>CM077507.1:42823505-43307599 GCA_039654745.1 Houttuynia cordata | reverse complement strand
ATTTATATATCTTTCTGTGATACTAATGAGGTGGAAGAGGAGGAAAAATAAGGAAGAACGAAAAAAAAATGGACAAAAACGGATAAAAAATGAGCAAGTTATGACATTTTGAAGATTGTCATTTATCGTGTTGTCGACGACACGACTTGATTCAAGTCGTGTACTATTCAACACGACTTGAATCCAAGTCGTGTTATATGCAACACGACTTGAATTTAAGTCGTGTTGAATAGTACACGACTTGAATCAAGTCGTGTCGTTGACAACACGATAAATGATAATCTTTAAAATGTCATAACTTGCTCATTTTTTATCCGTTTTTGCCCATTTTTTTTTCGTTCTTCCTTATTTTTCCTCATCTTCCACCTCATTAGTATCATAGAAAGATATAGGATGGAAAAACAAGAAAAAATAATAAGAAAGAAGAAAATGAAATGATAAAAATGGGCAAAAACGTGAAATACTCGTCGGTGGGCGACAAGTTCAATTTATATATCTTTCTGTGATACTAATGAGGTGGAAGAGGAGGAAAAATAAGGAAGAAACGAAAAAAAATGGAGAAAAACGACTTGGAAAAACGTGTTGCATATAACACGACTTGGATTCAAGTCGTGTTGAATAGTACACGACTTGAATCAAGTCGTGTCGTCGACAACACGATAAATGACAATCTTCAAAATGTCATAACTTGCTCATTTTTTATCCGTTTTTGTCCATTTTTTTTTCGTTCTTCCTTATTTTTCCTCCTCTTCCACCTCATTAGTATCACAGAAAGATATATAAATGGAACTTGTCGCCCGCCGGCGAGTATTTCACGTTTTTGCCCATTTTTATCCTTTTATTTCATGTCCAGGAGCAGTCGAACACCAATGGGTGATCTTTATATGTGTTTCTTTACATGTAGATCTTAATTTTTGTAGTTGGGAGGGCTTTCCCACTGCTCTTACATCAAAATCCATTCATCATAGATTTTTTTTCGTCTTTCCGCTGTTTTTACAGTTTTTGGGCATGAAAATTTTTTTTCCGGGTTGGACGGCGCCGGCGATGGTTTGAACTACGATTATGGATGGATCTTTGCCGGAATATCTTCTTCCCCAACTTGATGATCCTATAAATCGTTAATTTTGGGAAGAATGAAGCATTTCGGATACAAAATGCATAAAAAACGTAAAAGAAGGGCATTTTCGGTACTTTAGGTGCCGATTCCAGGTCATATGAGAAGTCAGAAGAAAAACCAGGTAATATGATAAAACCATACTTGGCGCCAGGTAATATGTAAAAAGCCCGATAGATAGTGAGTATACATAGTTGTCAGGTGGTCCAGCGGCAACTGGACTTCTTGGCTGTGAAACGTTTTGGTCTTCATGTGTTACAATTGTGCGTTTGACAGAACCATTAAGGATTTTGAATGTGGTGAATAGTGGCAGAAGGCTGGCAATGGGCTACATCTATGAGGGTATGTATCGGGTGAAAGAAGCAATCAAAAGAGAACTGAAAAAAAAAAGAAACATTATATGTATTATTGGAAGATTATTGATTCCAGGTGGGAGACACGACCTCTTCATGCTGCTGGCTTCTTTCTTAGCCCTCAATTTATGTGCAGCATTCAAGGAGATGTGCTTGACCGGAATGTTAGACTGCATAGAAAGTTTAGTGCCTGACACAAAAGTTGAAGATAAGATCATCAAAGAGTTAAGCTCTTGCAAGAAAGCAATAGGGAATTTTGGCCGAAAGATTAATGCAAGAAGAGCAGGACATGCTTCACATCCAGCTGATTGGTGGGGTATATATGGTGGGAGCTACCCAGATTTGACACGGTTGGCTACACGCATTCCGAGTCAGACTTGTAGCGCAAACGGATATAAGCATGATCATATTCCACTGGAGAAATCTTAGGAACCGCTTGGAACATGAAAGGGTGAAGGACCTTGTTTTAGCACAAATGGATTTAAGCATGATCATATTCCACCGGAGAAATATTAGGAACCGCTTGAACATGAAAGGGTGAAAAACCTTGTTTTCTATGTGGATAACAGATTGGTTGAAGCTACTAAATGTGGCAACTTGAACAAATTATTCAATAGTGATTAAGGCGATTGACAATTAAAGCTCAATCATATTAATTTCTCCTTAATTCTGGTAACTTGAACAAATCATGTACCAGTGATTGAGATGATTAGCAATCAAAACTCAATCACATTAATTTCTCCTTAATTCTGGCTACTTGAATAAATCATTGACCAGTGATTGACTGTGATTGACAATCACACTAATTTCTCCTTAATTCTTCAAATTGATTCGTTCTATTTAATTTAAATACTTACCTTGTAATACATAATTATAATCCCTTAATTAAGGGTATGTAACTCTATAAATAAATGATGAAAAGAAAAAGGTATCACCTTCAATTCTCACATGGTATTGGCCAGAAAGTGCATTATTTCTTCCTGATTTCAGTTTTTTTTATGATCCCTTGAGTTAATCGCCCTTATCACCTCCCATGGCCTCCACTAACCAGTCTCCATCCATTACCACAACCTCATCATGTACTCTGCCCATTGTTAAAAATATTTCCCAAGAGATCAATCTCAAACTTGCATCTTTCAACTATTACATGTGGAAGATGCAGGTTCTTTCGGTTCTCCGCTGCTATGGTCTCATCGGCCTTATTCACGGTGAGATGAAGCGTCATGAAGGTGATGACTTGGACACTCCTGTTTGAGCATGGTTGCGGCTCGATCAAATGGTGCTCACCTGGCTTGCATCCTCTGACTCTGAGGAAGTTCTTCCACAAGTCATCCACTGCGAGTCTACCTTTGAGTTCTGGAGCACGATGGAAACGCTTTATGACAAGTTCACCCGCTCTCGCATTCAGGGAGTTATGGGTGAACTCCACTCACTGTCCAAGGGTTCCATGACCATTTTGAAGTATGTCAACGAAGCATGGGCATTGGCTCATACATTGGTCATGGTTGGCAAGCCCGTAGAAGACGATGACCTTATCATGTATCTTCTCAAAGGCTTGGGACTGGAATTTGACCCTGCTGCTGCTATCATCCAAATATCTACCGAGTTCCCTACTGTTGAGCAAGTCACAACCCTTCTTCTCGATTTCGAGATGGGTCTTCAAGGGCAAGCTGTCGCTCTTCTCTCCACCCGTGGTCAGTCAAGATCTGGCCCTACTCGCAATGATGCTTCATATGGAGGGGGGGCGTTGTAGTTTCTCCCATGGACCCCAACCTGCTACCCCGCTGCCCATCTGATAGTTCCACCTCTCGTATGGTCACCGTGGTCGCTCACGTGCTGCAACCATTACCGGAGACTACAACAGTGTCTATTGTTATCATTGTGGTTATCCCAATCATAAAGCTGATGTCTGTCATGCTCAAGTTGCTGTTGGACCAGACCCGGTTCAAGGTCTTACTGCTTTGCACATGACAGACCACTCTAATATTGCTTGGTACCTCGACACAGGAGCCACGCATTATATGACTACTGACACGGGTAACGTGGAAGGTATTCTTCCTTATCGTGGATCCGATTATATTGTTGTCAGAAATGGTGTTGGGTTAAATATTTCACACACGGGTTATATAAATCTATCGTCGGACTCTCATCGGTTGAAAAAGTACTAGTGGTTCCCAACCTCACTAAGAATCTACTTAGTGTTTCACAATTTTTCCAAGATAGTCATTATTATTTTACATTCTTTCCTTTAGGATTTACTATTAAAACTTTGCATAACGGAAAGATCTTGCCAGTCGGACCTAGATCAGGTTGCTTATATCGGGATGGGAGCATTCCATCGGAGTTTCGACAACATGTGGGACTATTATGCTATAAAGTTGATGACGATTTGTGGCACAACCGCTTAGGCCATCCATCCTCCAAAATAATGAAGACACTTGCATCTTCTCTTAGTCTACCAAATAAGTTGAATAAACATTTTTGTGATAGTTGTAAGTTGGGCAAGATGTCCAAACTACCATTTGAACGAATGACTATTTATTCTAGTGTTTGCTTTAATACTCTTCTAGTATTTATTATAGATGTTTGGGGGCCTGCATGAGTTGTCTCTCTTGATGGGCATAGATACTACATTTTGATCATGGATAAATGCTCTCGGTATGTTTAGTATTTCCATTACAGCTCAAAATTGATGTCACAAGCATATTTATTGACTTTCTTAAATCAATTGACCGCCAACATGGGGCCCTTGTCAAGACAGTCCCATGGGGAAGGTGAGTATATGCATGCATCCTTTCAGACTTATCTCAAGGCCAATGATATTTCTCACCTCCTCTCTTGTCCAAGGATGCCCGAGCAAAATGGTTTAGTCCAGCGCAGATATAGATCATTAGTGGAAATGGGTTTGACTCTATTAGCTCACAATGGCCTCCCTAAGGAATATTGGCAGCATGCATTTGCCACAACCACCTATTTGGTTAATCGGCTACCCTCTACCTCGTTGAATGGAAAGTCACCATCTAAATCTCTTTTTAGGAACCCACCATCCTACGGTCATCTTCGTATTTTTGGGTGCGCATGCATGCCTTCAGCCTTTTGGGCCTGGCAAAATTGATTTCAAATCCATCCGATGTATTTTCCTTGGTAATTATAGTCAGCACAAAGGGTACCGGTGCTTGGATCTAGCGACGGGTCATGTTTATATCTCACACCATGTCTCTTTTGATGAGTAGGTATTTCCCCACACCGTCGGCGCCATCTCTGCCCCTCCTCAACGTGGTACTCCTTTCAAGGTCCACCCACTTAACTATTTACTCAAGGCAAGTGGCTTGGACCCCACTTCCATAGTGCCATCTTTCCCCACTGGACCTTCGTTGCTTATGAAGCCGTATGGTCCAGACCTCCCCCTTTTGTAGCAGTGCCCTCCGCAACTCCAGCTCGCTCTAACCTTGCCCCATCGACGGCGGCCCACCTAACACCAGCCGCCGCCAACAGCTCAGCGGCATCCTCCGTGACTTCTTCTTCCTCCCTGTCTGACTCTGCACAGGCTATGATCGACGTTCAGGCCACCTCGCCCCATTGCCCTTCCTCCAATGTCCAAACCGATGTCAGCTCCCTGTTCCTTATTGCTCTGCACCCCCCCCCCCCCCTGCCTAGCCACACCGATCCACTGTCAAGCCCATCGCTGATCACGACACCAACTCCATCTCCGGCACCGGAACCTGCCTCGTATGCTCCTAATGTGGTTGATCTCCCGTTACTAGCTGCAGCACCACCTCCCAACAACCTCCACCCCATGACTACAAGGACATGTGATGGAACTCATCGTGCCAAAGTCTTTATGGCCAGCCGCCACCCTCTCCTTGTTGCCTTGGTTGTCGCATCTCATCACCTACCCAAGAGCCTCGTACCTACGCACAGGCTGCCCGAAATCATCAATGGGTCGCTGCCATGAAGAGGAAATTTGTGCCCTTTAGTGATAGTTTAATATTTAAACCCTTGTAAGTTCACAAGGCAATTGTACTACAGTGAGTATTTAAGGGTTATCGAACCTCAGGGATGGATGATAATCTACCAAACTCAATAGAAGAAAAGTTGTTTTGATTTAATTATAAGAAAAACAATGAACTTTAACTACTTAAAATGAGTTTTACTAATATGGATAAATATCAAGGCTTTGAATCCACCACACAATAAACTAGTGTATCGTCTCTCTATTTTTTTTTTATAAATTCCTAATTGGCTAGTATATTCTTCTCAGACATATACTTGTCAATTCAAGTTATTGTGCTATCTTCTCGGACGTAACACATAAATCAATGAAACTCATAGAATTATTGTAACACCCAGAAAATTGGTACGTTAACTAAATGTATCTATTTTAGGATACTGGTCTAAAATAGGAAAGTTTCATTTCCTAATTTGATTTCTGGTTATGCGATATGCTTTGATGTGTGTCGCATGGCTAATAGTAGTAGAAAACCAGGACATGAGGGTTGGTCCTGGCGTTGGGCACAACCTGGTGCTGAGGCCAGCCTGGCGCCAGGGTTTGAGAACACCTGACGCCAGGAGTGGGCCCAGGCGCCAAGGCATGTGTTCAAAGGATTACTCTTAATTAGTAAAGTGAATTTGGTTTTGATGTGTGGTTAGTGATGCACGCGTGTTAGTATGACGAGTAGTGCAACCGCGGGACCTCAAAGACCTGTGCGCGTAAGACTCAAGCCAAGACACTGGACTTGGGCATTGAGCCATGTGGCGCTGGCCTAGGGGTGATGTATGAACGTGGGTAACCTTGCCATAAGATGATCTTCGGATGGTGGGATTAAATCTTGGAGCAAAATCTACGATTTGACCTAATAGCGGTAAATATGGTAAGTATCACGGAGGGTCGGGAAGTATCAGTTCAGTTGCGATAATTAGGGAAGATAAATCTTAATTAAAAAGAGATAAATATTTTACTTTTTAATCAACCAATAGGAAGGGGATGTTTAGTTGGTTGTACTAGATATGATAGTTTCCTAGTTTGGAACAAGATATGTAAAGTATGATTAAGATTGTAAGCTCGGCTAGTATTTTTGTGTCGACAGTCTGTAGTAAATAATTCATAACTAATTCTACTAAAATCGGAAAAATATAAAATTAGTGGGTTTAGAAACTAGATGCATAGGGCTAACTCTAATAAATTTCAGGGTCTAAGTCCAACTATATTGACCCTGGGAAGAGTCGGAAGTGGACTGTTACGTGTATGACAGTGTGCTGTAATTAGGATTAAGATAGTGAACGAATCTTATTAGAGACTTGAAATCCTAATTAAATGAAGAAACCTATGTATTGGACATCCATACCAAATTGGAGATCAACATCAGCCAATCAGAAGTAGGCAAGCAATTATTTTGGGATGTCCAAGTGAAGCAAGGAAAGAGTTGGCAATTTCCTAGTTATGGTAGGAGATAGACTTGAATATGATTAGTATCTTAATAAAATACCACAAAATCTTAACAACCCAATGGATTAACATGGATGAACGTCCCTTACTAATGAGGGAGAGCTTTTAATTGGTAGTGAGAGTATGGTTTAAGAAGGAGTCTTGATTTGGAGATATCTTAGTTGTAGTAGGTTTTAGGTCTATATAAGCACAAGAGAGAGGGCTGGCTGGTATTTTTCAAGCCAAATTCCTTTGTGAATGTCCCAAGACTTTCTCTTTCTCCTTCTCCTTTGTTCCAGCAAGCTTTACACCTTTTCCTTTCATCTCAAGAGTCAACGATCGAAGCGCTAAAGGGCGACATCGTGTAGAGGATTCAAAAGCCTTCGCGAGGAAGCAAGAAGATACTACTTTTGAACCATGTAGGATGATTTTTCCTACACTCTTGGATCTGAATTTCATACCTTGTTCAAGTACTTCTTGTGTCAATATATTGATTTATGATTGTGAATCTTCATGAGAGTCAATCGCTAAGTACCAATCGTTTGAATTATCCAGTTATTACGTGTTGTTGCTCAATCGTGTGAACCTTGATGTTCTAATTCCTAATTGTTACACACGCTAGCCTAATGATGAGAAGTTTGAATTATTTGGAGTCCTATTTGAAGCTTCATTGTGTTCTTTTGGTCTCTAACATTGCTGTCCAAATTTTATCGTCCTTAATTAGTTGTCCAGTTTGCCTAATTCAACTAGAAAAAGGGATATATGTGTGAGATGAATTAAGATAATAAAAGTACACCTCAATCCTTGTAAATATTATGACATACCATATCTAATAAAGTTTTGGAATAAGTAAGATATGGAAGATATTCAAGTATACTATGTATTATTGAACGGATTATGGGGTAAACACACTCACAATTTGAATAGAACTATGATTAAGGGTCTCGGCCAAAACTATTTCTGCACTAACGACATTCATTAAAATATTTGTAACTAATTATATAAAAATTATAAAAATATGCCGTTTGTTGGGTTGTAAACTAGACACATAAGAGTAATCACAGTAAAATTGTCAGAGTTAATCCCTTCTGTTTTGATGTTGGTAAGGGTCGGAAGTTGACTAATATGTAAAAATAGAATACTGTAATTATGGTAAAGGTTGGGAAAACTTTATCAAAACAATAGCCTATGCTATAATAAGTATACTAAGAACTTTATATGTATTATATAAGACTTTAATAAGTATTACAGTAGGATGGACTAAGTATAATACTATAGTATCATGGGCTAATGGTGAGTGGTTTGATGTTCATCAAGTCTTATATGTTCCACTGGTGATATTGACTCGATTCGTGTTTCCAATTGGAAACCAAGCCATCTATTTCTATTTGATCAATGCACTTCCATTCGTTAGAGAAACTTTAGTTGACCTGTTATTGAGTCTGTTTGAGTCAAGTCTTCTTTGAAACCAGAACTTGATATTCTTCATGATATAACTTGAGATTTATTGGAGTCTTGAAAGGTAATTCTTGATCAAGTCTTTCTTCATAAGTCTTATCTAGGGCTATGCATGCGTAACATGGTCATTGTTGAGAGTCTTTGCTATTCTATTCATGCTCCAGAACGTGAGTCATACCTTGTTGAGAGTCTTTGATATTCTATTTATACTCCATAAGTGAGTCATTAAAGTAAGAGTTACCCTATTCTCAGAAAGTTGAGACCTCTGCTATTGTTGAAACATTGTCCAATTTGACATTGACCTATTTCTCCACTAATTGTTCGGTGGAATCATAGTGTGCTCACGAGCCATTGCTAGGTCCAACGTGACCTCTGATATTTATAGAATTTTGATTCTTTATTGCCCGAAAGGAGGCAAATACGTACGTTTAGGCTGTATGATATTACGGAAGGTCTGCAGTCTCCGCCCATTGTGCCCATGAGCACGGATGGGGCCAGCATGCCTAGACGCATGGCCGGGTTCCGAAGGGAGAACCTCTAGCATGTTCTGGTATATTTTACCACACAGGGTTGGTAAATTCAGTGAGCAGAAATTGTAACTCCTTGCACTATAGATGCCTGGAGCCATTAGTATTTTGACCATTCTTTCCTTACACCGATATTTGTTTAGAGTCATATAATTTATTGTCCTTGCTCTATACTTGAGAGTCAGTAAGCGTTGATGTTCGGATTCTTAGATTATGGTAATTTCTCTCCTTACACTTTGGATGTTTAGGAGTCTTCATTGATGATGTTATTTAAAGACTCAGTTGTGTTATGTCGAGTACACATCTATTCATGGTGATGTATTAGACGGAATATTCGAGTATTCGGTCATATCTTAGGGTTTCTGGCCTCAAACATACTCATGAAAAAAAATATCTTCCGCACTCCGACGAGGCCAGGAATTTTGGGGCGTGATAATTATGATCTATCTCTCTCGAGCATAAACCAATGAAACTTTATTAATATGTAACACCTAAGTATACTCACGTTCCTCTCGGACACACAAGTATTTTTTTGGATTGAAACTCACAAAATTCACTCTTATTTCTCTCAACTACAAAGAATAAACATCAATGAATTAACATTAAAACCATAACAAAGATCCATACACCAACTAGAATAAAAATTAAGATGAGAGAAAAGAAAACAATACAACCAGTCTATTAGGGCTTCATCTATGCCTTGGAAGGAAGCTTAGTTTCGCATTGGAAGACATACCACCATCATGTTCTTTATGATCTTCTTCTTCTTCTCTCCTTTGCTCTAGCCTCTAAGGTCTCCAAAGGAACTTAAAACTCTATTCTTTAATGCCCAAAACGTTCTCCTTTAAAGCATATATATAGGGGTGAAAAGAAACCACACAAAGCCCTTCCAATTCCAACTCAAAATAGGGCTAGATTCCAATTCCGCATCGATCGCTTCCCGATCGATAACCTGGTTCTTTCGTTATTTCCGCTGCATCGCACCGATAATTCAGTTCAATTCTCCTACTGATCGATCGCTTTGTGTGCCGATCGATCAATTACTATTCACTTCACAAACTATAGTAAATACGATCAATCGATTACTGTTCACTTTGCAAACTCTAGTAGATCGATCTCACTGTTCACCAATCAATCGGTTGCTGTAGACTCACACATTCGAGTAGATATGATCGATCGCACTGTTCACCGATCGATCGCACCATTCATTCACGTTCTGTTTTTAGCTCTGGTGATCGATCATATCTGTCTGGCGATCGATCGGTTACTGTTCATTTTTTATATTTTTCTGTTTTCCTTTCTTTTTAAGCCAAAAAGAATGTATGTCTTCTTTTCTTACAAAAGATCAAAAACTGATTAAAGTATCACTAAATTTAATCAAATACTAACATAAACATAAGTTTATGAGATAATTATATGCATAATTCAAGTGTAGATCATTCAGCAAAGTGGCACCTGGTCCTTAGTGCCCTTCAAGCTGTCCATGAATGTTGTGGGCTCTAAGTGGATTTTTCGGATTAAGCAATGCGCCGACGGGTCCATAGATCATTTCAAGGCCCGACTTGTGGCAAAAGGCTACAATCAATAGGTTGATTCGGTTTCAACTTCGATGAGACCTTTAGCCCCGTTGTGAAGTCTACCACAATTAGACTGGTCCTCACCCTTGCAATCACTTTCAATTGGCCACTTCGCTAACTTGACGTGAAAAATGTGTTTCTCCATGGTGACCTCATGGAAGAGGTCTACTTACAGCAGCCCCCAGGCTTCATTGACTCATCTCGCCCATCCCATGTGTTCCGACTTCATAAGGCCCTATGGTCACTTTCAAGCAGGCACCTCATGTGTGGTTCACGAAATTCACCACATTTTTCCTTAGTCTTGGCTTCGTCGGCTGCCCCTTTGATACATCTTTATTCACTTGGCAGCACCAGTCCCACACTATCATCTTACTCATTTATGTCGACGACATCATCTTGACGGGCACTTCCATGGATCTCCTTCGTAGTCGTCTTTCCAAGGCATTTCACATGAAGGATCTTGGACCCGTTAACCTTTTTCTTGGCATGCAGGTACAACGGCATAGACCCTCACTCACCCTATCTCAAGCCCACTATGCTCTACAACTTTTGGAGCACTTTCATCTCATTGGTCTCAAGCCTGCCAAGAGCCCTCTTGCTGCTAGTTTGCACTTGTCCACTCAAGGCTCTCCACCTCTCATGGACCCCACCTTGTACCGACAAATGGTTGGAATTTTTAATACCCCATTCTTAGCTGCTCGGACCTTGTTTATGTTGTCAATCATGTATGTCAATTTTTTATTTTATTTGTATTATGATAAATTTCCCCAACCATAGAAGTAATACAACAGATCAAATAGCCTTTGAAAACATAGATGTTTTGAAAGGCTGGGTGATGGAGGAATCATCATTTTGGGCAGATGGAGATTTGGGTTGGAAAGTGCTGGCCCAACCTGGGGAAAGCATTATGCCATGTCTAAATGAAGAATCTATGTGCTTAGCTACAAGGTATGATGATGATGTGATCTATATGGGAGGCAGGGATCAAGAGGAGGATGGAGATGATGGTGAATGATTCAGGTGACTACTGGAAGGAGTCTTCATTAGTCATGCTGCTCTACATGGAAATAACAAGGCATCAACTGAGCGTGATAATGCATTTACAGAATCTGGCTCCAGTTACCCAGTATGATGTGGGAACACTTCCACCAATTAAGCCGTTAAACTTTTGTGGAGGAACTGAAGTTTGCAAGTAAGAGTCGGAACCTTGGTGAAATGCTAGATGAGGAATTTCGACCTGCAAGAGAAGATTGCGCACCAGAAGCTAGCATCTTCTTGAGGCAGGTCCTACTATTGAGGAAGAGCTGAGGCTTGGCTGATGATACTTAAGGATGCCTAAGCCTTATTCCATGGATGTGCATTCCAAGTCTCTGTGCGCTACTGATAGGTACAATGCTGACTGATTCTTTTGATCTGAGCCTCTTAAGGCCACGTTATGTTCAAGTAAGAAACATCGTTTGTGAGCTATACAAAGAAAACTGGAAAATGACTTGTCAAAAGGGAGAAGAAATGAAATGATCTGATGCTCTTTATTTCTTCTTGGTATGGTCACAGGATGACGATTATTACAGAATTATGTAGAGATTGTACCCAAAAAATAAGAAATATGCTTCTAAATGCATTGCCACTTGTATGTTTAAACATACTGAATACATGAATAGACACTTGTATACGTCTATCTTTTGGTTTTGACCATAAAACATAGATCCTAACAGATAGAAACTGGTGATTCCACAAGGAATACTAAACTTTCAAGACTTCTTAATTTCTTCTTGTATGAGCTGATACCATAAGGCCTAATGGATCTTTGTAATGCTAGTACTTTTTTTTGCTACAACCTCTCAAAGCGGTGGACAACTCAGGCACAAAGAACTTATTGTTTTAAGATCCCGCTTTGCTTAGGGTTGCATCTTGGCCGGAAGCGAGTTGTTCATGCACGAGGGAGGGGTGGGACTGCCATTGAGAGGCAAATGAACTGAAGGAGGCAGAGAATGCAACTTGAGATGTAAGACAACATTTCACAGCAGTTCTCATCAATGGAAATCTCCTCTAGTGATGGTTGGGGAGGAAGACCTAATTCTGCGAGATCATCGTCATATGGTTACTGTGGTTCAGAGATGGGTGCATTTTCTCATATTATGCACAACTCGTCATTCCCACCGCTTGGAATCCTACACAGCATGCCTTATGAGCAATACCACTACTATGTAACAGAGTTTCTTCGTGCATAAGAGACAAGTATGACTTAGGAGCAATATTGTGCCCATTTAGATTCCATTTATGTGAGTTCATATCAGGTTCAAGAAGACTTTCAGCTTTCACTCCATTCGAACTACTATTAGTAAGTGAGAATGCTTTGTAAAATGACTCCTTTTGTTCCATGTGCAAGATTTTGTTAGTTTATGATTTAAAATAATGTCTTATTTCTTATGCTTTATGTTGTAATACTTATAATGTCTTTTTCTTATTTTAAGTAGTGACAAAACTTTGAATGTGATGATTGTTATCATTGTTGATTATGTCATTGTTGATTATTACCGATGATTGAACTTTTACAGGGAATGCATTTTGCACATATGATTGAAAATACAGGGGATGTTTTGCCGAAATATTCATATAAATATATTCATATAAGAATGCTTATTTTGCTTGTAAAAGATGAATGTCACTCCTTTGAAGAGTCACATTGTGAAAATATATGGTAACATTTTATTTTAGACCACCGATAAATTTTTACATGATATCCGATATATCTCCGATATTTTATCTCTCTCGCCGACCGATATTTTACCGATATCCAATACGACATTCCATGATCTTGGGTCGGGTAGGGTCAGGTTTTGCTATACCCGACCCTACCCGAGATAGGACCCGAGAATTCTTAACCTAACCCTACCCGAGATAAAACCCGCAATACCCCAGAACCCGAGATAAGAATCGAGATTTTAATAAAATAATAAATATAATTATAAAAATCTTTAATAAAATAAATTATATAATAATAATAATAATTTGTATATATATATTAAAAAATAACGGATTTAAATGGTATATCTCAGGTAGGTTCTTGGGTATTTTAAAGCCAAACCCGACCCGAGATAGAACCCGAATTTTTAAATCTTGGAACCAACCCTAACCGAGATAGGATCCGACCTGACCTAATCCCGATTAATGTCGGGTCGGTTCCATCCAGGTTGGGTTGGGTCCAGTTTTTTGGTGCAGCCCTACCTTTTCCTGGGTTCAAATCCATACCCAAGAGAATGAAGACCAGCATGCCAATGCGTTTAGTGGTTGTAATGCTAGTATTTCAAATGTCACATGCAAGTGTAGTCTAAATTTATACAACTTTTGCCACCATACTTTTTAGGTAGTGGATGTGTTTTAAATTGGGTGATTAGTTACTGTGCGTCGGCATGGATTGCTGAATTATGCAGGATCTATGGGTGGGGCTAGGGCTGCTCACGAGCCAAGTCGAGTCGAGTTTTGGCTCAGCTCGACTCGAGCCCAAGATTCGGCAGCTCGACTCGAGCTCGTTCTCGAGTTTGACAGCTCGAGCTCGGGCTCAGCTCGAGCTTGCGAGCCGGAGCTCGAGCCAAGTTCTGCCTCGAGCTCGAGTGGCAAAAACAATTTTTTTGCCATTGGTGTGATTCGAACCCAAACACAAAACACCACAACCTACGCCTTAACCATTTGAGCTATAATTTTTTTATACTTCTTATGTACAAAACAAATCTTTATTACATATTCGAAGTGGGCTTCCTTAATATTTTTTCTTTTATAACGACGGGTATCCAATAGGACCCAACTAGAAGGGGCAAAGAAATTGATCTCTTAGAGCACTATATCCCGCCGCCAATCTCCTTGGGTGCATAAAAGGCTCACCCATCATATGCATTGGTTAAATCAAGAAGCGTATTCTATTCATCACACAAACACCCCATTGATCAACTTCACTAATGTCGTCTCTTAATATCAGTTATCGGGGACCTCCACATTTACAACATGAGCTCGTCTAATGTGACCGATTTTCAATACCATATTAAATGACCTCAACCCACGTGGGCATGGGGCCCAGCAATTGGGCAACCTCCGCTCAAAGGAAACATGTTCTATTCATCACACAAACACCTCATTGATCAACTTTACTAATGTTGCCTCTTAATATCAAACCCCGAGTCAAACCAGTTCTCGGGGATCTCCACATTTGCAACATGAGTTTGTCTAACGTGACTGATTTCTAATACCAGATTAACTGACTTCGGCCCACGTGGGCATGGGGCCCAGCAATTGGGCAACCTCCGCTCAAGGGAAACGTGTTCTATTAATCACACAAACACCCCGTTGATTAACTCCACTAATGTTGCCTCCTAATATCAAACCCTGAGTCAATCCAGTTCTCAGGGACCTTTGCATTTACAACATGAGCTCGTCTAACGTGACCAATTTTCAATACCAGATTAAATAACTGGGCTAAATTGGTAGGTCCCAAACCCACGTGGTCTGAGGTCATTTAATATGGTATTGAAAATCGGTCACCTAAACATTTTCCTTACAACATAATATAATAATAAAAAATATAGAAAAAATACACAAGGGGAAATCTAATAACTCATTTGAATACACGGACTGGTTTTAAAGAGCCTAATTTATTTAAAATATTGAGATCACGCGCTAAAAAGATTTAAGTCGCTGATTTACATCCTAGAAGACCATGGGTTTTTATTTTAAATGAAGAGTCGTTCAGATTAGATCGGCGGATGAAGTTGATACAACAGGTCTTAACTCTTAACCCAATAAAAAAAAATAAAACCCGAGCTTTTCGGCTCGGGTGTTTTGCCCAGAGGCCAGAAGCTTCTGGAGTCGACTGGTGACGGCGAGGCGACATGCGGCGACCGATCGCGGGGCTCGACGACCACGGCGATAGGCGGCGACCGATGGCGGGGCTCGATGACCACGGTGACAGGCGGCGACTGATGGCGGGGCTCGACGACCACTGCGACGGCTCGGCTCGGCTCGATCAGCGAGGATCAGAACACGGTGACGGTTACGGCGGGGCTCGACTCGACTCGATCAGCGAGGCGACGGGCTCCGGGATCCGGGCTCACGATCGCCGGGGCTCGAGCTCACGGCGAGGCGAGGCGAGGCGACAGTGGTCGAGCTGACGGAGGAGGCGACGGGCGAGGCTGACAGGCGATCGCCGGGGCTCGAGCTCACGATTGGAGGCGGCGACGGGCGCGACGAGGCTGACAGCGACCATGGGCTCGAGCTCACGGCGAGGCGAGCGAGTCGAGCCGAGTCGAGTCGGAAAAACTCGCGAGTTGACTCGGCTTGTGAGCACCCTTAGGTGGGGCTGAGGCACAATTCATGAGTCGTAATGTAAGCTGCTGCAATATCAATTTCATAGAGATAAATAGAGATTATTGTTCCTCACCCCTGCCCAAAATTCAAATGCCTCAGCTCCACCCCTGCCATGCCAAAATAATTAACCAATCTTTTATCTTAAAAAAAACAAAGTTTTTGGTCAACAAGAAATTATTGTGTCCAAGCGCTTGACCGGGCCAGCTTTATGCCAAGGTCACAAGGAGAGCGCGCACGCGTTGTGTGTGCGCCAAGGACACCCAATAAGTCTGTCTTGGTCAACAAATCAGAAATGGACAACTAGTTTTTGGTTACCATCTAAGCCACGCCTCTTCTCCAAATCCCATTTCCAATTTCCC
Source organism: Houttuynia cordata (assembly GCA_039654745.1). NCBI lineage: Eukaryota > Viridiplantae > Streptophyta > Magnoliopsida > Piperales > Saururaceae > Houttuynia > Houttuynia cordata. The sequence continues at coordinate 43,291,428 of CM077507.1, read as the reverse complement.
TGCGCTGCTTCTGTCTCCTCCCTCTGGTTGTCGAGCTGCTGTTGGCCATGGCGAGAGAAGAAGAAGTTCCCCACAAAATCCCAATTCCAGACCAACAGCAGCACGACTATGGCACTTTCGTCCCCATCTGCTACCCCCCTCCTCCTCCTCCGTCATCTGCTGCTACAGCCTTTCCCGTCCCCTCGCCACCGCCCAACTTCTACGCCGCCGCCCATCCCCAATACCAACCAATTCCTGGTACTTTCTTTTTCTCTCTTTCTTTTTGTTTTGCTGGGTTTTTCGTTGTTCCTGATGTTTGGATGCCTATTTTGGTTTATGGGTCTTCGTTGGTATTTGTGTTATTTTGTTTCTTCTGTGGGAACTTCCAGTGGCGTACCAGTACGTGACGGTGGTGGAGGGTGTTCCCGTGAGGCAGCGTCGCCTTCCTTGTTGCGGCATCGGCATCGGCTGGATTTTGTACGATATCTTATTTTTACATATTATGATGATAATTCATCTTCCATATTATTATTGGTTGATACTACTCTATTAAGATTTGGTCCTTCTTGGTTTCTTCATACTCCAATACTATTATTTGTGGTCTTACTGTTTTCTCTGGTTTAATCAATCCAGTTTGCTAATTAGCTCGGATTTTGTATATCTAAGATGTTTACTAGCAGATGGTACTAAAACATGACTTCAAAGTTCAAACCATCTAGCTTTGATTGATTTTGTAGTAATACTGATGTGAAGGTTGGCAAGTTAATAAAAATGTAGGATTTTTAACATTTTTTTCTGTTCCGACTCTCTCTGTCTCTTTCTCTTGGTTTCAAACTGATAAGTGTTTGGTATTTTCTGTATTCAATAGGTTCTTGTCCGGCTTCTTCTTTGCTGCTATTCCATGGTATGTCGGCGCTTTCATTTTACTCTGTGTTGGAGTTGACTACAGGGAGAAACCGGGACTTATTGCATGCACCGTCGGGGCAAGTAACAACTATTTTTTTGTAGCATCAAATACCTCCATCTAATAAAGTTATTAGTCTAGTTTTCCAACTGACAATAAGGAATTGTCAAGATCGTCTATGTTTGAGCATTTAATGAATAATTTATTTAAGAACATTATTCTTCAATTTACCTGGTCAACTGGGTAATTATTCTTACTATAGCTACATTATCTTATAACTTCACTACTATTACCTGATACTCCTATTTCTATTTCATCTAAATGGTTGGAGATTGAGCACATGAAGAAGAGTGTGGAGATTCTGGAGATAAATTGTGAATATTGGTTTCAATTTGTAGAGAATAAAACAGTAAAATGGAAGCCAAGAGTTTATCCTAAGCCATTTGTTTTAAGTTTGTGCTGATTTAGTGGCTGAAACTCCGCTCTAACGAGTGATATAGCATCTTTTTTTTGTATCTATATATATACATAAATGATCTAAAAGAGAACATAAATGATCAACGGTAGAAGATTTCAGAGTAATGTACAGTTTCACTGACCATTTTATAAACTTGGTCCAAAAGGGATTGTTAAATGTGCGTTTTTCTATGCATTACATTTGCAACTGAAGAATATATGGTGAAGTGTGAAGTAGGAAAGTGATGTTACGCTGTTATAGGAGTCTTGCCATCTTCAGTAGGTTAAATATTGTCTCTTAGATAACGTGCTTGTAGGAAACTTTACAAGAAATGTTCTCAAAGTATAGTGGACTACCAGACAATTATAGCAGGCTTAGCAGGGACAAATGGTATATGTGATCTGTTGGCATCAAAATGACGTTGTTTGATCAGATAGGTAGCTTGAATGGAGGGTCAGGTTAAAGTGCCAATTTTGGTGAGGGTCATATTTAACCGTCTGGGCTATTGCATAATATTTTACAACATTGGATTATTATAACTTGGAATTACATTCTTTTAATTTACAACTTCGCTACAAAAATAGCTTCTTACAGTGTCCACTAAAAATTTTTTTATTATGGGGTAGTTCTGTAGTGTTAGATATTAGATTCAAGTAGGTGGTAAGTGGCTGTCAAGGTCTGTTTAGTTTCTGAACGTTCTTCACAGGCATCGCCAAATCATTATTTGCGTGTAAGATGTGCATCCACTGGTACACTTTGTTTGTTGATTTCTTTAGTAGTGAAATTATGCTAGTATATCATGGAAATGGTAAAGTTCTTGAAGATCTGCATGCACATTATTTAAGACCTTACCTAATAAAAACAGTGTACCATGCTGAAAGATTTTTTGCAGTTCAAAAGTGATGTCACATAATCTTGGATATTATTGATCAATTGACATAGGAAAAAAAACATCTTCCTCAATTACATAGGTTCCTTGCTGTTGATAGTTGGGTTTTCATTTCATAAATTGTAATTGTTTCTAAACAGATGATGTTGTAAGTTTAGTTGAATTTTAACTCTGCACAAACTGTTCATCCGATTTACATTGTCTAGCATTCTTCTATCTCACCCTCTCTAGATCACTGCTGTGCTTTTTTGATGTGGAATAACAGGGAACGAGGAGATGAAGGGTTAGAGAGAGGCAATTAAGGATAAGAGTGGGGTGAAAGTGGATGAAGGAGGTTGAGGCCTTCTGTTGAATGCTTTGTGCAGACAGCAGGGCAATGAAATAGGAACGTGAGATACAGAAAGAGAGTTGGACGGAAGTAAATTATTCACCAAATCAAAGGACAAGGGACATAAGGCTGTACATAGCTTGGTGCCCAAGAGGCCCCCAATCTACTTAATAAATTAGTAGTAATCAATTTAATCACAGCTTAAACAAGAATTAATTGGGTCTTAAGTGCTAACTAGAAAAAGCAACAGAAAACAAATATATGGTGCCGCTAGTTCCAGTTAGCGGTGGCAAGGATACATCCTTTTAGTATGGAAAATGACGTATCCGATGGTCTTATGAAAGGTAAAATGGTGGCCTTATATGATTGGACTACTAGGAAATTTCCTTTCCTGTATGCTCCTATATGCAATGTCGATCAGTCAACAAACATAATGAGAATGGATTATGTCTTTCTGGAACCCCCCTCAGGTTGGTCTATCTGGGTGAACAGATATTGGTATTGTCATTGGATGAGATTGAGGGAAGTCTTGTTGAAACGTAGATGCCAAGTTTTCTTTAATGGATAATTGAAACTCCTATGATTTTATTGTTATTCTTGTGCTCCCCTCGGTCTCATTTTTTGGTTAGACTTATTGAGATATAAAATTGGTTTCTCTTAGATTATTGGCTAATGCCTTTCTCAGCATATGCATTGTCTTTCTCCTTTTAGAATGTGTTTTGATTAATTATGTTTATCTTGTTTTTAGGCCATCCTGGCTGCAATAGCCTTGTATTTTGGATTATCAAATGACAGCTTTGACTGGTGATGTCATCAACTTTCATATCTGTGAATCCAAGGTCGGAAATTCAAATTTTTACAATTTAATTGTGACCTTCTGTTAAGACCCTTTTTTTTATTGTAATATGAGCTAGTCTATTAGGCATGTCCACGTAGGAAATGTATGCTAGCTCCCTTGACGTACCATTCAGTATGGAAATCTATTTTGTACATGTAACCTTAAAAAATGAGCAAAGTAGTACTTGTTCTGTTCCCGTTATTTTTTATGACAATATTGGGGCTTTTCTTTCAGTTAAGACTTATTTCCTCTTACCTTTGTTCTTTCTTCTCTTAAAGCCCCAACTTCCTTTCTAGCTTACTTGTTTACTTGAAACTCTTAAGTTTGACAGTTGACCATAATCAATTAAGTGGTTGGTGCTTTAGAATGTATTGTCACACCTGTTTTTTTGGATTGTCTTGCCAATTTTAATGCAATATGGACAAAATCATGGTGGAGTCAGCCAAACTGCACCTGGCTTCTGCCCTGCAAAATGAGCAAGATGCATTATCCTTTTTATAACTTTTGTTCTGTTCAAATAATTGTTATCCAATATCTTTTTAATCTTCTTAGTCACTTCAATTATTAAGTTCTGGTAATAAGCCTATTATTTAATTTTTTTTGCTTACCATTCATTGTCCTGTCTTTCCTGTTCATCTGATCCCTTGAAATTATCTTGATCTCTTTATTAGATCTTATACATCCTTTGTTCTTCTTAATAAGAATAGGTTTGAACAGTTGAGTTATCTGATGTGTGTGCTTTGACAATGTGCCCATGTTGGGTTACATGATGGCCTTTGGACTTTTGGATAAAGTAGTCTAGTGAGCTGCCTAGGCCACTGAAATAACCACCTTATTATTTTCGTATCCCAGTTTAGAAATGTCAGGATATTGCTATGCCCACCCATATGCTCCATGTCCAAAATTGGTGTTTCATATCTGGGCTGAAGAGATATTAAGTTTCGGCCTTTTACATAATTATCTTCACTGATGCTGTTAATTTAATAATGTTTGGTTCTGTTATGCATGCAGACGCTCAAAGTGCAGGTCCTGACGAGAACGCCCAGGAATTCATTTGAATTGTGTCCTTTACGTATGCAAATATTGATGGGTTTGAGCTTTACAGAAAGGAAATGTTATGTTGAATATATAAATTTATGATTGAGTGTTAATATACGTGTTTTCACTGTTCATGCCTTAAGAATCATCTGGTCTGATCCTTTTGTTGGATGCAAAAGATTCATGGGGTCGTAATCTGGAAATTTATTACGTTCTGTTATCCATGGAATTCCATATCGGCGATATATCGCCGATATATCGATATCGGCCCCTCCCGATAAAACGAGATGGATAAATATTGGTTTTTTGAATTTTTTCAAATATCGCCGATATATCGGCGATATATCTATTTTATAATAAAATAATATTTTCGAAAAAAAAAAAAAATTTAAAAAAAGGGGAAAAAAAGTAACTTTCCCACTTGTTTCCCATCCTAATATGCATATTTTAAAATCTATGCTTTGTCTAAATTAGTATAACTCATTTTAGATGCTAAATTATGAAATATATGGTAAAAACTAGTTTTTGACCACCGATATTTTTTTACAAATATCTCTGATATATCTCCGATATTTTGTCTCTTAAGCCGACCGATACGATACCGATATCCGATACGGAATTCCATGCTGTTATCCAGGAAGAGGGTGGCTAAGTCGAAACAATTACCTTAATGACGTGTCTGGGAGCACTTCGTATGTGGGTTTCACGGGTGTTCACGGACACGGACAACCATCCGTCCGTGTTTGTCTGTAATTAATTAAAAGAGGTGTTGTCAAGTCCGTCCGTGTCCATGATTGTCCGTTAAAAAACTTATGTCTGTCCATGGGCATTTTTACTGGCAGGCCTAGGTGGAAAGTCTTGGAGGGCTCGTCGGAGGAAGATCGGAGGCGGGTTGGGTTGTCGGTGTTTGGGCGGGCCCATCTCCTCCATTGTCCGAAGGACGTTCGGGAAGTCGGGCCATTGGTCGAGAGCGATGGCGACGCAGGCCATTACCACCTGCAGTAGCTGCACCATCTCCTCTTCAATGTCCTGGTACCTCATCAGCTCGACGTCGAACACCTCTGCTGTTCACTCCTCCCTCACCAGTGACTGCACCCACCTCGGTAGGTCGATCCCTTTTTCCTCCCCGCCTACCGCCGCCGCCTAGTCTTGGTGGCGGTGTGGAGGTGAGCGATGCCCCCTGGCCACCAGCGCAATCTTCATCCGGTAATCCCAATCCACTGGCGTCAGCCCGATCAGAGAGCCGTGTTGATCACTGCAGCGACAAGACATCTCCGACCTCAATGAGCCATGGCCCGATCGGAAAGCCTTACGCTTTTTCGCCTTCAAAGACATTTTTGACCTCCTCAACATGATGATCGACCAATTTGTAAAACCGAAAAAATAAAAACAAATATGTATTGGATTTGATTCAAGGGTGCCGAGGCAGAGATAATACCAGCCCCGACAGCAAGCTCCACGGAAGGAGGCTGCAAAGATGACGACGATTTCACTGGACGGCGGGCGGGGCATCAAATTGCCATTGCTGGGAGAAGGACGCTAGGGTTCGTCATTGGAGGAGGAGCTGCCGGAGAATACCACGGGGAGGGAGAAGGGAAAACTGAGGGCGGTGGGAGAAAGGGCACGGGGAGGGAGATGAAGAGGGGTTTTTATAGGGTAACGGACACAGACAATGGTTTGTCCATGTCCATAGCAACCCCATTAGAACGGACAGATAACTCATGTCCGTGGTCCATACGGACAGTCTGTTAAATAGCGGACGGACACGGACGTCTGTGAACACCCCTAGTTTCACTTTCACATACGCCAGTTAAGTAAAAAAACTATACTGAAAGCAAAAAAATGAACTGAAATAAACTATAGCATTGCCCTCTTACATCATAGATACAGGAATGCAGTTAAGCTTTGTGCAGGTGGCTGTTTATGGTCGGATGACAATATACTCAGAGCCAGAAAAGGAAATGCAGACTGTTTTGGCAACCCAGACGCAAATGTCCTCATCAACTATTTCTGAATTTCTACATATTTACTTAACAACCTCCCTGTATATAGACATAATTTGTGTAATATAAACATGAATAATGCTGAACTGATTATTAAAATTCAGACGTTATGAAGCTACTTTGTCATGAAAACACGGTTGATCATTAGGGCCCAATAAAGTGGGCCCAGCAATCAATGGTATGTTAATAATGAAGATGTATGCATTTTAACGTAAATAAAACATTTTTTCACCATTCATCCTCCCTATATATACATAATCTGGAGAATGCCCAAATTGAGGTTTGTTGTCAGATGAATGGTGTGGGCCCCTTTTGGTCTCTTTTTTTTTTGTCTTTGTTAGTAGCCTTAAATATAGACATGCTTTCATTTGGTGATATACATACACATGCTATAACCAGTGTCTTTTTATCAAAAAACATAAAATAACCAGTCTTCCCAACCTAGAATATAGTAAACACTGCCATCCGGCATGTTGCCAAAAAATACTGCCATCCGCCATATGTCCAACACAACATAGCACAAGATGTACCAGAGCCAAACCGGCTTGTAAAGTATTTAGGATGATATAATAATTTGGGGAGTCCGTGATACTGCTCTTTTCTAATTTCTACCATGCTACTATTCTACTCAATCAAATCAAAATCAAGTAGCACCTTTTCCGCACTTTTTCCTAACCTTTTGAGGTCAAAGACATATATCTTACACCTCCATTCTAACCTGTTTTGTCCATTCTAGCCTATTTTGTGCAACTATTTTATAAGAGATAGCAAAGCCTCCCGTTTAATAATTCTTGTTTTTTAATAAACGAATCCCTTTGTCCGGTTTTAATATCTCCATCGGAAAAATTAATAAGGCGGTGGTCTTCCATCGTGTATGTTTTCTTCAACTATGTTCAACTTTGGGTAGCAAACAACATGCAGAATGGCTGGAATTTTTAGTTTTTAAGATATTTGCAGTACTGCCACAAGCTAGTTCAAAACATAATGAGTGAGCAATTAGATGCGAAAAGAATATTTAGTTACACCACTGTAGAAGCAGAGCGGATGTTGCAATCAAACTAACTTCAATGTAAAAAAAATCTAGCTAACATCAAGATAATGAGTACAAAAATCAATGTTTAAAATGCACTACACTTTTACAAAACATAATACTAAAGAGAGAGAAAAAGAGTTTTCATTACTAATGTTCATAAATTTGGAACTCATACATGAACAATTTTTGTATAACTGAATGCACTCATTGTGTAGGTGAAAAAAAGTAACAAAATGATAAAATTAAGACATCAAAAAGAAAAAAAAATCCCTCCGACTCTACCATCAGGCTATCTGAGCAACAAATTTTAGATTTGAATAGCCTTTGTAACTCACAAGACGTTTTCCTTTCCCCGTTCCAATCACAAAGGAACCTCCCTGGCCTGCTCTTTACTCTATTGCCAGGAAAGCTAAAATCGTATGCTTGACATACACTTCCTTTTATTAAAAAATAAGTGAACTCAGCATGCACATCAAGAACAAGAGGAAAGAGACTCGGGGTCGACAGTTCACCAAATAAATCAGAAAAATGGTGATCTCAGCACTAGGACTGCACTGCAAGCCTCTGAAGATGTTCGAAAAATACTTGCAGGCTGACATCATCCGTGAATATCACATCAGAACCCGGAGAAACCTCATGCGCAGAGCTGTGAGTGGAGGATGGATTCAACTTTGCCAACAGAAATCTCGCCTACAGATTGTAATTACCATATAAAACTATAAACAAAATATTCCAGATTACTTGCTCTCTGTATTATATATCTTATCCACTGCACTTGTAATATACAACATTGGGGTAGTCCACTTATTCTGAAGAAAAAAATATCTACAACAGCAACAATTACTTCAAAAATCACCAATTTTGAGGGCTCAGTAGCATTCACAGAAAAGCTTTTCCTAGCCACAATTCTAAGGATATGGATATTTTGCAGGGCGCGCACTCTTGTTGCCACTATACCCAACTTTTTTGCTCATTGAATCCAACTATAATTTTTTCCCCCTAGTTGCTTTCTTGGTATAAATTTTGTACTCGAACAAACAGCCTCTGATTAACCCATCCCTATCATAACTATATCACATGGTACATTAATGATCAATGGACTGATCTTATTATTTTCTAATTGTACTTGCATCTTACTTGAAAAAAGGGCAACCATATAAATTAGAAGATAATTAAGGCCTGGAATTCACCCCTTACATGCAACAAAATTTGCTAAGTTACACATCTAGAAGCTTCAAATTCAATCTTGATGGATAGTGGTACTGCAATTCTCAAAGGTCAAATCTAAGTCCTGAACCAAAAATGATTCAGATCCAAAAATATATGGCCAACATCTAAGATATGTTTTTTGCTTGTCTTAAGTTTTTAAACCTCATGTGTTTATGATGTGAATATATGTGCATTTCTCTTAATTCCATTTATCTAGGTAACCATTGATGCCTAATTAAAGATCAACGAATTTTTCCGTCTAAAAAAATAAATAACCACTTCACCCACAGGGTCCTTGTTCAGATGAGAAAAAACAAAAGAAAAGCTAGAAAAAGAGATCGACCTGGGAACCATGTTGATCACAAACCACCAATCTAGGCACAGGAAAGCGTTCCCTGATTATCAACCGTGCATCATTGTGGGGGGCTTCCAAAAGTTGTTTGAAATCCTGTAAGCAAAGGCAATTAACATGTAGTTTGATAGTATAGTTCTTGGATGTAATATAGAATCACGTAATATACCATAAAAATGGTATTTAAATCTTAGATCAACAAATTAATGTCTCATTATAAAAAAAAATTAATGTCTCAAGATAATATGCTAAAGCAGCCAGTGCACAGCAAACAGCTTGTTAACAAGTATCTAAACCTTCCCAAGAAGATGGCACAGCAATCAACAACAAACTTTCGTTAAAGATTATGGCTCCACATTAAACTTCACAGCAAAGATTCTGCTCCACCATTCTACTCTTATCATTAAGCATTTCGACACCTCCACATACATGTCAGTTTGTAGATTGATTATTTCCAGATAAAAGATTATTTGTGCTGCACCACTATACCCTCATCATCATTAGCCCATCCTACCGCTACAAGTGCAATACATAATAAATCAATCCCAGACCTCCATGGCATCACCCTCCTGTGGCTCAAGCTAATCTATACTTCAACATGCCAGCTAGGTACATATGTACCAAAACATATATCATCCATCTACCCCCATCTTATCTGTGTTCTTGTATGTCAAAGTAAACAAACTGGCATCATTTTGGCCCAAAAGGTCAGAATTTGGATAAACGACGCAAACAATTCACAACAACAATGCTTCTATAATTTAGGTAAGAAGTTACCATTACAAGAACTCTTCCACTAACCATAAGTATTTGTACATTACCTTATAGTCAGCTTGATCCTGATATCCCATGTTGCGCCATTGTGCAATTGTCATTCCGTGAAAAATGACCACACTAAAATAAGCATCAAGCAGGAGTATCCGGTCGGCAGCAATGGAGGCAACATCCAATAATGTAGGGGAAGGAGGTAAATTGAAAGAATATGAAATTAGAGAGGGTTGAATCATCACAACTGAATTTCCGACATTTTCACGATTTAATAGCATACGGAAATAAGCTGTTTCATCAGGACTGTTGTTGAAAACCTACAATAAGCATATTGTTAAAAAAAATTATCAATAGTCTAAGAAAAAACTAATCTTTCATGAGTAACATAAAGTCCCTTGCCGTTAACATATGAGTAACTTACAAAAAGCACAATCAATTGATAAGCCACAGCAAAAGTTACTTCCTCTGTCCCAATTAACTGTCCTACTTCGTTTTCCAAAATGGATTAACTTTAGTTTATTTTGAAAAACCAAATAGAACATTTTTTCTGCTGAACAAATAGAGCACTTAATATGGTACAGAGGGAGTATATAACGAGAAATCAATAGCTCATGTCTTACACTTAACATATTAAATGCTTGCAATAGTAATGTGCAACTAAGATATAATGGAAAGAAAAAAACTACAAGGATCTAGTAAAAAACACTAGTAAGGTATGGCTTACTTCTTTCACGTCCTTTAAAGTATTCTTCTACTTAATTTAAAAGCTACATCCCAAATACTATCAGTCCCATTTTGATAGACCCATTTGGTTTTTTCAAGTTAAGTAGTTGAATTTTCTAAAAACAAGTCGGACTATGATTGTTACCAGCCATGCTCCCATGTAAAAGCAGACTGGTTTTCATTGTTACCAGCTTTGTGATGGAAGATGGCTATATTAATATTTCATGTGCAACCATCATGTCATGAAGCCAATCCACATTTGGAAAGGTGTATGATGAATATGATGATGTTGAATCTCCTTATCATTGTCCCCTCTTCGGAGGGTTGCGTCAAGAAGGGCATCTGGCAAAAAAACTTGCCACTGTTTCTTTGTATGGATTTTGTACCATTTTGATTCCGATAAGAGTCAAATGTGGTATATAATCCATGCCGCCGACCCCATATAGCTGGGATAAGGCGTATGATGATGATGATGAAGTCGGACTATTAATGTGGGACAGAGTGAGTGGCAACTCCAGTCAGGCGGCTTCAACTGTATAACGAATATTTTTTAACAATATTTAACTAATAGATGATTGAATGATGTTATATAGCTTACTAACTGCGAAAGAAAGGGTTGCCAAAAAAATTAAATTTTTTTTATCAGTGCTCATTTCTAAATCTCTCATTCTACTTTTTGCTATTTAACGCATCTAACAGTAAGCTCTGGCCTCTTTGTCCTGAAAAGGTAAAATTTATGCATTACATAAACTTGTTGTACCCTGAGGAAAACATTAAAGATGACTTGGCACATAATTTACCAAACAGAATCCATGGGAATTTTATTACCTGTACAAATTGGGAGCGCCGCAGATTAAACATGAACTGTGGTAATATAGAAATGTTTGGACTTAGGGTAAATGATGCAGGATCATCTTTCTCATATTTAGCAAATCTGGAACAGAGGCGGATAAGAGATCGATCTAACCACCTTGTTGCATCAAATTCTTCCTGATAAAAAAAAACAATAATCTGACTATCATATTCGAAGTAACAAAAGTGAGAGGATACCAAGAAGCAAGTTATCGTCAAATTTTAATTGAACAAAGAGACAAATTGGTCAACAACATGTTTGGTCCTAAGCCCTATCAAAAGAAGACAGTAAAATAATATTGGCCTATCAATATGCTGAGTAACCAAAACAAACTCAATGAATATTTAGTCAACTTTCTTGTAAGTCCTCTGTGTGCTCTTTTCTATAAGGGTTCTATCCTACTTTTCCCGATCCAAAAAAACGTAACCAAAACCAAGTCAACGCATAAAGAAACAACCAGCAGCATCAAAATCCTTAGTTAGCATATTAGCATGCCATCATTAATATACAATTTGAATGTTCTAATTTCGCAAAAACTAAAACATCGATCAAAGCTACAAGATTTTAAACCTTCTGCATGAAATACCAACTGATCGCAAGTTGCTTAAATATTTACTGAATTAATCCAAGAAGTGGGCAAAGCTGTTAATGTTGCATGCCCTCAGTTAGTATTTAACACCAATACGTCATTCAACTTAGCATAACGAAAAGTATTTCCCGCATCAATTATAGTATTGTGCAAGAAAAAGAGGCTTAGCATTTTACAGCATCAGATGCTCTGGCAAACCTGTACTAAACAACAGCAAGGAAGAATTATAAGACTTAATAAGTGGAGAAAAACAATCAAGTGCAACCAGCATGATTTCCAGTAATCACAATGTGCACTAAATACAAAATATAACAGTATTTAAAGAAACTTTCGATCATAATTAAAATAAACTTATATAATCATAAAACACCAACCATTAAAAATAGAAAGAACAGTCATCTGTACAACAGTATGAATCAATGCACATGTACAGGTTTTGCCCATGAATTCCAACAATAATATTATTTACAGTATAATAAGACACGACATAGTCATCATCAAAATATACCTCCATCTCCATTTTTAATGAAATTAGCCGTGCCATTACAACAGCCGCAGTCTCTTGATCAAATCCTTCCATCAATTCCTGATAAGAGCAGATCATGAAGTATTTATGCCAGAAGTAAACAATGAACACTCTAAACCATAAGATGGGAACCAATTTTCATTTCAAGAATAAACGAAATAAAAGATGACAAATAGTAAGTGTATGCCATGTGTATATATATAAGAAAAAAAACTGAACAGAAGCTAACCTCTGTGTTTGCAGAATTATCTGCCCATCTTCTTGTAATAGTTGTAACCCGAAGCCTCATTTCACCTTGAGGATTTTGGTAACTGAAGTCATTAAACAAGCAAACTTCTACTTAGCAGGGCAGAATAAAGAAAATCAAAACATAACCAAGTACAACAGAAGACAGTAAGGCAATATCTTACTTCGTCACAAATTGTAGATACAATTGTTGATTAGCCATACCAGGTTGGCCTGACCGGTCGCTGGGTGAGATATCAAAGAAGACGGTCAAGCAGGTACTCTTATCAAGACCACACATTTTCCAGGCCGTTGTGTTTCCCTGGCCGATCACTATATCAGCACAAGAGGGCCCTTTCTGCAAATTTTCCAACAATGAGTATAGCAAAGCTTATCATAACTCTATACCGGCCCTACGTACAACACCAATACACCAATACTTGAAATTTTTGGCGACTAAACAAAAAGAATCTTAAAAACCAAAAAAAAAAAGATAATTAGCAACAATACAACCTTCTCCAGGGATGTACAAGGTCCAATGATCCCTTGAATTTTAATATCCTTACTACATGAAATTTCAAGTGTGCCACTGCAAGGAGGAAAAAGTCATAGTCAAACATTAGAGGAAAATAAGACTTTATAATACTAAAGATATTACTCCAAAAGGACAAAATAACTCAATCAGCATTAACACCTATTCTGCTTCAACCGTAGAAACTGAACAAATATTCCATGCAAGAAGAAAATACCGTTGAGAAGAAGTATTTGCCCCTTTCTCAAACTGATCACATGGTCTACCTCATAAACTACTAGTCAAATATTCAAAAAAGTTCTTGGATTAATGGTAATCTACCCTTTGCAATTGATGCCATCAATACAAGCTGAAAACGTCATGTAAAACAAATTGGTAATGCAATTTAAGAAACACATGGCAACCAATGAGTCTTGGTAATCACATGTTCGATCTTAACACTTATATATTGTAACAAGGTACGAGGACATACGTCATTTGCAGCATTGGCAAAAAAGTAATACTAAGGAAGATAGGCATCACAATTACATGGAATCTAATATAGCTGCCCTAAGATCGTACTCTTAACAATATGTTGCTTGAAACGAAATCTATTCCAAGGATATTTTTCACCTCTTCTCCAAGTAATTCTTTTTATCAATGGAAACCCACTACAAATTTATCTGGCTTAGTTCATTGCGAATCCTAGGAAGGCAAAATTTTGCTTTACACATCCTACTGTACAACCTGAGATATCAGACAGTAGTTTACAGGAAAAGCATCCGTGTTCTTTTCCAAACTCTGTTTCTAACCTAAAATTACAATCTTCACCTAATGTGCTCCATTTGTTAATCAGCCAAATCCAAAAGATGCAGAAGGACGGTAAAAAGCACAAAAGCCTTGATAAGAAAAAACGTGAGGGTGTATAACAGGATAGGATCTCATCATCAGACCTTGTGAATGGTATCTTATAGCACCACTTTAATGCAAAGAGAACTGTCTCATGGTCAAAGAAATACCAACTAACCCTAAAGACTAGTCACCCATAAATCACCAATTTGCTCAATATCAAGTAAAATGGTTGAAGGGGAGTCTTAAATAACACCGAACTGTCTACAGAACGGGACATAATAACATTACAATAAATCCCTACTCAAGTAACCTCCATATTTCCTGCGACAAATCTGAAATGTCAGCTAATGGTTATCTATCTTTGTTTACAAAGGCTTTATCTCTTTGAACCTTTTCGTTTAACTCACATGAATATAACATCATCATTTGACCATAAACAGCTTAAACATAGAATGTGAATCTAGACCGCTGGAGCACGGCAGGCGATCAATTGATGATGAAGGTGACACTGGTAGTAAGTTGTTAAAGTAATAAAAGGACAGAATTTTTACAATTGTTAAAAGCAGAAATTGCACAATTCGCGAATCAAGATACTAAAGTCACCTTTCACCTTTCTAAAGTAATAATAACTGTATTTATATGATACGAGGGCTACATAGAAGTACTCCCAAATTCAGAGACAAGTGTTTTCCGCCGTACAACTTTTGACTAAAAATCAGAAGCCTTATCGACACTATCTCAACTGTCCAGCTGGGCAAATAACTTAGGTCCCAAAAATCAATTCAACAGAAGTGAAAGATTGCTAACAGACTCAAATTGGACATGCACATAAGGCATTACAAGGTACAACTAAAAGTAACTAAAAAAGCAAGTTAACACATTTTACTATGTAATGTGCATTACAAAAGTGCAATTATAATGCTTACCAAATTATAAACATAACTTATATGCTAACGGGATCACAAAATGGAAAAAAAGGACTAGAGTGAGATCATAAGCACTTAAACCATGGCTCCAAAATTTGACTTGAATACTTGAATTCGTGTGTGTGTGCATATGTGAGAGAGAGAGAGAGAGAGAGCTTACTTAAAAGACAGACCAAGAGACTGTTCGCCATCTTCAAAAATGCGTTTAAAAGAGTCTTTAAATACAGGATGACCAAAACTTTCAGCCAAGACCACAAGACCACCAGTCCGTTCAATAACCACTTTCATCTCGGCAACTCCCACCTATGGACAGATAGTTTGGCTTATCAATTATATATGCTTGACAAAAATATACTTGAAGAATCAAACCATTTCGATATAAAAGTAAAACAGCTCAGACTAGGTGTCACTGTGTTAAACTTACTTAAAAAGCTTTACTTAGTATTAAAGATTGTTAACCAATGGGGTGTTAATGAGAAGGCTAGGACACGCTTCCTGAAGGGGAGGTCATGAGTTCAAGCCCCACTTGTTGGCAACTAACCTGAGATTATATCTTGACTTAGTGCATATAATGGGTTGACCTTGTACGTGCCCAAAGGAATTGATGGCAGGAGATGGTGCTCTAAAATGCCAGTTGCTCTACCCCTTCTAGATGGGTCCTAAGGACTCAAACACCAAAAAAAAGTTCGTATACTTTCATCCTCTAATCTTAACAAATGTCACTAGGTCTCAAATGCACCATGTCTACAATTTAGATGCAGGAAAAAAGCATACTTTTAAATTACAAAGATAGATGCAAAATAAAACAAGATAATATTCTGCAATTTCTTCAATGCATTCCAGCCCAAATATGGGGTGCGTTTGTTTGCTGAAAGATGAAAAATCGTCAAGGTGAAAGAAGTACAAAAACTTTTAGTGTGAAAATTTTTCAGGCCTGAAACGTACTTTTAGGGTGCATTTATTTTCAATTATCCAAACATATTTCAGTTTTTACAAAGTTTTTGTACTTCTTTCACCTTGACGATTTTTCATCTTTCAGCAAACAAACACACCCATGATATGAGGTCCGGACTGAGTTCTTAGTTACTGCTTAGATAATGGGCCTAGGTGGTCCATTCCATAACATATATTGGCAGAAAAGTAAAAACCCAGATTAAATTCTCGTGTAACACGTCTGGTCTTTTGTGTGTTATTTGCTACACCTTCAAAACTTCAGTAGACCTGTGCCTATTAACTAGAGTTCTTCATGGTTAGAAATACTTGAAGAGTATGATCCTTTAGCAAATACACAAATCTTTCTTTATATTTGATTAAGGTAGAGAGATAAAAGACAAACCTGATCAAGCGCAGAAGCAAAAACGTCTAGAACATGACCCTGTCCAACCAGCTGCTTTGCAAGATTTTCATAAAATTTCGCTGCCTTTTTATAATGTGGTCCAGCATCCTTGTCTAGATCCTTATGGGAGCGCACTGGCTCAGACAAATCTTTTGACACAATCTATCAAGAAATAAAAGAGGAAAACCAGTGATACATGATTATGTATTTTAACCCACAAAATAATTCTTCCATCATACTGTATCGATCAAAAACATAACAAAAGGACATATAAAAAGATGTTCGCTATTATCCACCCAAGTATCACCAGATACAGAATAAATATGCGACAGAGAATCTTTCTGAAATTAGACAGTCAAAATTCCATGTCTTAAAAGAGCCTATAGAACAAGATGAGCCGCAGATTATAGGCGATAAGAATTGGTTTGAAATCGTAACACATTAATGCAATCTCTAAATAGGAAAATTAGTTAACTGTAAGCAGAACAGTAGATGATGAAGTAAAAAAGTGAATCTCTATGACTTTTAATAATAATATACTAATAGAGCATAGTGTCTTAGTAGAGCATTCAATTTTTTCTCCTCACATTTCTTAATTACCTCTTACCATCTTCCTCTACACACCGTAAAAATTCCGGTTCACCTTTTGAGGAAAGAAGTATTTCCGACAGTGTGTAACCCCCCACGTCTATGTTCATAAGCAATGTTCACTGATACTTGCTTGTGTTGGATGCTGTGTCATATCCAATGAGAATGGGGTGGGATACGAGGATTCTGCTCTGCAAATTGGCCTTATCGTAGACTGGTCACATCCTAATCATATAGTGCCATTTTTTAATCACTAGTTCCTTCCAAGTTGACCAGTTGTCCTCTTTACTACAACTGGCTTCTATAAGCCATAGATCGCATATTCTTATCAGCATTGTTTGCGGTCTCCTTTGATCAAGCCGAATCATCTCAATTTCCTTTCTTTATAGTAAACAATAGTCAGGACTACTCCTAAGTTCCCCCTAATGTAGACATTTCCAATACGATCTCAATAGGATTCTCACTAATCCATCTCACCATTCTCATCGCTGTGATACTTATCTTGCCTATAGGGCATTTCTTTGTTATACAATATTTTGGGCCCTACAACATTGCATGTCTCCCTACCATACTACAAAACTTATTTTGTTTTCATCCAATTAACTTATCACAAAGTATCCTAAAGCTACTCTCCACTTATACCCCCCAATTCTAAGCCTATAAGCAACATCTTCACAAGTTTCTCCATCTGTTCGAGTACTGAACCAAGAATTAACTCAACCATGTTTCTTGGTATTTCTTCTCAATCTGATACTACAAATAATTCATTTTCAGAAAAACAATCTACTCTTCCATTCTTCCCCTAAAAAAACGAAGGGAAAAATTAAAGCAAAATGTATGTGCCTGCATGTTTCCTGTTTCTATGCTTGATGTCAGGTAACTAAAGTATTTCTACATGCGTAACAGCATATTCCAAGACAAGAAAGATAACGATAAATGCCCAATCAGCTATACCCAAAATCATCACTGTCTTAGTCAAAACTACACAGTTCAAACTAAGTATAAATATCCTGCAGTCGGATTTTTTCAACCATATAAAATGACCCAAGACCCCAATATGAATTTTCTTAAGGAAATAGGCTGAAAAGAAAATAGCTAGTTCAGATTACGCATGTCACTCGAAATGTATGAATCTAAGAGCAAAAAGAAAAAGAAAAGAAGGGGGTACCATGCCAGGACCTTCGGTGCATGGCCCACCGACCAATGCTATAATCCTCGCCCCAGTTCCCGGCAAACAGGCACCCAATAAACCAGATGCCACGCTTAACGCTACCCCCGTGCACCTCAACGCCCTGTTCCCAGCTTGTACAGGCCACTGATCCGTTTGCAACTCATCCAGCAACTTCAAGGAACGTAGAGACAAATATCAATCTTCAAAACATATCAAAATTTACACCTTTCGCATTTTGCCCAATCAATATAAATTTAGAAGAAAAAATAAATGAAGATGTAGACAGATACCGAATTAAGCGTGTACTCGCACTCAGAAGCCGGCAACAAAAACCGATTCACACTCGCAGCCCCTGCAGCTCCACCGGGCATTGCCATCGAGCCCCCCTTTCCCCCGCGCTGCACGAAAGATAGCCCCAACTGATCCAGAATCTGTTCTTTGGTCAACTCCTTTGTGCCACGGAAGAGATAGACCTTGGGCAGATCGGAGAACCCCAGCTCGTGAACGTGGACCTGTGTCCCGTAAGACACAAACCCGACGAGCGCATTCTCCGGTAGCAGGCTCAGCGCCTGCCCCAGTGCCGACTTGACGAACCCCAGCTCCTCCTCGATCAGGCACGTGTCGAGCACGAAGAGGAACACCGGGGGCGGTGGCGGATGAAGCGCGCCGGCAAGATTAGAACTGGGAGAGTACTCAATAGAAGGAAACTGGGGGTAGAGCTCAGCGGGGATGTTGCCGGGTTGAATAGCATTGGCGTAGTGTGGCGGAAAGAAATTGCGGCTGAAGCAGAAGGGGCAGATCCAGATCTTCGCGGAGAAATCTACACGAGCATAAGGGTTGAGCACGCAGGCGCAAGCCTTGCAGCGGAGCGGCTGGTAGGGAACGACGGGGATCTCCTCGGGGGGGACGGCGGCGCGGATCGGAGCGAAGGCGGCGGCGACGGGGACGACGCACTTGGAGGCCTCGACCTTGTTTAAGGGCCAGATGTTCCAGGTCATGCGCACCCCGTCGTCGACCAACATGGGCCCGGAGTCGGCCGGGGGCATTGGGCTCTCCGCCATGGCCATAACGAAATCGGAGGGTTAGGATGCGTGGATTTAGAAATGGGGAATTCGATCCGGGATCGAAATCGGGGATTGATCGAATTGGTGGTGGTGGTGGTGGGTTTTGCCGCTGCCTCCGGGGAAGGGCGACCGGGGCGGCGGCAGAGCGATCAACGGAGGGAGAGATGGCGGAAGGAAGGGCGGAGGGAGTTGGGCATATATTGGGAGAGGGAGGGTGTCGATTCGGGTGGTGGTCCCGGACGAGCCTTCACAACGGAAACGGACCTTCACATATTACCAGTTTGCATTAGAATCATTTTTTTGTTTTCTAATGTAGATAGGTAATATTGAACGGAGGGATTAATCAGAAACGGTTTATACTTTGTATTTTACCAAATATAAATTCCTGCTGGGGTATGAACATATGGCAATCACAGCTTTTTTGAAGATTCCTTTTATTACATTCCTTAATCTGAATTAGTAATCTATCAGATGAACCATTTATTTGCTTTTGAAATTCATTTTGCACCTACAATGCATGTGAAAATATCTTCGTAGGTGGACATCAGCCATAACATTCTTACGAAAGCTTAAAGCAGATACGAACCAATTAACCTTGCATACCAATATAGCACCAGCAGGGACACACACCCAGAGTGAGGTTTTGCACAAGAAATTTCACACACAGAATAAAGTGAATAACAGTTGTGTGACCCTTGACATATAACACCAGGGTTAGATGATGATAGCAAACAGGCTAGCTATATGTATATATCACTTGTTTCACGCACGTTGTAGCAACTAGTAAATAGACATGCAGTAAATATAGGGTGGAGTTATGTTATACACCCGTAGCCTGGGCCACAAACTTTAGTGGTAGGGACGACAAATTTAGTGCTAGGGCCTTTGGATCCGAACCAATTAGACTTGTGGGCAGCTGGGATCAATTGATTCATTTTTTGTGAGTCAGTCTTACCATCTCTGCAGCGCAGTGAGATGTAGGGCTGGAAACCGTCAGATCACGCGGGGCCCACTGATCTGACCGTTTTTAGCCCTACAGCTGGCGCTGGTGAGCTTCTTCCTTGGGTGTTCTTAAAAAAATTAATATAGGGCGCCTGGAGCCGTCGATCTTGAAGATGGACGGCAGACACGCATAAAAAATGACGTGGCAGTGATCGAGTCCGACTCCTCGATGATGTTGC
Source organism: Houttuynia cordata (assembly GCA_039654745.1). Classification (NCBI taxonomy): domain Eukaryota; kingdom Viridiplantae; phylum Streptophyta; class Magnoliopsida; order Piperales; family Saururaceae; genus Houttuynia; species Houttuynia cordata. The sequence continues at coordinate 43,271,085 of CM077507.1, read as the reverse complement.
ATAGAAGAAGGTTGCATAGAAGAAGTAGCAGCAGAAGAAGAAGCTGGTGATTCTTCCCTGATCAAATCAAATCAAAATGGAGGAGAAAGCTACAGACGCGGCCCAATCTTCGACCCCTCCCTCGATGCCTGCTTCCGACGATGGTCTCAAGCAGTCTCAGGTGTGCCCTTCTTTTGGATTATTATATTACAGACTTCGATCCTTATTCTTCTTGTTTTTGGAATTTCCATATTTGTGTTTGCAAATTAATTGGGTATTTGTATGGTTTTGAACTTTTTATTTTGTGCTTCAGTTTCCTTTTTCCTCCTTTTCAAATTCAGATCGTTCTTTCCTTGTGGGTGCTGGGGTTGGTGGTCTTGTTTGGATGCTTTATTTGTTCTCTGTGCTAGTAGCTGCTTCAATTTCTTCTTTTTGTGTGGTCGAGGGGCTACCAATCTGGCAACATTGAAATGCTTGCTTTGAATGTGAATTTATTTCTGTTTCGTTTTGGTTTATGAAAAGGAACTCAAAGCTTCTCTACTTCACTATATGAATTATGTGATAGAAAGGATTGTTTTCTATTGTTTTTTTTTTGCATCATTCTAGTTATCATTCAAGCCTTTCGGACTAAATGCTCTGGTTGTTATAATATGGACAAGCGGAAGAGGAAACAAGAGAAGTGTTTTTTAAACTTCTACTTCCTTCTACTTGCTTACATACATTGATTACTTGCCATTATATATAGGCAATCATATGAGAACAAAAGAAAAACAACATGTTACAATAAACTAAATTAAATAGCACACTTTAGGTGCCGAATATTGCGCCTAATGTTGCTCCTCTACCAAATGAGGCGCTTCTCCACCGAACGCAGATGTTGACATTTTATTTAGCAAACTACTGACTTTATTTTTAAGTTGCACTGATTTGCAACACCCCTCCTTAGTGCAACATACTGTCAATAACACCAAGAGCACTTCGGAAACACTTCAAACTTTGTTTTAGCAAGTGCTTTGGTAAATATATCAACAACTTGTCTTTATTCCTTACATCTTAGCATTTTGTGGCATATCTTCTGAAATTACCACTCATTACCAGAGATCAAATCCCACAATCACTTTATCTTTCACTTTCTTCGTATCTCAACATTCTATGGCGTATCTTCTGGAATTACAACTTCATCACTAGAGATCAAATCCCACAAATCATTTTATCTTTCACCCTCTTCTAATCACAGCATTCTATAGCGTATCTTCTAAAATTACAACTTCATCACCAGATATCAGATCCCACAAATCCTGCCTGTGTAGATAAGCTTCCATGCATAGCTTCCAGCAACTATAGTACCAATAGGCTTTTCTATAGACGCATGAGAGGCATTGCTTCCTCCATTCATCTTCACTGAGTAATAAAATGAAACACTTGGTAGGCAACCAAGGTCCGAGAACTTTCCTTATGGAAACTGGTCACGATGTTGTTTGCTAGCAACTCGTCATGCATTGCCAACATTCGATCTGCTTGTTGATGATCGTCTCCTGAACGATCCCGTCTATCCTGGGGCAGGTCTTCTTGTGATAAGCAAGCGTGCGGCAGCAGTCGGCGTCGGAGATGTAGAATACGAGGAGGAGAAGTCATAGCAGGACAACAAGATCAAGCGCATGATGGCCGAGATTGTCAGGTTCGAGAAGGGCCAGTCGGCAATGGAGGAGAGTCTGGGCGATTCGGAACATGTATTCCCCAGATTTGAAGGTCGGGGGGGGGGGGGGGGGATTCATGTGGTGAAGGAAGTGAAGTTGCTGGCGAGGAAGGAGGACAGGGAGGGACTCGATTTGGCTGTCCAGGAACTTGTCAATTTTGGGTTGCAAGGGGATGCTGCAGCAGATTCTATGGATCTGATATCGGGTGATGAAGTTGTAATTCTAGAAGATACGCCACAGAATGTTGAGATGCGAGGAAGTGAAAGATAAAGTGATTTGTGGGATCTGATCTTTGGTGATGAAGTTGTAATTCCAAAATATATGCCACAAAATTCTAAGATGCAAGGAGTGAAGACAAGTTGTTGATATATTTACCAAAGCAAAGTTTGAAGTGTTTCGAAGTGTTCTTGGTGTTGTTGACAGCAAGTTTGTACTAAGGGGGAGTGTAGCAAATTAGTGCAACTTGCAAATAAAGTTAGTAGTTTGTTGAATAAAATGTCAACATCCGCGTTCAGTGGAGACACAACATTTAAGCACCTCATTTGGAGGAAGCACAATATTCAGCGCCTAACGTGTGCTCTTTAATTTAGTTTATTGTAACATGTTGTTTGTCCTTTGTTCTCATATGATTGCCTATATATAATGGCAAGTAATCAATGTAAGTAAGCAAGTAGAAAGAAGTAAAAGTTTAAGAAACACTTCTCTTGTTTCCTCGTTCGCTGGCCCATATGGTAACATATTTGTTCTCTGTGCTGGTAGCTGCTTCAATTTCTTCTGTTTGGGTGGTCGAGGGGCTACCAATCTGACAACATTGAGATGCTTGCTTATATTTCTGTTTTGTTTTGATCTATGAAAAAGAACTCAAAGCTTGTCTACTCCACTATATGAATTATGTGGTTGATGGATGTGATGTATACAAGGAAAAACTCTAGAAAATATCTTATCTTTGATAGAGTTTGTGCTTTCTTTTTCACTTTTCATACACTTGTTACATTGTTTCCTCTAAACAGTGTAACTTTTCTGTCACTTTTGCTTTCATTCCTTTGAAAATCTAGTGAAACTATTTTGAGAAAAGAGGATGTATAAAGTACATTGTGATCCATGTTCATAGTCATTGAAAGGGATCATTGGACCTATTATGCTTCATATGGGTTTCATTTATCTTTTTTTTTATAACGAGGGGTATCCGAGTATTTACGACCCGACTAGAAGGGGAGGACAACTGGCCTCTTAGAGCATTGTATCCTGCTGCCAATTTCTTTGGGCGCGTACAAGGTCCACCCCTCATACATAGGTGGATTGTCAAGGGAGTGGGGGTTCGATCTCAAGACCTCCGCTGCCTGATGGGTGTCCCGGCCAGCACACCAACACTCGTTGTTTGGTTTTCTTTCACTAGTTTTATTTGAATTTTGGAAACAAATCATGTGTAATATTTTTTCTCTTTCCGTTTCTTTCTCAAAACTGATTGATTTCACTAACTGCAGCAGGGCTAACTCACTCAACGTGTCTTGTTTCATTAACAAAAGATTTATTAATATTTCAATGGTTTTATTGTTATTATTTCAGATGCCAGCATTTCCTGGTTTTCCAGCCATTCAGAATTCAAATTTTCCACTGGTTCCTGTTATGTACCCTGCACTATTACCAGGATTTGTGCCTCCACAAGTTCAAGAGCAAGCAAACAATGGCCCAGGCATCTATGCAGTTCCTGTAATGCCATTTATGGGCCCAGTGGCTGGACTTCCTATAAACAACCTAATACCTCTTACCTATAACATTCCTGTGTAAGGAAACTCATTGACTATTATTACCATCATCATCATCATACGCCTTATCCCATCTATCTGGGTCGGCAAACACATTGTCTATTATAGTAGTTCGAAATTCTGCGGTCATTACGTCAACTACTTGTTTCATTTATAGTTATCTGCAAACCAAAATTTCTCTTGTTTCACTTGTATTTAACTGCATTCAGAAAATTATGAGTGCATGTAAACTTTCAAGTCGGCCTCAGCCCTCATTTTTGCAATTATGCATATGAGTTTAGTATCTTATGGAGAATAATGTTGAGATCTGCATATATGTTTCAAATTTAGAATGGCCTTCTTTGCCCTTTTATTACTCAGCATTTAGACAGCATCTGGATTTTGCCAGTGAAGATGGGTCAGTTGTGCCATCCGTTTGTTGAAATTACTGGACTAAGTCACGGACAATTTTGAGAAGTTACTTTTTCTTCTTTACATGTGTTCAACTAATGTGAGAATGTTGTGGTTCATTGCATATATTTACTAGAAGGCCTGCTGCTCCTGAAGGAGGAGCAGCTTCTGGGGAGCATGGCCAAGAGGGGCGACAACAACCACAAGCACCACAAAGACAAATTGTTGTGAGGAGATTGCAGTTGGCATTTCAATTGGACCTGCTTCTTTTAATAAAGCTGGCAGCTGTAGTCTTTGTGTTCAACCAAGATGGGTCGAGACAGAGGCTTATTCTCCTCCTTTTTCTTGCTCTACTTGTTTATCTGTAAGCATCATCAACCAATGTTCTTTTTTCCAGTAAACACAATAGGGAAAATCTCATTGAAGCTGTGGATTAACCAGGTACCAGACTGGATCCCTTACGCCTCTGATTAGATGGCTTACACAAGGCATGCATAGGGCAGCGGCACCTCCACAACCACGTGCTGTTGTTAGAGCTGAAAATGGTGGCCCACCAGCTCGGCCTGAGGATGAAAATGCTCCTAGACCTGGTATTTTTCTTATCTTCTTGCTTGTGTAATGAAGGCTATGCAAGATATCTCCAATTATTCCAAGATGGGTAAGTGGTGTATGCTTACATAAATCTGTACTGGGACTCTCTAGAGTGTCTATTGTTGCATTATTGCATTTTAGGCTGAATGTTCCCACCTTGTATGTGATCCAGGAGATATTCATAGTTAGACCTTTTGGGCCAGACAAATGTCTACCTCTACACAATCCATTGAATTTTTATGGTTAAATATGCATAGACTCTTAAGTAGGGGTTATATTTTTCCCCCTTAAACTTTTTGCCTGCTACCTCTAGTCTTTTTTAATTAAATCTCCTAGCAAATTTAGGGTGTCAATTTTGTTACCCTTTCCAAAATTGTGTGCAAGAACATATCATCAAAGTATATTCTTCACCTTAATAATGTTTTGTATAGGCAAATTTTTTTTGTCATTACAAACTAGGCATAGAGTAGATGAGATGGTGGGTGAATGTGACAAATCGTATTGATGAAAAGTGAAAATGTTCTGTTCTTTGATTTTACGTGTAGGAGAGGAAGAATGATTTAGTTTGATAATGAAGTGCTAGCATAGTCTTCTGGCTGGGGAGTGTGGATATGCTTACGGTTCATGAGTTGAAGAAGTTCAATATAATAAGAATCTGAACACCTCTTATAGCCTGGGAGGAATTTTATTTTTGGCAATCTGGGAGGGAATGGTTGTAATCTGTCCGAAGTGGACAATTTTTTGGAACAATCGTGATAGAATGTAGGTGCCGCGGGGGGGAAGAAGAGAGAGAGGGGGGGGGGGGGGGGGGGGTGCTGACTGGATTTCTACCTTTTCGGCCTAAGTTTGGGTCTATATCTTTACATAATGTGGAGGTTAGATTTTGACTTCGATATTGAGTGTCTCTTTTTTTTTCAGAGTGAACTCTTTCTTAAAGCAGGCTGTGTACATTACATAGCGTTTCCTTTATCTTCCTTTAAAGGCTTATTTATCTGCATTTTACTGCATAATTAACATGACCCTCGTAGTATTGAAATTCAAATGCCAATGTGTTTTTATAGAACACCCTGGGGCAGAAAATCATCCTGTAGCAGATGGCAATCAGCAGGCACTTCAGAATGAAAATGCTCAGGATCTTGGTAGACATGATGGAATCAACTGGTGGGGAATTGTGAAGGAAATTCAAATAATTGTTGTGGGCTTCATCACTTCTCTCCTACCTGGCATTCACAATGTCGAATAGGAGCTTGAAATACATGTATACACAAAGGAATGCATTTTAAGTACTGTAAACAAAAAAAGCAGGAAGTAAGATGTAAATTTTTTGAGAAATTATGTCTTGTTGCTTTCCTTATTTGCCATTTACGTTTCTCTCTACTCTGCTTATCGTTTATTAAAAGGCTGATTAGCTGGTTGACTGCAGTCCAAATTGTGTCTATTAAAAGGTCATGTGGTTTATGGATTTATATAATAAGTTTGAAATCTCTGCCTTCTATCATGTATGGCAGACCAAATTAGCAAATGAACATGTTCTTGTTTCTTTTATAAAAAAAAAAGCAGAAGACGATCACATTCCTTATGACATACATCTGCAAGCATATTATGAAGTGCAAGGAAGTGATTGAAAAATAGAATGGTTTCTTATGAAGGGGCACTTTATACAAGAAGATTGATGATGAGATATTCGAGTCAGATCAAACGTTTTAAAGTTATGTGGCAGTCACTCTCATTAGGTTCATTAATTGTCACAAGCTATATGGATTGGGTGATACTTTTCAGCACTTCAAAATTTCTTAGTAACATCTACTTTCATAAGAGGGTTAGAAATAAGTCATGTTTTTTAGCATGCTCAATAATATGCCAATGTTCCATTTTGACTCGATGAAATTTTACTATTTGATTGATAGTGACATTTCCGTGACATTCTACCGAAATTACAACCATTCCATTAAGTTCAATCTAGCAGTAGGGTCCATCGGAGTCCTACTGATAAAATTGTGAATGAGAATAGTGTGGTCTTATTAAGCAACCATCAAAAATTTATGAGTTCTATCAAGCGCGTGGTGTTAGTGAGAAAAACTAGGGTGCCGAGAAAAGTATCAACCACATATGGATTGCATGATTGACTGGAAAGCCCATGTGAAGATCGTTTTAGTAAACTCTCTAGTTTACCCACACAAAAATCACGGGCAAATCCATTATAGAAAAAAGGATCTATGATCCTTTTAGTTTTCTTGAGAACTTGCCTAGTTTAGTTGAACTATGTATGTATAACCATGCCTATGTAGGAGAAGAACTACACTCCCGAAATTCAGGTTTACAAAAACTCAAGAAATTAATGGTTCAAAAGCATCTTTTATTGCGAAGTTTGGTGATAGATGAAGAAGCAATGCCCCACCTTGAGATCTTAGGATTTAATAATTGTGGGAGACTAGGAAGGGTTCCTACTGGGATTGGGAACCTCAGAAAGCTCCCTTGGAGTTTCTTCCTGAAGAGTGCATGAACATAGCAAGAAGGAATGAAGGTGAAGACAGGGACAAAGTGAAGCACATTCCAGTTGCTAGAAAAGCTTATAAAAAGAATTGAAAGTTTAGGGTTGAAAATGGAGAATGTACATGCGCTAGAGCCCCTTACAAATGAGGCCACTTAGAGCCTCTTGATATATACAAAATATACACATTTTTATATGTCTTTCTACTTATATGTAAGTCGTAATTTTAGTTGAAAGTAAGGATAATTAATGGTTATTTATATTAGGTAAATAATTAGGAGATTAATAAATAAATGCGCTTAATTGATTAATTTAGATGCGTTAATTAGATTTAATGAATTGACAATATATGATGCGTATAAATTATATTTAATTTTATTTATGTAGGCTTTGAGAGTTCCCGATGTATGTCGCCAAAAGTGAATGCATGTCAAACAGTTTTTGAGAAGAGATCAAAGATCCAATGGTGGAGATCGCTACAACGGGTTTTAGCCCAATCAAAAGAGAAAAGACAGGTTCATCAGGTTAGCTGTTCGGTTCGGTTCATGAAAAAATAAAAAAGAAAAAAAAGAAAAGATAACCAGAGCCAAAGCTCGGGTGTCTATTTAGAAATAGAGCAGCGCTTGAGCTCCGGCAAGGGACACAATGGCAGATTGGCGGCTGGCAGTCATGGGTTTGTGGCGGCTATCCGATGGGTCTCGATAGCAGTTCTGACCACAGCGGCAAGGCTCACGATCATAGATGACGGCGGCGGAGAACTTGCGAGCGACGGCAGCCATGGGCGAGCAGAATTGACGGAAGGAAGGGCGACGTCGGAGTCAATTGCAGCTAAGCTTGGAAGACGGCGATTGACAGAGAGGACCTGAAGGACGAGGATGATGGCGACCGGGAGGAGAAGCCACAGAAGATCGTGCTCAATTTGGAAACCAAAACCAAAATAGAAAAGGGAAAATGGACAGACCTACTCGATTTCGGACTCGATTTGGAAACGGAATGAGGCGTGCTCAATATGGGAAGTTATGAATTTGGGACGGAATTGGAAGGCCTATAAAACACGGAGCTTTTCTCAGAAAAAAATAGAATTCGAGAGGAAAAATAGAGCCAAACAGGTGAGAACTTGCGCCGGATTCTGGTGCTGTTTTGGCTGGATTCCGGTGGCAACAAAGCTGGGTTTTGGCCAGAAGGAGAGAAGAGAAAAAAAAGGGGAGAAAAGCCGACAGATTTAGGTGTTTTTAGAGATTGCTACAATAACGTTCGAGTTTGCTACAGTACCAGACTATTGGAGGAGGCGATGAACAGTGTTTCCCCGTGAATAGTGATTTTGCTACTGTGCTGCTACAGTGATTTTGAGCAGTGTTTTCGGTGAATAGTGCCAAATGACTCGACAAATCAATAACGTTCTCCTTGTCCAATGGCCAGTTAAATTCGCATCCAATGCGTAGATGAAACACTAGATTTGTTTTATTACTCTTAATTGTTTAATTTAATATAGTTGATATGATTATGCTTAATGCGATTTCATGTTTGATAATTTGATCTAGTGTTTGACCAAAGAAAAGTATGATTATGACTGAAATTTGATCTTAATATTCCTGTGTTTAGATGATAATAGGATTGTGTTGATTCTATGCCCGACCAAAGGATAGAGTTAATCACATAATTTATAGTGAATGAACTTTTCATGCCTGACCAAAGAACGTGTAGTGCATTCACTAGTAATTTATGTGTCCGACCAAGAACATGAGTTACCGTATCATATTAACTTATGCGAGATAATAATTGAGAGTATTAATTGCATGTTTAGTGGTGGATTTATTGTCTTGTTACTTTTTCTTGATATTTTCATTAATTTAATTTATTGTTAAAAGTTTATTTCTTTATTTCATTAAAATTCAATATTTTCATTAGATTTATGTTAATCAACCAAGTCCTTTGGGTTCGACCTCGTTTCCACTAGTCTATACGTAGTCTCGTGCGATTGCGAGTACAAAAGAGTTAGAAATACAATCAATCACCTCTTCTGCAAAAAAGTGTTTGGGGCTCAAAATGGATGCACGCTTGACTTAAAACTAATGGCCGACAAATTCTTGAAGGTGTGAGGGGGATTGCCTTTACCAATTTTTGCCATTGGGGGTGTGTTGAGTAGAATACTGAAGGATCCAAACGAGTGGGAGACCATCTACAATTCCATTGGGGCGGAATTGCCAACAGATGGTTTACTGAAAAATATAAAAAAAAATTTATTTATCATGGAAGCAAGGTATCTCTGATCTGCCCCATAATGTTCACCGATATGTTTACAGTTGTGGGGTGAATGTGAGTGTGCCACATGGATCCAACTTCTCACATCTTGGATCACTATTCTAGTTGGGGTCAAATGGTATTGCCCAACTTTCAACTTATATGACCTTGAAGGTGTTGCATCTCTAGTGTGGTTGGTTGGAGTTTTTCCAATTGAAATTTTTTCTTTATTCAATCTCCGTATTTGTTTTTGGGAGATATCTCTTACATTCGTAAACTACCAAACGGCATAAAGAAACTTCAATACCTACAAAATTTGTGTCGGAAAGGGATTCAAATCACATATCAACCCAACTTTGATATTTTCATTAATTTAATTTATTGTTAAAAGTTTAGTTCTTATTTCATTAAAATTAAATCTCTTCATTATAATTAAGTTACTCAACCAAGTCCTTTGGGTTCGACCTAGTTTCCACTAGTCTATGCATAGCCTCGTGCAATTGCGAGTAAAAAAGAGTTAGAAATACATTCAATCACCTCTTCTGCAAAAAGTGTCTGGGGCACAAAATGGATGTAGGCTTGACTTAAAACCAACGGCCGACAAATTTTTGAAGGTGTGGGGGGGATTGCCTTTAACAATTTTGACCATTGGGGGTGTGTTGAGTAGAAGACTGAAGGATCCAAACGAGTGGGAGACCATCTACAATTCCATTGGGGGCGGAATTGCAAACAGATGGTTTACTGGAAAATATGAGAAAAATCATTTGGCTTAGTTACAATGATCTTCTAGCCCACCTTAAGCCGTGTTTCGTTTATTTCGGTATTTTTCCTGATGGTTCTATCATTAAACCATCCAAGAGAACTCAGTTATGGATTGCATAGTGTTTCATCAAACCTCCTCCAAAACAAAGTTATGTGGATGTTTCAAAGAGCTACCTCGATGAGCTTATTCAGAGAAGTTTAGTTTAAACACCTGACTTGAACTCGTGTGGAAGAGTGCGTAAATGTTGAGTTCATGATTGTTTGTACGAAATAATACTCAAATAGTCTGGGGATCAAAATTTTCATTTATCATGGAAGTAAGGTATCTCTGATCTGCCCTATAATGTTCACCAATATGTTTACAGTTGTCGGGAGAATGTGAGTGTGCCACAGGGATGCAACTTCTCACATCTTGGATCACTATTCTAGTTGGGGTCAAACGGTATTGCCCAACTCTCAACTTATATGACCTTTAAGGTATTGCATTACCAGTGCGGTTGGTTGGACGTTTTTCCAATTGAATTTTTTTCTTTATTCAATCTCCGATATTTATTTTTGGGGGATAGCTTTTACATTTGTAAACTACCAAACGGCATAAAGAAACTTCGATACCGACAAACTTTGTGTCTGAAAGGGATTCGAATCACAGATCTACCCAACAAAATTGTTGAGCTAAAGAATTTGCGCCATATAATGTGCTCGGGCACTTTTGGAGTACAGATGCCGAATAAGCTTGGAAGTTTAAAATCTTTGCGAACTCTAACCAATGTGGACCTCATAGGTGGTGCAATTCAATTGAATGAATTAAGCAAATTGACGTAGCTGAAGAAACTTCGTATAGAAAGATTGAAGGCAACTGATGAAAACGCCTTATACAACTATATGAGAAACATGAGTAAACTCCAATCTCAGTACTTATTTCCTGGCACGGATTCAGAGCATCTTAATGTCAGAACATTATCAATTAGCTCCAATTTGAGCAACATCAATTTTAGAGGACAACTAGAAAGGTTGCCAGATATTATTTTGGACCTCAATTACCTTTAAAAGCTCTAGCTAAATGCCTCCAAACTGAAAACTGACCCTTTTAGTCTTCTTGAGAACTTGCCTAGTTTAGTTGAACTATGTATGTACAATAATGCCTATTTAGAAGAAGAACTACACTCCTAAAATTCAGGTTTTAAAAAGCTCAAGAAATTAATGGTTCAAAAGCATCTTTTATTGCGAAGTTTGGTGATAGATGAAGGAGCAATGCCCCACCTTGTGTTCTTAGGATTTCATGATTGCAGAAGACTATGAAGGGTTCCTACTCAGATTGGACACCTCAGAAAGCTCAAAGAGCTTTCCTTGGAGTTTCTTCCTGAATAGTGCATGAATAGAGCAAGAAGGAATGAAGGTGAGGACTGGGACGAAGTGAAGGACATTCCAGTTGTAAGAAATGCTTATAAAGAGAATTGATGGTTTGGGGCTGAAAATGGATAACGTACATGCGCTAGAGCCCCTTACCGATGAGGACGCTTGGAGCGTCTTCTGAAATAAAGTGTTTGGGGTTGAAAATGGATGCACCGTTGACTTAAAACCAACGGCCGACAAACTCTTGAAGGTGTGTGGGGGATTGCCTTTAGCAATTTTGGCCATTGGGGATGTGTTGAGTAGACGACTGAAGGATCCAAACGAGTGGGAGACCATCTACAATTCCATTGGGGAGGAATTGCAAACAAATGGTTTATTGAAAAAATGAGAAAAATCATTTAGCTTAGTTACCATGATCTTCCACCCGACCTCAAGCCTTGTTTCATTTATTTCGGTATTTTTCCTGATGGTTTCATCATTAAACCATCCAAGATAACTCGGTTATGGATTGCTGAGGGTTTCATCAAACCTCTTCCAAACAAGAGTTATGAGGAAGTTTCAAAGTGCTACCTCGATGAGCTTATTCAGAGAAGTTTAGTTCAAGCACCCGACATAAACTCGTGTGGAAGAGTGCGTAAATGTCGAGTTCATGATTGTTGGTATGAAATAATACTCATACAGTCTGGGGATCAAAATTTTCATTTATCATGGAAGTAAGGTATCTCTGGTCTGCCCCATACTGTTCGTCGATATGTTTACAGTTGTGGGGAGAATGTGAGTGTGCCACAGGGATCCAACTTCTCACATCTTGGATCACTGTTCTTGTTGGGGTCAACTAGTATTGCCCAACTCTCAACTTATAGGACCTTGAAGGTGTTGGATCTCCAGTGCGATTGGTTGGACATTTTTCTAATTGAAATTTTTTCTTTATTCAATCTCTGATATTTGTTTTTGGGGGATATTTTTAAATTCGTAAACTACCAAACGGCATAAAGAAACTTCGATACCTACAAACTTTGTGTCTGAAAGGGACTCGAATCACAGATCTACCTAACGAAATCGTTGAACTAAAGAATTTGCGCCATATAATGTGCTCGGGCACTTTTAGAGTACAGATGCCGGATAAGCTTGGAAGTTTAAAATCTTTGCAAATGCTAGCCAATGTGGACATCACAGGATGTGCTATTCAATTGAATGAATTAAGCAAATTGACGCAGCTGAAGAAGCTTTATATAGAAAGATTGAAGGCAACTGATGGAGAGACCCTATGCAACTCTATAAGAAACATGAGTAAACTCCAATCTCTGTACTTATTTCCTGGCACGGATTCAGAGCATCTTAATGTAGGAACATTATCAGTTAGTTCCAACCTTTTGAGGAGCAACAATTTCAGAGGATAATTGGAAAGGTTGCCACATGTCATTTCAGACCTCAATTGCCTTCAAAAGCTTAGGCTGAATGCCTCCAAACTAAAAACTGAACCTTTTAGTCTTTTTAAGAACTTGCCTGGTTTAGTTGAACTATGTATGTATAACAATGCCTATCTAGGAGAAGAACTACACTCCTGAAATTCAGGTTTTCAAAAGCTCAAGAAATTAATGGTTCAAAAGCATCTTTTATTGCGAATTTTGGTGATAGAGGAAGGAGCAATGCCCCACCTTAAGTTCTTAGGATTTGATGATTGCGGGAGACTAGGATGGATTCGTACTGGGATTGGACACCTCAGAAAGCTCAAAGAGCTTTCCTTGGAGTTTCTTCCTGAAGAGTGCATGAACAGATTAAGGAGGAATGAAGGTGAAGACTGGGACAAAGTGAAGCACATTTCAGTTGTAAGAAAAACTTATAAAGAGAATTGATGGTTTGGGGCTGAAAATGGAGAACGTACATGCATTAGAGCCCCTTACCAAAGAGGCCGCTTGGAGCCACTTCTGCAAAACTGTGTTTGGGGTTGAAAATGGATGCGCTTGACTTAAAACAACTAGCCGACAAATTCTTGAAGGTGTGTGGGGGATTGCCTTTAGCAATTTTAGCCACTAGGGATGTGTTGAGTAGAAGACTGAAGGATCTAAACGAGTGGGAGACCATTTACAATTCCATTGGGGCAGAATTGTGAACAGATGGTTTACTTTAAAATATGAGAAAAATCCTTTGGCTTAGTTATCATGATCTTCCACCCCACGTCAAGCCTTGTTTTATTTATTTCGGTATTTTTCCTGACGGTTCCATCATTAAACCATCCAAGATATCTCGGCTATGGATTGCCGAGGGTTTCATCAAACCTGTTCCAAACCAGAGTTACGAGGAAGTTTCAAAGAGCTACCTCGATGAACTTATTCAGAGAAGTTTAGTTCAAGCACCCGAGTTGAACTCGTGTGGAAGAGTGCATAAATGTCGAGTCCATAATTGTTTGTATGAAATAATACTCATACAGTTTGGGGATCAAAATTTTCATTTATCATGGAAGTAAGGTATCTCTGATCTGCCCCATAATGTTAGCCGATATGTTTACAGTTGTGGGGAGAATGTGAGTGTGCCACAGGGATCCAACTTCTCACATCTTGGATCACTATTCTTGCTGGGGTCAAATGTTATTCCCCAAGTCTCAACTTATAGGACCTTGAAGGTGTTGCATCTCCTGTGCGGTTGGTTGGATTATTTTCGAACTGAAATGTTTTCTTTATTCAATCTCCGATATTTGTCTTTGGGGGATAGCTCATACATTTGTAAACTACCAAATGACAAAAAGAAACTTCAATATCTACAAACTTTGTGTCTAAAAGGGACTCGAATCACAGATCTACCCAACAAGATCATTGAGCCAAAGAATTTACGACATATAATGTGCTCGGGCAATTTTAGAGTAGACATCACAGGAAGTGCTATTCAATTGAATGAATTAAGCAAATTGACGCAGTAGAAGAAACTTCGTATAGAAAGAGTGAAGGCAACTAATGGAGAGGCCTTATGCAACTCCATAAGAAACATGAGTAAACTCCAATCTCTGTACTTATTTCCTGGCATGGATTCAGAGCATCTTAATGTAGGAATATTATCAGTTAGCTCCACCCTTTTAAGCAGCATTAATTTGAGAGGACATTTGGATAGGTTGCGAGATGTTAATTCGGACCTCAATTGCCTTCCAAAGCTTAGGCTGAATGCCTCCAAACTAAAAACTGAACCTTTTAGTCTTTTTAAGAACTTGCCTGGTTTAGTTGAACTATATATGTATAACAATGCCTATCTAGGAGAAGAACTACACTCCCGAAATTCAGGTTTTCAAAAGCTCAAGAAATTAATGGTTCAAAAGCATCTTTTATTGCGAATTTTGGTGATAGAGGAAGGAGCAATGCCCCACCTTAAGTTCTTAGGATTTGATGATTGCGGGAGACTAGGATAGATTCGTACTGGGATTGGACACCTCAGAAAGCTCAAAGAGCTTTCCTTGGAGTTTCTTCCTGAAGAGTGCATGAACAGATTAAGGAGGAATGAAGGTGAAGACTGGGACAAAGTGAAGCACATTTCAGTTGTAAGAAAAACTTATAAAGAGAATTGATGGTTTGGGGCTGAAAATGGAGAACGTACATGCATTAGAGCCCCTTACTGATGAGGCCGCTTGGAGCCTCTTCTGAAAAAAATTGTTTGGGGTTGAAAATGGGTGCATGGTTGACTTAAAACCAACGGCCGACAAACTCTTGAAGGTGTGTGGGGGATTGCCTTTAGTAATTGTGGCCATTGGGGATGTGTTGAGTAGAAGACTGAAGGATCCAAACGAGTGGGAGACCATCTACAATTCCATTGTGGCGGAATTGCGAACAGATGGTTTACTGGGAAATATGAGAAAAATCATTTAGCTTAGTTTCCATGATCTTCCACCCACTTCAAGCCTTGTTTCGTTTATTTCGGTATTTTTCCGGATGGTTCCATCATTAAACCATCCAAGATAACTTGGTTATGGATTGGTGAGGGTTTCATCAAACCTCTTCCAAACCAGAGTAATGAGGAAGTTTCAAAAAGCTACCTCGAAGAGCTTCTTCACAGAAGTTTAGTTCAAGCACCTGACTTGAGCTCGTGTGGAAGAGGGCGTAAATGTCGAGTTCAGGATTGTTTGTATTAAATAATACTCATACAGTCTGGGGATCAAAATTTTCATTTATCATGGAAGCATGGTATCTCTGATCTACCCCATAATGTTCGCTGACATGTTTACAGTTGTTGGGAGAATGTGAGTGTGCCGCAGAGATCCAACTTCTCACATCTTGGATCACTATTCTAGTTGGGGTCAAATGGTATTGCCCAACTCTCAACTTATAGGACCTTGAAGGTGTTGCATGTCCAGTGCGGCTGGTTGCTAGTTTTTCCAACTGAAAATTTTTCTTTATTCAATCTCCGATATTTGTTTTTGGGGAATAGCTCTTACATTTGTAAACTACCAAATGACACAAAGAAACTTCGATACTGACAAACTTTGTGTCTGAAAGGGACTTGACAGATCTACCCAAGGAAATCATTGAGCTAAAGAATTTGCGCCATATAATGTTCTCGGGCACTTTTGGAGTACAGATGCCGGATAAGCTTGGAAGTTTAAAATCTTTGCAAACGCTAACCAATGGTGACATTATAGGTGGTGCTATTCAATTGAATGAATTAAGCAAAATGATGCTGCTGAAGAAACTTCGTATAGAAAGATTGAAGGCAACTGATGGAGAGACCCTATGCAACTCCATCAGAAACATGAGTAAGCTTCAATCTCTGTAGTTATTTCTTGACACGGATTCAAAGCATCTTAATGTAGGAACATTATCAGTTAGCTCCAACCTTTTGAGCAACGTCAATTTGATAGGACAACTGGAAAGGTTACCATATGTCATTTCAGACCTCAATTGCCTTCAAAAGCTCAGGTCGAATGCCTCCAAACTGAAAACTAACCCTTTTAGTCTTCTTAAGAACTTGCCTGGTTTAGTTGAACTATGTATGTATAACAATGCCTATGTAGGAGAAGGACTACACTCTCAAAATTTAGGTTTTCAAAAAGCTCAAGAAACTAATGGTTCAAAAGCATCTTTTATTACGAAGTTTCATGATAGATGAAGGAGCAATGCCCCACCTTGAGTTCTTAGGATTTAATGATTGCGGGAGACTAGGAAGGGTTCCTAGTGGGATTGGACACCTCAGAAAGCTCAAAGAGCTTTCCTTGTAGTTTCTTCCTGAAGAGTGCATGAACAGAGCAAGAAAGAATGAAAGTGAAAGATTGGGACAAAGTGAAACACATTCCAGTTGTAAGAAAAGCTTATAAAGAGGATTGAAGGTTTTAAAACTGATACAAGGGCGTAGATTGGCACCGCCCTCAAGACATTATTGGTATGTATTCCTGACCTTATTTCCCCTCCATCTTTACCTTTTTACTAGTTCTATCTTTTAACATAACCTCAAAACGAAGTGAAAGCTTCTAAATGTGCATGTTTGAGGAAGTTCTTATAGGAAATCACTAAAACGCATTCAAAGTTTTGTCTCTTCTCTGTTCTCAAAGTTATGTCAGAAAATCTCCGTACTTTTATTTGTTCACTTCTCTAAATTTTCGAATCGTACAAGTTTTATTCGCATCAAAACGATTTTGTCCATATTTTGGCACTTACCGCTTATGCGCTAGGAAAAAAAATCATATTCCATGTACTTTGTGACTTGTGTAGTGTTTGCCTCCTATATTGCCTATACTTGTGTTCTTCTCTAGTCTAATGTTTTTTCCAATCTATTTTGCTATTTCATTTGATACTTATTAGATCTATTGTTGTGTCATTCTTTATATCAACACTTTAATGACGATTTTATTCTTAGCGTATCCCAATTGAACCAAGTTGACCCATCGGCGAACTGACCCTGTGTTGTGACTTTGTGAGAGTCTAAAAGTTGGTTGCATTGAGCAAAATGTTCAACTTAGGCCCCTCAGGATCACAAAAAACCATTTGAGACGATTTTAGTGTTGACTTGATTGTGTTATACTACTTTGACTTGGATTCTTTGGCTAGTTTTTTTAGCAGATATTGATCGGAAGGTCCCTTTGATGGTTTGCATTTAATACTACTCATCATACGTGGAGTGTAGCAAGGAGTAGATCTTCAGTAAGGAGCCTTGTGTGTTTGAGCTCCACCTGATGTTTTTTAAATGAAGGCCCAGCCTCCTTGAAATGTTCACGTCCTGTTTTTTTTATCATAATTCGGAAGTCTGTCTACTTTGTCTTGTATGAAACACTTAGTGACCTGAATTGTATTGCACTTAGTGACCTGAATTGTATTGCACTTTGTGACCTGAATTGTAATCCATAAATGGTCCTAATCATTATATTCAAAAAAGTTGTCCACTAAATATCAAGATTAACAAGGCGAAAGTAATCAACGGGGTTAGTGGCAGGAGGATGCCTTCGATTCCTGGAATTGGTGGAGGAAGAAGAGCACCGTGGAAGAAGAAGCAGCAGGAAAGGTAAAAGAAAAAGCAACGATCGATCGTTTGCCTTGGCTGATCAATCAGCGGCAGTAGTTGGCATATGGAAGCTTCCATTTTGTTGTCTTTCTCAACGGGATTCCTTTTCCTAATAAGCCTGAAGACTAAATCACGTCCAAAGGACATATATAAGGCGTTCAAGGGCTTCCTAAGTGTAATGTATATCTAGTATTCTCTCTAGATTTACTCAAGAGTTTGAATGTTGAGAGGCTTGAAGTATATGGGTGGTTTATGCTCAAGGGAGAGGAAGGGTTCGGGTAAGAGTGCTTATATAGGAGGGAAATAGTGAGAGAGCTTGTACATTTATTTCTACAACATAGGGGAAAGGAACTCTTTCTTGTTGGCAAGGTGATTTTGCCGAACGACGGCAATTGTGTGTACTGGTTTGCTCATTATAGCTTTCCTTATCACATTATCAGGTCCATCTTCATCCACACGATCCTAACATTTGGTAGTGGAGCGACAACAATCGGTAATTGGATGCCATACAACTTGGCTAGACTTAAAGTTATTTTATTGTATAGTCCATTAGGTTATGCTAATTATTATTTGATTATCAATTGTCTTTTTTAGTTGAGTGGTGGGACACTTTTAGAGGCTCTGCTTCTAACCTCGTGAACTTTGGCGATATATATATTATAGGCAAACTCTTGCCTCTTCAAGTTGTTAGCGCAATTGCATTATTTTTCAAAGAATTATGCAAAGACATAACTTAGGTAGGAAGACAAAAGGCTAAATGAGCTT
Source organism: Houttuynia cordata (assembly GCA_039654745.1). NCBI lineage: Eukaryota > Viridiplantae > Streptophyta > Magnoliopsida > Piperales > Saururaceae > Houttuynia > Houttuynia cordata. Next base: position 43,252,576 of record CM077507.1, on the reverse strand, counting down.
CTCTTTATAATTATTCAATGTAAATTTGCTTATATATTGAAAGTCTATTTATCAATATATATATATATATATATATTTATAGATTTCTTATTATTTTGGAAAATGATATTCCTACCAGGACATACACCGGTGACATGGCTGGTGGTTGTTGGATAGTGAAAAGTGGGCCATGTGAGGCCTAGTTTGACCGTCCAAGAAAATAACCAGTGTTGTCTACACCGGTGTACAGTTATCGGTTTCCTATTATTTCATGTTCTTTTATCAGATCTTTTCTTATTTTTAATTGTGTTTTCTTTTCTAAATGAATGCATTTGCTCAAGAGAGTAAGAAGAAGGAAGACTTAGGGGCCGTTTGGGGCGTGAAAGTTAGATATTGGATATGGATGTTGGTGTAGTGGATGTTGTAGATTAATCACATGGATTAGTGGATGTGGATGGTGGATGTCGTTGACGTTTGGGGCGTGAAAATACAAATCACATGGATGATGCTGGATATCCTAAAATTACGTTTGGGGCGTGAAAAAAAATCCATGATGGATTGAAGGACGTTTGGGGCGTGAATAAACAATCCACTATGAAAATTGCATTAACGTTAATACGATACGATACGAATTCCATGATTGTATCCATAATATGAATTTTTATTACACACTTGAATTTACCATTGTATCCATAATTGCATACAATTAACATGAGTAATGGCAATGAAAACATATTATGCAAGTCAAGATTGTCATGCAACTTGTGAGGTGTCACAAATATCTGCAAAAAACATACGAAAATAATTAGAGTAAAATATTGTGAAAATATCTCAAATCAAACACTGTATCAAAAGGTTACCAGTTCCGTCTACGTCGTGGTTGTGGTTGTGGTTGTGGTTGTGGTTGTGGTTGAACAGTAGCTCTAGGAAGCCCCCAATTATCGCCAATTGCATCACAAATTTCGTCTCTTTTACTATACATATATACGCAGTGGCTCGCTCTTCTAGAGCTCTCTCCTATGTTTTCGCTTGGACCTGCATTGGGGTTGTTCTGCCTCATAATCTCATTAACAAATGCTTGTTCTGACTCATACTGTGGAATCAACCAATCTCTCATATCTTCATCTATCGCCCCGTTATGTTGTTCCTGTATGAAATTGTGGATGGCTGCACAGGCGTACACTAGCCGGACTTGCGTATCAAATTCATACGACGGCATTGCTTCTAGTATCTTCCATCTGTTTTTGAAGACCCCAAATGTTCTCTCAACCACACTCCGAAGCGATGCATGTAAAAAGTTATACAATTCTTTTCGGCCATCCGGAGCTCGTCCTGCAAACTCAGGCAGATGGTACCTATCTCCTTTCCCTTTATATGGCCCCAGGAATCCCCTCTTGTTTGCATAACCTGCATCTACTAGGTAGTATTTACCGATAGGTGGAAGCTTAAATACTTGATTCGGATTTTCAAGTGCTGCGTTTAGGATCTTCGCATCATGGGCAGATCCCTCCCACCCCGCCACGACGTGAGTGAAACGCATACTAAAGTCTACCACAGCCATAACATTTTGCGTACACCTGCCCGACTTTCCTCTAAATGCTAGTTGTTCTTTAGCTGACGGCTTTGCCGATATATGGGTTCCATCAATGGCACCCACACAATCTTTAAAAAAAGGATGATACCTTGTGCTTCTCCCTATGTGTGCAGGTTCCATCTCAAGTGGGACTATCACACATATACGACTTTGAAACCAAGTACCCAATGTACTAAGGACGTTGTGCACATGCCGATGAATTGTCTCTTCGGAATGCCCGAACTGATGTCCTAATATACGTATCCCCTGAGAATGACCCAACATTACTAAGAAGATCATGAGTTGTTCTTCTACGAATACGTTTGTCGTGTCTGAGAGGCCTTGCTGACGTGCTTGCTTGCAAAATTCAATGAAAGGTGCTCGATTCATTCGTGTCATATCACGACAAGGTTGGTCGGATGTGACTCCGTACAACATGTCATGTACAACCCTCTGACCCTTGTACTGGTCTGGATGAACTATAGCTAAGGGTCGTGGAATTTGATCCTCGATTATGGTGTCCATATACATATCCAGGATTTCATTGTCCTCCTCAAGGATTTGCGACACCAAGTCCGTCTACATATTTGTGAACGCACATAAATATACATATTAACACAACAAAAAACACAACATGGGTGGGTTGTGCGAATGAATACCTGCAGGCCTTTCCCTTTTCGCCAATCTTTCCACATTCCAACTGCTACAATTGTCCTTATCAAAAAATGCAAATCCAACTACAAATGTCCAAATCAAACGACCCACATAAATGTCCAAACCAAACAGATCATACATTAAAAGTTTAACCAAACAAATAAATCACACACAGTAATATCACAGTCAACCTTTATCAGTTCACAAATTAGACAGCTCACATAATGTCAATACCAAACGACTAACCGAATCATACATAAAAGGTTTAACACAACAAAGAAATCACACAACATCAAACATAAACAGCCTCATAATCTCATCTCAGTCACAAACCAAACATAACTCACTACATGACAAATCCAAACATAACTCAGTCTTTAAAAGTATCCTTCCTACGAGTCCAGGTGACCCTCAGCCAAGCCTCTGCCCAAACAGGATCACTCGCCATACTCAAGAACATCCTCCTATGTTCCTTTTCCAAAAAGAAGGATAGGGCACCTGTGTACATTTCATCCTCCAAGTTGTACCCAGGTAGACTTTTCATTAATTGCAGCAACTTTGGGTACTCTGACTCACTCTTATCATCTCCTTCTTGTGCTGCACGTGCTATTGCAACCTGCTCACGGGCGATTGAATTTGCCTGCATCACACCTTCATTCCTAGACTGCATTGCCTCTGACAAGGAATGCCATGATGATGTCACTTCAACTTCAGAAGCCTTCCTCTTCCTTCTACTGGGGCCTGCTCCAGTGCGTGCACTGGGGATACTAGGAGTAGACTGGAGGACAGGTTGTGTAGTGGGAGTAGACCGGACAGGTGGCTGTGTAGTGGGAGTAGGCCGGAGAGGTGGCTGTGGAGTGGGAATAGGACGGACAGGTGGCTGTGTAGCGGGAGTAGGCCGGAGAGGTGGCTGTGGAGTGGGAATAGGACGGAGAGGTGGCTGTGGAGTGGGACTAGTCCGGAGAGGTGGCTGTGGAGTGGGAATAGGACGGAGAGGTGGCTGTGGAGTGGGACTAGTCCGGAGAGGTGGCTGTGGAGTGGGACTAGTATGAGGGACATGCTCAGGATTGGAGTTGAGATATGGGTCCTCACCTTCAATGTCAGAGGTACCATCTTCCTCCCTAAAGTCTTCCCCATCTGGACCAAGTGAGACGTATACATTTCCGTCATAATTATCCCAAGCTTGCTCTTCCGGGGTGGGTTCATTTTGGAGGACAAATGGAGCAGGTGTACCATCATACTGGTGTGCCCTAGTGGCTACCATATCCTCATAGATGTAGTAGAGGAGGTCTTGCATCTCAGGCGTGTACCCCCACTTTCGCAAGCGCATAGCTTGGTGATTGTCCTGCACAACAGGAAAAATGAAATTGATTACAAACCCGGTGCATGTGAAATGAAGAAAAGGTCAAAGGAAAATCTGTTTATCCATAACTTTTACCTCCTTGAACTGTTTCCATATCTCGGGAGATGCTATGTAAGTGTTCTTATTGTGATCCCATCCTAAACCAGTGTACCTGGATAGCCATTTCCAACCCTTCAAGAAATACTTTGTCTTCTCATAATGGCTTCTTAGTGCTTTCTCACTCACAGTAACATCACATTCAACATTTATCAGTTCAGTAACAAGTTGGTAACCTGCCACAGTCAATGCCTTCCCCCTACGATACCCTTGCTTACAAGCCTCGGCATAGGCTTTAAGGAAGGCGTAATGCTCCTTCTGATTCCACTCCAATGATTTCATGAACTTTGCATTAGACGGGCCAGCCATCTTCACAAACCAACACAGTTTTCAACTATTTCAATGTAGGATTCAAATCATAAAAAAGCATGGGCAAAAGCCAGTATGAGAAGGTACATAATGCGTTTACCAAGACTAAAATGTCATACTAGCAAGCAAGGTGCATTCCAACAAAAAATAAACAGGAAATCACAAAACAGAAAGATGACAAAAATTCGTCAGCAAAAGAAACAGGAAATCACAAAACCAAGACACTATCGTAACAAAAATAGGTTAATATAGCTAAAGTACTGTAACAAGTTTGTTAGGATAGCTAAAGTAGGTTAGAAGAACTATACAAGTATGTTAGGATAGCTAAACTAGTTTAAAAGAGCTAAACTAGTATGCTAGGATAGCTAAAATATAACAAAAGTACATGAAGATGGCATTCCTTATGGGCTATGGCTGATATCTCACGGGTCTAATGTAGCTCTGTACGCTAAGGGTTCCCCGCTGGTCACACCCCATGAATTAATCAACGGAAGAGGAGCATAACGCTAGTGCAAATCTCCTATGAAACATTATAGAATGGAAGGGGAAGATCAGGGAGGTGATTCGGCTGTCAGATGAACGCAGAAATTGAGATAAGGAGGCATTGTAGCATTGTACTCACTGATTTCATATAGCAAACAACCAAATGCATAATGCTCCTTCTGGTCATGTACTCCAAATGAGACAAGCTGGAGAGTTCTTATAAGGTTTTTTATGGCATCGAAAGGATGAATGTAATCTGCTGGACAACTATGATTGATTCCTATTTAAAGCATGGGTCTTGGAATGAAGCACTGAGGATAGATATATGCAGCTTTCCATGTACCATTGGGCTAAACTCGATGGAGAATGTGACCACAACAAACTAATAAAGTTTCAACCACACTCGCTGTATATGTATCAAAATAAAACCCACGATCACCACTATGAGCTACAAGACCATTTGCTTACTGTCATAACACATAACAGATGACCAACAATTATGGAAGAGCCTTATAAATCTACCTATATAAACCATCCTACAATCATAAATCAAGCAGCATAATACAAGTCTTACCTGCAAGAAAGGGTCACACCTCCGAGACTGCCTGAGTTAGGCCGGCAGCCAACCAACGAAGTCTGGATTGGATGAGTGTCACAGACCAACCAAACGGGTCGTAAATCCAGAATGGACAAACGAAGAAGCTTTTGAGGCAGCAGCAGAAGGAGACGTCTTCGCAGACGGCGCGGCGGCAGCAGCGGGCTTGGCAGCGTCTGTATTACTCCCTTCAACGTGCTGCTTCATGAACCATTTCCGAATATCAGATGGCATCACCGAAAACCAGAAAGATTCAAAGCCAGTCAAAAACTAGGCCGGACAGAGACTATAGGAGCGTCGGCCGTGAACATTCACTTCACAGCGGTGAAAAATCCACCGACCATAGCTTCGACGGCGACAGGAGCAAATCCGGCAGATTTTTCACCCCAGAACCGACAGCTTCCAACAATAAAAGCAAACATTTTTTTGATATCTACCTTGATTTTTCACCCCAAATCGAGTTGCCGGATCTGTAGTCACCTCGCGTCGCCGGCCTCCACGAATCACTTGACGGCGCCCAAGGCAGGAATGATCTCCGGCGGTGAATCAGTGGCTCCTTCGCGTCGCCAGCCTTTCGAGAATCAGGGGCCGTATCTCCTAGGTGATGCCGTCGCCCCACGGCCGGCCTCGTCTCCGACGAGCAGGTCGCCCAAATTCGCCACTGTCGCCCTCGCCCTGTCTGAACAGCCGATGAGAAACCTCATCCAACAATCGACATCCAGGTGAAAGACGCAGGGGCGTGTTTCACCTGGTTACTGGATATTATTGGATTTTTTTGTCGGGGCACCCAAAACCCATCCACTATCCAGTTTTTGGTATTTTCATGCCCCAAACGGGTTTTGGGCCGATCCAGGGTGGATTTCTGGATAAATGATGCTGGATGGTCCTCTCATTCACGCCCCAAACGGCCCCTTAGTCTTTGTAACCTATGTTTATTGAATTATTTAACTTGGTTGAAGAATGGGTTTTGAACAAAACTGTCACTACTTGTAATATCACTGATGACGAACTAAGAGATGTGACTAATGATCTACGTCTTAGCTTTAAACGAAGAACTAAAGTCTAATATTGTGCTGTCAAGTTATCCTTGACTACGCCAGTGTTGTTAGAGGTCAACTTGCCTAGTATTTTCGGGTAAGTAACCAACAAGCATTTATGACTCAGAGGTCCCCGTCTGTCTGGTTGTTGAAGACTTTATCATCTCAACACTCATTGATCAATCACAATTGTGGACCCCGCCTGGTCATCAAACAATTTGTTTCCGTGTCTTCGCTGCTTCAAAATTCTGAATACAGACTCAACCTCAGTCAACATACATTTCATCTCTTTGTTTTTTTCTTTTTGCTACATAATTCTTTCATCTTTTCATCTCTTCGCCTTATTGAAAAGCATTAGAAGTCACAGAGGTTTTTACATATTACCTAGAATTCCATATAACCTGGTTTCGAGACCTTGTCTTCTATATTACCTTAATCTTCACCACCCCAAATTTCCTGAGCAGCTTGTCTTATGTCGAACCTATCTAGCTGAGCACGGACCAACCTTCTAATTCGATGTTCCTTCGAATTTGAGATTTTTTTAAACTAAGAATGGCTTCTGATATATACAAAATATACACATTTTTATATTTCTTTGTACCTATATGTCAGTCATAATTTCTAATTAAAATAAGGATAAATATTGGTTATCAGTGTTATCTTTATAATTAAGAATTTAATAAATAATTATTTTTAATTGATTTATTTAGATGTATTAATTGGATTTAATAGACTTATATTTTATTATGTATCTAAATTAAGTTTAATTTTATTTATGTAGATTTCATGAGCTCGAGTTGTGGATTATTGAGTTATTGCGTGTCAAATAGATTTTTATGCAAACAGATAAAATAATTTGACGGTTAAGGAGGCTTTGGCGGGTTTTAAAGAGCCAATTTGTTTAAACCTTAAGATCACGTGAAGAGAAGATCTGAGCCGCTGATTTACATCCAAGAAGAAGATGAGTGCTGATTTAAAGTAAAGAGTCGTCTAAAAATGATCCAATGATTGAGAGACTGTAAAGTCCTAATTAGATTGGTTCTATCTCTCCCTATCTTATTTTTATTTTAGTTCGATATATGTAACTTTATTCTATATGAATTAATATTAGTTTCGTCAATTCTTATTCTATAAGCTCGAGAGAGGGTAAAGTAGAATTTTGTATGAAATTAAACTGAGAAACGCCCGTGTTCGAGAGGAATGTAAACACTCTGAGGTAGTTTTGAATAAAGTTTTAATTTTTATAATGTTTCTATGCTCGAGAGAGAGTTTCTATTGATCATTGTTTTAATTGTTGAAGTGCGTACGTTTGAGAGGAGTTTGCATGATTATTTTGAGTGTGTCCGAGAAGAACGCGTTAATTATATCAACTACATGTTCATAAAAGTGACATGAGATAAAATTGATTTAATTAATGGTGGAGTCGATGCCTTGGAATTTCTATCTATTAGTTTACCGTTAATCTTTCTAAGTTCTAATTAGTTGTCTAAAGTTTCTATCTGTCAAATTAGTTAAGTAAAGTCTAGAATTAAGTTGAATTGATTCCAAGTTTCTATTGGATCGACCTCGTAGCCACTATTCTATATTAGATTTGTGTGCTTGCGAGTAACATATTAAAATTCACATCAGCTTCCAACAATTTGGACAAAGCTGTTCAGGAAGATGGTCCATATATGTTTCATTCGTCCAATCTGATTCCATTCACGTCCATATTCATTTGGAAACCTGCACAACTCCCATAGAGTTGTCCATATTAATTGTCAAGAAGTTTGCACTGTAGATAAACAATGGCCATTATCATTACTGGTAAATCTCATAGTTGTTTGAATACATACATGAAGAATGTCCAACTTAACAATTTTCCCCATTTTTACCAAAATAAATAAGTAACTCTTAAATCTTTAATTAATCTAAATAACTAGTAAATAACCTAGATAACACCTAACTAAGGTTAGAAACTTCAGCTGCTAAAGTGTATTATGTGGATACATTATGTGCTTATCAGTTGGTTGTATTGATGTCGAGGCTAGTTAAAGCTAGGAGGTTGTTGATGGGTAGTAGGTTGAGTCTATTGAATGTTTTGACTAGGGATTGGTTGAAGCCAACCCCTTGGTTTTGTGCTTGCCAAGAGAAATTAGGGTGATTTCTCCACCCAGGGTTATATGTACATGACTGACAAAAAATGGAACATGCTCTTTAGTCCTACCTATGGGGAACTATTTCTTAAAAAACAAAGCTTGAAGTTATGCCCATGAGGTAATCGAGTTTCATTCAAGTGATGGAAGACATTGTTTGCTTTATTCTTCAAAGGGAAGGAGAAAAGCCGGAGATGCACTTGCTTGTCAGTAAGGCCATTTAATTTCGAGGTGGTATTGACTTCTAAGAAGTCCTCCAAATTCCTATAGGGATTCTCATTTTTCATCCCACAGTAGGATGGAAGCATCTGAAGAGTGTTGGGCTTAATCTCAAAATTAGAAGTTGCCTCTACGAGCATAATGCATGACGGGGAAACAAAAGTGGTGGGAGTATAGTAATCTTGGAGGAGGGCATGGGTGGTGGTTGGTTAAGGTGTCCACCAACATAGTTTTCTCAAGCTCGGGATGTGTTGTTGGGACATGGATTTGTGTTTTGTTGTTGTGAAAGGTTCTATGAGGCTTGGGATTGTAGGTTGCTGGTTCGGGAAAGAAGAAGACGACCATATATGCACCATCAAAATAACATAATCTGATGCACAACCTGTTATAGTCCTAGATATCCACAACTAAGCAACCCTAGATAGTCATAACGAAATAGAAATTAAAGAGAAAAAAGTAAGAAAATGTACACAGCAGGAAGGATTGATCCTTCCAAGCGACACCATGCAGCTCCATGTGGCGTGATGGCATGGACTATCACAATTCCTACAATCCTTTCTACACTCCCCAATTAAATTACCGCTACTCCTAAATTCAGGGTATAGAATTGGTATGATTTATTACAAGTTCAACATAAATTTCAATCAAAATTATTGTGCAGAACTACCACTTCTAGGCTACAAGTAGTAGAGCTTAGTGGGTATCAAATCCAATTAATCAATTAAGGCAAGATAGAAAACATTGATGTTGAATTGACAAGAAAAAACTCCTCTTTATTAAAATGCTCAATTGCATAATTAATCGATACAAGCAACTAAGACTTTACACAGGAATTAAACTACAAATACTTATATATGGGCTTCATCCTATCCCTATGCCGGAGTCGCTCATGGCCGAAGAAGCTTGCAAGTTGTTGTTGATTATCTCTATTGAATCTCTTCTTCCTTGAGTTTCTAGCCTCCAAAGATGGAATTGTGAACCTCTACTTCGTGCTTAAAAGTTTTCTTAAATAGGTATCCCAATTAGGGTCCAAATCAGCCTTGAAAAAAGGAATCCAAACTTTCTTGGATTGGTTCACAACATCATCAGTGGTCGGCTGCTCCTTTTTAGCGGTCAACTGATAGTCTTTTTACTTCTCTGTCTAATGCCAACGATCGACTGGTATTACTCTGATGTAGATAGTAATCTACATGTAATTCCATTATAGGAGAAAGGGGAGAAAGAGTTAGATTAGGGCTAAGAAAGACTAACATTAAACTAAATTAAATAACTATTTCATTGATCAAGCATTATGAATTTGGAAAAACCCTTTACATATTTATAGACTTTAAACTATAATCCTAATTAACATAGGAGTCTAATCCTAGGAATCTAACTAATGAAGGAAACTAATCCTAACCTAATTAGAATAAGGTCATAACATACTCCTGTTTTCTCCATTGTGCACAGTTCCTCCAGCAATTGACCGAAAAAGCTCTTGTAATATTTGATTCTTCCCCAACTATCAAGTTTAAGCAATTTTAACACGAAAATCACATGAAGCCTTCAAAATTAGTATTGTAACTTATTTCTAACATCCAAACTAAATTAACATCTAAAATTGGCTAGAAAATCAAGTTGAAGGGTATACATATACATGTAAAACCTACTCATCAGTCACCCCTTGAGTGATGAGCGTAAACCAATTACTCATTAATTAAATAATAGCCTTAAGTTATCCTTTTACTTGCAAATGTAGAATTACAAAATTGTTTCTAGGGATTGAACAATGTGATTACAAAATCGGTTAAAAAGTAGTAGAATAAAGAAATCAAGAATAAAAAAAGTGGAAAAGTCCAATGAAATAAAATACTAAGACATCAAGGGTAGGTCATTGTAACATCTTATAATATTTTTCATATATATTTTTTTCTCAACTACAGCCGAATGAGGAATCTCTCTAATTGGATGATGTGAACACTAAAAGTTAATAATGAAAATATTATGTAGGGTTAACTTGAAGGATTATAATATTAAGTCTAAAAAGATCCATGTGTCAAAATAAAAAAAAGATCAAGAAAGAGATCAAGTATCCTATTTATTAAGAAAACGAAGAAGAAATAGGCAAACAATAATCATTAATAGAATATCAGTTCAAATAACCAACGCAGAATTAAAGCCCAATAAGTGATCAATAATGAAATATGACAAATTTTGACTCCAAATCGTATGTTTGTGGTGTATGAGTAGTTATGGCACTCGGGTCTACCGGAAGACAAGTACGGTCTACCGCAAAGCACGCTTGAAACAGTTCCAAAAAACCTATTGTTGCCTGTTTAAAGCTGATTTGAACCCTAATTGAATTTCTATTTAAGAGGATTGTTTATCCCATGAAAAGGAACCCCAATCGTTTTCAGTTTGGAGGCATTGAGCCTGAGCTTTTCAAGGCAATTGAGGTTCGAAATGACATCTGGCAACCATTTCAATTGTCCTCTCAAATGATGCTCCTCAAATGGTTGGAGCTAATTGATAATGTTCCTACATTAAGATGCTCCAAATCCGTGCTAGGAAATAAGTACAGAGATTGGAGCTTACTCATGTTTCTGATGGAGTTGCATAAGGCCTCTCCATCAGTTGCCTTCAATCTTTCTATTCGAAGTTTCTTCAGCTGCGTCAATTTACTTAATTCATTCAATTGAATAGCATCTCCTGTGATGTCCACATGGGCTAGCGTTTGCAAAGATTTAAAACTTCCAAGCTTATCTGGCATCTGTACTCCAAAAGTGCCCGAGCACATTATATATCGCAAATTCTTTAGTTCAACAATTTCATCGGGTAGATCTGTGATTCGAGTCCCTTTTAGACACAAAGTTTGTAGGTATTGAAGTTTCTTTATGTCATTTGGTAGTTTACAAATGTAAGAGCTATCTCCCAAAAACAAATATCGGAGATTGAATAAAGAAAAAATTTCAGTTGGAAAAACATCCAACTAACCGCACAGGAGATGCAACACCTTCAAGGTCCTATAAGTTGAGACTTGGGGAATAACATTTGACCCCAGCAAGAATAGTGATCCAAGATGTGAGAAGTTGGATCCTTGTGGCACACTCACATTCTCCCCACAACTGTAAACATATCGACGAATATTATGGGGTAGATCAGAGATACCTTACTTCCATGATAAATGAAAATTTTGATCCCCAGACTGTATGAGTATTATTTCATACAAACAATCATGGACTCGACATTTATGCACTCTTTCACACGAGTTCAACTCGGATGCTTGAACTAAACTTCTCTGAATAAGTTTATCGAGGTAGCTCTTTGAAACTTCCTCATAACTCTGGTTTGGAAGAGGTTTGATGAAACCCTCGGCAATCCATAGCTGAGTTATCTTGGATGGTTTAATGATGAAACCGTCAGGAAAAATACTGAAATAAACGAAACAAGGCTTGAGGTCGGGTGGAAGATCATGGTAACTAAGCTAAATGATTTTTCTCATTTTTTCCAGTAAATCATCTGTTCGCAATTCCACCCCAATGGAATTGTAGATGGTCGCCCACTTCGTTTAGATCCTTCAATCATCTACTCTAACACATCCCCAATGGCCATAATTGTTAAAGGCAATCCCCCACACACCTTCAAGAGTTTGTCGGCCGTTGGTTTTAAGTCAACCGTGCATCCATTTTTGGCCCCAGACACTTTTTTGCAGAAGAGGCTCCGAGCGGCCTCATCTGTAAGGGGCTCTAGTGCATGTATGTTCTCCCATTTCGGCCCTAAACCTTCAATTCTGTTTATAAGCTTTTCTTACAACTGGAATGTGCTTCACTTTGTCCTAGTCTTCACCTTCATTCCTTCTTGCTCTGTTCATGCACTATTTAGGAAGAAACTCTAAGGAAAGCTCTTTGAGCTTTATGAGGTGTTCAATCCCAGTAGAACCCTTCCTAGTCTCCCGCAATCAATAAATCCTAAGAACTCAAGGTGGGGCATTGCTCCTTCATCCATCACCAAACTTCGCAATAAAAGATGCTTTTGAACTATTAATTTCTTGAACTTTTGAAAACCTGAATTTCGGGAGTGTAGTTCTTCTCCTTCATAGGCATTGTTGTATGTACATACATATTTCAACTAAACCTGACAAGTTCTCAAGAAGACTAAAATGGTTAGTTTTCAGTTTGGAGGCATTCAGCCTGCGCTTTTGAAGGCAATTGAGGTCCAAAATGACATATGGGAACCTTTCCAATTGTCCTCTCAAGTTGATGCTCCTCAAAAGGTTGGAGTTAACTGATAATGTTCTTACATTAAGATACTCCGAATCCGTGCTAGGAAATAAGCAAAATCTATCCCCATAAACCGATCTTTATTACATCTAATTTGCACACTGCAAGTAACGCGTAAGTGGCCAAGGGTGGCAAAGTTTCTCGACCTCAGCAAAATCCCAAACTTGCTCCCCATCAAATTAAGTAATCTAATTCCAATTAAAATTTAATCACATAATTAATTTTAGAGGGTCATTAATTTTTTTTTTGTTTTTTTAGAGGGTCATTAGTTAATAATTGTGTGTTCAAAGTCAACTACCCGTACTTTTTATAGTAGTTAGATTAAATTAAAAATTAATAATTTAGCCAGTTGCAAAAATTAAAAATTAATAATTGTGACGAGCTGTTTAGTAAAATTAAAAATTTTAGCTAGTTGCAAAAATCCTTTGCCTTTACTTTCATACGCCTTCTTCTGATAAAATCCTTTGCTTTCATACCTATTCTCTGCAACTGCATGTGATCCAACTGTTTCCTAGAATAATTCCCGTAACCCTAGTAGTTGATCCCCAGTCTGCTTGTGAATTCCATCAATAGTTGATCATATACCAATAACCCAATAATCTAATACGTTTTTTTATATAAAAAACCAATCCTATATGGTTCATGTAAATCAAAGCCAATCAGTCATCTGAAGGCGTATGAACTCAGATTGCTGATGCATCATATAAGCTCATCTAAGACACCACCAGCAAGTATGAGCTCAGATTAGCATGCAGTAAAATGACCATGAGTTTTTTATAAGAGCTAGCCGGTATTGCAGCTGCAGGCAGACTAGTGCGCTGCAGCACCCTTGGTCGTCTGATCATAGCAAAGGGCTTGCCAGAGCGCGGTCTAGGTTTTTTTATTCAATAAGCGACGGGAAGAGAGGTTGAATCAAAGATTACCGTATATGACAAGAATGAACTGGTATTCTTTGTTTGTTGCCATCGAAAATAAAATGATGTCTGTTGATTTACTTTGATTGATGTTCACAATTATTGCAAGTAGACAAATAGACTCCTTATAGGAAGTGGTATTCTCTTGTTTCTTGCTCTTCATTATTCGCCAAATAACATGTATGAATCTCTGGAGAAATTCTTCCAAACAACAACAATTAATAGAAGCTAATTTGAAGGCAAGAAAAGAAGATATTAAGGAATACATTCAATAGCTTGCCAATCTTATAAAAAGTTGAACACCCTTTTCTTACTGCCCACCCTTGCAACCATAGATCTTCTTGCAGCCTCTGTTGTAAGGAAGGCCTGATTTGCCGCTCCCTTCCACGGGCTTATCTGCTCCGAGCCCACGATAAGATATGTATTTCTGATCTTGCAGAAGAAATCTTCTGGCTATGTCAGAGTCCATCAAGAACTCATTCTCTTTGTAGCACTCTGCAATGGACCCATTGCAAGGCAAGTGTTGGCCTCCTGATCTTTCACTGTATGCACTTGAAATAGAGCCACTGAGCAGTGCTAGGACTGCTAAAAGCACACACAGACCTCTCATCTCGTACTCAATTATTCATCAGTAGTGCTTTTCCTCATACTCAGATTAATGTTCTTCTCAGCCTTCTAACTTCTTATGGAGGGAAGAGAGAGAAGGACAGAGCCAGCGTTTCTTTTCAACAACCCCACTTACACACGCTGACCGAAATATCTAGATATTAAAGGGGTCTAATACCAAACTCCACACTTTGTGTTGATGCTAAACACTCTAGTGGACAAGAATTCGCTAATTGAGCAAAAGTTGGACTTTGTGTCATGGTCTGAAGTCTGAACACTTCTCTACCAAGAGTTTTCTATGGGCAAAAGGAGGTGGCCAGTGGTGTGAACAGGCATTTTTCTACAAATTAGGACCACGCTTCAGTCAGTCAACGTGTGCATGCTGCACTCTTCATAGAAGATAGGCGGTCGGGTACGGTGATCTAAGAAATCCCCGTGTTTCTTTTGGGTATAGTGTTTTTTTTTTTTGGAGAATTTATCAAATAAAATTAAAAAATATTATCGATAGGGAAAAGTTAAAAAATAGTTCTCAATCCGATTATTTGACCGACCACAAAAGTGCTAGCGTTGCGCTGGCCCTGGCCCTGCGCGGGTTTTTTTTACCCTAGCGTGACGCCTTTTAGCTAAAGTGAAAGACATCGATTGAACGGACGCCATTTGGTTATAAATAGAAAAATGCCTTAGAATTCATTCGTTCATTCAGTTATAAAGAGAAGAGATCAACGGACGCCTTTTACTTCTAAGACAAAGTTGTTGGTTCAACGGACGCCTCTCGTTATAACCGAAAGGCATCGGTTGAACGAACGCCTTTCATTTCTTTTTTATACCCCCTCCCCCCTCGGGCTCGGCCAAACCGAGCCCTAACACTCTCCTTCGTTTTCTTCTCCAGTGGTGCTCATCCTTCGTCCAGCCCCTCCTCTCCACACGCTCGCACTGTCCAGCTCCTCCTCTCCCCGTCGCTTGCTCCGGCCAGGTCCTCCTCACCTCCCCCCCCCCCCCCCCCCCCGTGCTCACCCCGGCTAGCTCCTCCTCACCCCTGCGCTCGCCCCGGCCCGGTCCTCCTCCCCCCATCTCCTCGTCCCGGCCAGCTCCTCAAGCTGTTGCCTTTCCTCTCCGGCCACCTCCTTCGTCCCGGCTAGCTCCTCCTCACCCTGACTGACGTCTTCTCTGGCCAGACGCTGGTTTACCCGGATAGCCTCTCAACTAGTATGCGACTGCGACTGCACCTCCTCTCGTGTCTGCAGGTAATATACTCTCAATCTCTCCCTAAAAGTTACAAATACATACATGTCAGTAAATACATCATCATTTTCGATTAATTTAGCTTTAGCATTGTATCAAATAGATTATGTCATATTTGAGTAGTATTTTATTAGTGTTTATTAAAGATTTTGTGAATAACGATGGCGGGAGAAATGGTTTCATTTGTGCTAAGGCGTAGTTGCAGAATTGCTATCGATAGAGGTGAATACGAAGGTGGTGAAATCGTAGGATTATTTATTAGTAAGCTAAGCACTCACGAGGAATTAGAGATGCAAGTGGCCAAAAGATGAGATGGAACCAAAGAATTTAGAAACTTTGTATCAAGTGTAAGATGCTTCTTTTCGAAACAACGACCACCGTTCTACTAATTGATGATGACAACCATATACAACATATGCTCTATCTTGTGCCTCATGTGTATACCTTCGAGCTATTTCTAGAAAAAGAGGCATGCATGCCTAGCTTTGCAAATGATGGCGAAGGCGAAAGTAGGAGTTCTTGCAGAAATATGTTGAGTGGAAAGTTGAATGGAAGGCTTGTGGAGGATAATGAAGAAGATGATTTATCTATCTCACTTGTGTGCAATGAACTCCAACTTTCGCCTAGTTGGAGGTAAGTTTATTAAAAAAATTTAGTTTAGTCATTCAACTTACGGTTTGTATGATTGTTTATTCATGATGTTGTTAGTTTTGTTTTGAATAATTTAGGCACACATCTCATGCTCATGAAACAATGAATCTTGGCATGGCATGAGTAGTGAATGGTTTGGTACACAAACCTCATTTCATAACCCCTATACCTACACTAGTTCAAGTGGTTGAGAAGAGGGAAATGTGAATGATGAGGAAGATGAAGGGGTGAATGTGGAAGACGATGGGGTTAATGATGAGCAAATGAATAATTTGGTGCCTAATGATGTTGAAAATGTACGATGAGAGGATAATGTGTAAGAGATAATTCATAATGAGGAAGATGAATTAATGGACATCGCAGTTGCTATGGATAATTTGGATGACTTTGAGGAGGTGTTGTCATACGAGGAGGAGCCACCATATACGCGAATGACAAATGAGGAAATAGATGACGTAATTAATCGGGGTTTGTATGAGGAGGTACGCTATGACGAAGGAATATATGTGGGGCAAATATTCCCTAATAAAGATGAATTTGTCCATGTAGTGAGTTTATTTTCAATAACTCATGATGTTTGCGATAAAGTGTTGCATACAAGTTCGACATAGTACACAGCAAGATGTGAATACCTTGATTGCCCATGGAGAGTACATGCATTAATGAGGAAGGGGATTAATGATTTTAAAGTAAAGACGTATAGTGGCGAACACACTTGTAGAAATGCTCAGCTAGACACTTGTCATAGACAATGTATTGCGGCATTTATTTGTCGACATATATCACCCTCTATTAGAGCAGAAGTAAATATCCCACTAGTCGTTATTCAAAAGAGGATTAAAGAGACTTTTCACGTAGATATTTCATAAAAAAAAGTATGGATGGCGATTGATGTGATTTTTAAACTCTTTTTACTAGCAATCGCACGAGACTACGTATAGGTTAGTGGAAACGAGATCGAACCCAAAAGACTTGCTTGATTTAACTAATTCTAAAATAATTCTAATGAAAGATTGAATTTTTAATGATTTTAAAGAATTAAAGAAATAAACTTTTAATAAGAAATCAGAGTGAGAATAAAAAGGCAATGAATCTACCACTAAACATGCAATTACTACCCTCAATTATTATTTCGCACAAATTGATATGACACGTTAACTCGTGTTCTTGGTCGGACACAATGAATGCACTACACGTTCTTTGGTTGGACACGACAAGTTAATCTACTACAAATAATATATTAATTATATCCTTTGGTGGGGCATAAAATTAACATGAGCCTGTTTTTTGTTAGACACAGGAATATCAAGATCAAATTCCAATCATAATCATACTAGTCTATGGTCAAGCACTAGATAAAATTATGAAATATGAAATCGCATTAAGCATAATCATATCGACTATATTAAATTAAATAATTAAGAGTAATAACACAAATCTAGGGTTTCATCTACGCTTTGGACGTGAATTTAGCTGGCCATCGGATAAGGAGAACGCTACTGATTTGTTGGAGTCATTTGGTACTATTCACTGAAACACTGTAGCAATCAGTTGATTACTGTTCATTATATTCTCCAATGAGTTGCGGTACTGTAGCAGTGCACAAACCAGCCTAAAATCACGACTTTCCTCCCTTTTCCTCCGGCCTTATTTCCTCTGGTCAACTCCTCTCTTCTTCCGACGGAAACAGCTTCGAAAGGGCTTGTCTTTTCTGGCGAAAGCCCTCTCTCAAAGTCTCTGTTTTTTTTCCTCTCTAGCCTTCTTCTCTGCTTTATCGACTATTGTTTTTATAGGCAAATCGAAAGTGAATCCAAAGTCTTTTGCAAGAGCCAAAACTGTGTCCCAATCGAAGATGAAATCGAGTTTCTAATTCGAGGAGGAATCTGTCTCTTCCGACATTCCATTTCTGTTTTTGGTTTTCCAAATTGAGCACGACTCTGTTCCTCCTTTCTATTCTGAGCCACATGCCAATCTTTGATTCACGGGTGCCTCTCAACCTTCCGATTCCAGGACCGAGCACAAATCCAAACTTTGCCGTCGCCGCTCATCTTCCTTGTTGCCACTCGAGCATAGCCGTTCGGAAGCTCTGTTCGATTGAAAGGCTCGAGCTTTGGCTCGGGTCAGTTCTTCTTCTTCGTCGCCTTTTTTTTTAAACCGAACTGACCACTGAACCTTTCCAGTTCGGTCCGGTTCGGTTTCTCTTTTTTTTTCATTGGGCTAAACCCGTCGTAACGACTCCATTCATCGGATCTTTGATCTTTTCACAGAACTCATTCGACGTGCATTCACTCTTGACGATCTGCATTTGAAACTCTCAAACCTATATAAATAAAATTAAATATAATTTAGATGCATTATAAATTATAAATTCATTAAATCCAATTAACGCATCTAAATTAATCAATTAAGTGCATTTATTTATTAATCACCTAATTACTCACCTAACATGAATAACCATTTAATCCAGTATACATGTCAGATAAGAAAGTAGCATAAATACTTATGACTAGGAAATAATGTTTAAAACCTTCAATACATAGTTCAAAGGCCCAAAATGCCTTTTCAAATTGTCGACACTAGGCATCTTCAATTTGGTCCATCACCAACTTACAAATGGTTCCCGGATTGGTATTAACTATTGCCTTGAAGTACATTGACAACAATCGATAAGACTTAACCCAATCACCATACACTGCTTTGATGACCATTTTCCTTGCCATCTGATATATACAAAATATACACGTTTATACGCCTTTTTGCTTATATGTTAGTCATAATTTTAGTTGAAAGTCTCATAGCGGCGACTGCTAACGATGGGCACAAGGGTTTGTGTTTCACTTGCATTTGGCGTTATTTCGGGTGAGGATTACTATAATTGGATATGGTTCTTACATATGTTAGAGGTGCATGTTGTCCTTGATAGGATATGTATCAGTATCTTATCTGATCGACATAAAGGGTTGCAAAAAACTATGCTAGAGATGTTTCCTCTTTCGAATTTTTGTCACTGATATTGTATACGACACATAAAGGAAAACTTTCATAAAAAGCTTAAAAATGATGTATTGGCAACATTGATAGGGGAAGCTTCAACAATGCTTACTGTAAAAGAGTTTAATGACAAGATAAAACTTATCGGTGCAAAAAGTCCAGAAGCAAAAAGGCTCTCTTGCTAAAAACTGTTTTACAAGATTTTAAATGATCACAACAAATATGGCTGAAAGTTAGCCACACATTCTACCGGATCATCATTACCTGTGCAAGCCTTAGTGTTAGCTATACATTCTATCGGATCATCAAATTCTTTGTGAAGCGACATTCGGCCGAGTTGACCATAGCAACCCCATACACCCCTAGTATTGAGTGGAAGATTGAACAACAAACGCACCTTATTGGCAACAGTTGGGCTGAGCAAATCAATTCCCACGTGTATGAAGTGAAAACATTGGCTAGTAAAAAATATGTGGTGAAAGTCCGCCATCAAACATGTTCTTGCAATTACCTCAGGTGTACAAACATCCATGACGTCATCTAACTGTTGTCCAATCGAGGCGAAGACGGTCTGCCCATCAACGATTTATTTGGATATTGGTATACATCTAATGCATATAAAAATGTGTATGCCGTGAAATTCTTTCCGCCTCTTGATCGACGATTTTGGGAAGAAGAGTCACCAATATTTGTGGTGAAACCCCCAAGAGGGACATGAAAACCTGATTGTCCATGCACTAGGGGAATACATAATGTGATGGATAGTGCGGCCATGACGAAAGATGGTCCATCACAATACCAATGTGGCAATTGTAACCAAGTTGGACATAACATACTAGCTTGCCAAAACACACCTACTGATTGGTACTTCCATACATTGATCTTTATATGTAAATTAACTTATTTTTTGCCTTCCTTAAACATGTTATTAACTGTTGGTTTCTTTGTAGATATTATGGACCCATGACAGATTGATCCCTCCGTCCTCACATAGGAGAGCTCGCATAGATCTGATGGCATATGGAACGGAGATGTATGTGCACATCCATTACCTTTTTAATTTTGGATATTGCATATAGTTAACTACTTTTCATATTGTAAACTATTTTTCATGTGTATTAGGACCCCGGGTGCATTGGATGCACTGAGTGTCATGCCCCACATTTCCTAAACCCAATATACGCGGAAGCGATAATCCAATAAAGGTTATAAGGGTAGAAAATCTAGGACGGACCGAATACTCGAATCATCACATACCCATTTGAATACATGGGTCTTGCTAGATCGATATGACTTAAACAAAATTCACGTACATTAGATAGAATAGCAAAAAGGAATTCTAATTAATTATTACATTAATCGATAAGTCTTCAAAATAAAATGAAATGGCACACAGGCCATAAAATCCAACATCATCAAATAAAAGAAACAGAAATAAGAGCCATCTAATCTTCAAGTCTTCAAGATCACCAACCTCCATGATGAAGAAACACTGGTCACTTCTTTTCCACCTTAAACCCTGCATCAGAAGATGCACGAGTATTCCAGGGGAAATACTCATTAGGATACCAGAAAAACTCACAACATAAATGGAAATAGAATGACTCGATAATAAAAGGTCCAACAACTCCGGACTAATACCCACAGGATTCACTTATCTGAAGATGATACATCACTCGAAACTCTCTCACTGATCGAGGATGAACAAAATCAAAGTATCAATAAGACTCCAGACTTCCAAAGAGTAAGGAGACAAGAATATCTACTCCAGACAACCAAAGTATCAGAGAAATCAATTTCTGCTCTCTGCTCAGTCCATTTCCCCTATGAACTTCAATACCAGAACATCCTAAAGGTTCTACAGAGGAACCCGGCCATGCTTCTAGGGATGCTGGCCCCATCGGTGCTTACGGGCACAATGGGCGGAGATTGCAGACCTTCCGTAATGTCTTACAATCTAAAGTGCACGCGTTGCCGTTATCGGCCGAACTACAGAGGTTCATAAATATTTGAGACCACCACGGGTCTAGCTATGGGTCGTGAGCATACTATGATCCAATCTAAGAGTGTTCAACAAAACTCTTAGTGGAGAAACAATTTATGTAGAACTGGATCAGTCTAACCCTAATAAGGGTGCTCTTATGAAGAGACTCATAAGATCAATTTCGGAGATTAAACTCTCGAAGGAGTACACTGAAATTCTCAACATTCAGAAGGACTCACAAGAGTTAAATCAAGAAAACTAATCTGTGCCTAAGCACAGGTTGACTCGAAATCGAAACTCTTCAGTAGAGACTCATCCAATACCTTCACCTTGCACTATTCCAATCAAGACCATCCCTGGTTCTCAAGACTCTGAAAATGGAGTGTCTCATATAACTTAATGGTAGTGTTTAAGAGGATAAACCCTCACCTTGAATCACGGCTTTAAGGTGTAAGAGATGTGCGGTGTTAGGAACCGCAAGGAAAGACTTGGTAACCATGACATTCTTAATGGATTGAATTACCTATTACATGATACTATCTTCATGTTCCTCTGGATTGTTAATCAATAATACCCTCCATGTGTTACATAGATTCTACGGTTTTAACATAGCGTATAACTTAAGCTCCACGAATGGACATTGTTATGTACACAACAGCCCCCTCCACGAATGGACACTGTTATGTACACAATAGCCCCCTTTCCGGATTTACCACAGTCTGCACAGAGCTTATGTGTCTCTGAAATTTTTATGACAGACAGCTCTATGTTTGTAGATTATTATCCAATTTATGGAATAATTTTCTGAATTTTTTATATTTAGTTATGTATTTTCTAACACAGTTCATTGGCGCAGGATTATTCCTGGCCGAGAGTACCATACTTAGGATTAACCCAATTTCCATCAGTTATTACTTGTTCTAACCTTAACCGAGGTTATATAGACTTAATACACTATCATCTTAGGCATTTACTAACTTCTTATCAGTCCCTTAATTAGGTCTTAACTTGTATATTAGTTTCTTATTAAAACTATTTTATAACTTCCCTTATTAGATCATTAACCCGCAAACTAGACAGCTTTTCCAGGACACCATAGTTCCTGGTCAACCCATTGACCGAGATCTTTGGGTCCCATGAGTCATGACCCATAAGGTGTATACTTTCATATCATAAGTCTTCTTATTTGTCTCTTTTAAATTGTCCTATTCGGTATATCATATCAATTTGGATGTATATGACTTAAAGTGGACAACTTTCACAAGACGCATTACCAAACTACATGATACTGAATATGACTTACAATGACGCATAAAAACCAGCAAGATCGACACAGAAAGCTTGCTGCTTTTTGTATTAGAATTTCATGGAATACATCAATATAGGATCATCTAGGTCATGGCATGAGATAGCATGGAATCGGTTAACAAATATCAAGAAAGTGGACGACTTTTTGCAACCATACCCTTAAGACACTTGAATCAGAGACGGAAATGTAATTATGGACAGCAAATACATGGAACAAAATAGCCAAAAGGATAGCATACATCAGGGATGTCTCGATTGGATTTTGCACAACGTGATCTTCATTCACATGAAGTTTGATTGCCAATAATCAATGCTTAACCACATACAACAAGACAAATAATTCCAAACGAAAAATTCCAGCAATATCACAATCCCAATAGAACATGAATCAATATAAAGATGATATTTTCCAGCATACACATGTGCGAGAAGAAGAGCTCCTACCTTGACGAATCGATACAAGTTGCTCGTCAACTGGTTCGCACCTTATCCCGCTCCTACGCGAACTCCACATGAACTGAGCCGCCAAACCACCACTTACTAACCAAAGGAAGCCTCTGCTGGTTGGAGGAGAAGGGGAGAATGTGATGGGAGAGGAGAGAAACACAAAAACCTAAGGGAAGGGCTGCCGGTTCCAAAAGGATGGCCGGCCCTCCCTTTGCATGGTTTATATAAGCCATGTACTCCATCTCCACCATCCATCTCCTCTTCATCCAAGGGCCAAGGACAACTCCATCCCACCAAAACAAATAGGACGAGATCCCCTCTTAACCCAAATTTCGTTTTTTTTAATTAGCATTAAAATAGGGATTTTTCCCAAATTAGGTAGTTACCAAATCCCTTAACTTCCCAATTAGATGTCAATCAAAAAGATTTGATTCAATCTTCAAATTGGCGCCATCTATGAGCATGGAAGGGCCAAGTCAGCCTTCCCAATGGGCAATGGGCATCCCAATTATCTCCCATGATTTCCCCAATTAGGCTAATTAAATCTCTAAGTATAATTAAAATCCATTAATTACAAAATAGAGGATTGCAATTCAAATTGTTCCCACAATTTGGTCCTCCAAGTCGTGGGCCCCAAGGTTAGACCACGTCATCCATGAGAATGATGTACCAAGCATAGAGTCCACATGGCTCTAGTTCTTGGTCCTCCTGCGTCTTGGAACAAGGTTCTCAGATGAACGGTCCTGATGCCTCGCACACGCGATTCATCGCTCCACCATGCACGTGTCCTGTACCTGGCAACACATCCATCTCGACACCACCACAAGTGTAATCACACGTGTGACCAGCCCTGATCTGGCACTCAAGTGGCCCTGGCGTCAGATGCATCTAGCCCCTGGCGTTATACAGGTCCCAGCGCCAGGTCTAGTCCTCGCGCTCGGGGAACCTGCCTAATCTGGTTGATCAATCACATCGACCAACAAGCATCAAAATAAAACTCCACATACCAGATTGATATACCAGACCAAAAATCACAAGTAGGAAAACTTTCCTATTTTAGACCAGTTTCCTAAAATAGCAGTTTTCAATCAACATACCGATTTTTCGGGTGTTACACTAAGGAGTAGTGCAACATGCGACATTGGGCAGTTGATGCACGCTTATTACCATACATAGAGATGGTAGGCTTTGGGCAGTTCATATACTTACAGTATCTCAGGATTGATAGGGCTTTCATAACTGCCCTAATTAAGAGATGGTGAATGGAGACGCAGACCTTCCACTTATATTTGGGGGAGATGACTATTACGTTGCAAAATATTGTCATACTACTTGGATTGCGCATTCATGGCATGGCAGTGAGTTGTTCGACTTTGGGCATTGACTGGAATGTGGTATATGAGCACCTTCCTGGAAGGGTACTTCCACATGATGCATTAAAATGACGAACTCAGGTCAGCCTTTTGTGGTTGAGAGTGCACTTCAATCGCCTATCGAAGGATGCCACTGAGATAGACATCGAGCAACATACACAAGCATATTTACTCCATATGCTTGGTTGCACCATATTTGCCGATAGCAGCAGCAGCCACATGCACCTCGTGTATCTCATCTTGTTAGAGGATTTTTACATCGCGGGACAGTATGCATGGGGCAGTGCCACCCTTGCCTACTTGTACAGAGAGTTGGGAAAAGCTTGTCAACCCAGTACATTAGGGATTTTCGGGTGTGTCACCCCTCATCCAGTAAGCCATCAATAATCTTTGGCTACTCTTTTTTCCACAAGTATAACATTTGATTCATGTTGGGTGTCTATGTGTCAAACAACTATGGTTGTGGGAGAGATTGCATGTTGGACGTTCAAGCATTCAGAGCACTCCACTTGATGGTTTTTCTCTGTTATGAGTTATGTATGTTTTATATATTTAAGTCATTTGATAATCTTCTATTGGTATTTTAAATAATTTATTTTGTTTTTCTTTTTTATGTTCTTAAGTGGATTGCTAAGAAGACAAAAACTATTAATCCTCGAGTGTCCTCCATCACTATAAATCTGAATTAGTCTATCAACGATACGGACAGGTAATAGTCGTTTATATTGCATATGTTACGAATATAAACAATGCATATTTCATGAAAAAAAGTAAAGTATTATCTTTATATGTTGTGTAGGTAACATGACAGCCATATCATGATGAGGTTTTAGCGTAGTTACATGGAATCTGTATGGATGGAGTAGATATGTGGCTATTTAGGACTCCACTTATATGTTTTGACATTGTGGAGATGCATGTTCCGGATCGAGTGATGTTGCAATTTAGATTAGAGCAGGTTTTCCCACTTTTTGTTATGGAGTTCATTTAGCGATCTTCGCGTCGAGGCCGAGTGAGTTTTGATTGGAGGTCACATCATGCAGCCTATATTACTAGATAGGACAATCGGATGACCACTCTCGTTCAGGGGGAGCCTGCCACAATGGAGCGAGATGCTGATAATGCCTACATGAAGTGGTACTTGAAGATCACTAAGAGGCTTATCTTGCCACCCATACATGAGGCAGTGATGTTATATCAACCTAGGGGAGACACTGAGTGGGCATTGGTTAGTTTCTCTTACTTCATATTTGTTTTAATTCACCATCATTGTGTGTTTGTAGATAAAATATATTCTTTTTTCCTTCTAGCTTAGTTATGCGAGGCATACACTCGCTCAGTCTCATGGAGCTTTTATGGACTGATCCTATGCGAGTTTGCCATTGCTTCAGCCAGTTATGATAGAGATTCCGAGACAGTTGGGTGATCATCTTTTTTAGGCTTCTCAACCTTTATCAGCTTCGCCCGACATTGTGATATCATCGTCCGACACTACTTCTTTTACCCCACCACCAGTAGTTCCAAATGCCCTGCTCAATCAAGTTGAGAGACCTCTTTCTTCGAAAGTATATACTTGGCGACAATGTGCACTTCTTGATCTACGCTAGGCAACTTCATCTTCAGATGTTATACCTGATGTTGAGCCTCAGCAGATTCCAGCTCGAGCACGACGACGGGGTAGGAATAGGGGAAGGAGAGTTGACTGAACACTTGTATTTTTATGAGGATTTGTATTATATATTATATTTTAACCTTGTAACAGATGTTTTAATTTATTTATGTGTTAAATTTTCCGATCATGTGAGAATTTGTATTATATATTTTTATTTATTTTGATTATATTGTGTTATCAGGTTTTAAAAAATTTGCATTTTACATTACGTTGGTTTTTTAAGTTGTAAGAGAAGGCGTCAGTTTAAGCGATGCCTCTCTCTTTAGTAGAAATGCGTCGGTTTAACCGACACCTCTAGCCAAATAAGGAACGAAATAAGGATGGAGTAAAAATGTTAAGGTAGTGAAAGACATCGGTTGTATTTATAACTGAAAGGGGTCCGTTCAACCGACACCTTTCACTTTAGCTAAAAGGTATCGGTTGAACTGACGCATTTCGTGTCAGTGTAAAAAAAAAGGTTGTGCAGGGCCAGCACCACACTTCCTGATCGTAATTTTTTTAATTATTATTTGTTAAATTCCCCTTTTTCTTTTTCTTCATAAGCAATGCCTATAGGCACTGAAACTCGAGGTGCATTTGGGTACAGAAGCAACTAAAGTCACATTCTGTTTTCTTAAATATCCCACCACGCTTCAAAAGAAGAGCATTTTCTAACCCTCCTTAAGAGGAGATCCTCCAGAAAAGCAACTTCTAAAGAGGTGTTTTGCAGTCCCAAACAGACCCTTGGTCTAAATGCCACCCCCAACCAAAGGTTCCTTTGTTCGGGTTCAAACCTAGGACTACTCCTTCGGGGTATAGTTAGGTCCTCAAGGACATGCGTAGCCCTAGTTAAAATAAAATATGGAAGAAAAAACAGTCTCCCTTATTGACCATCTAATTTTTGTAGGGTTGCATTTTGGGTCAGGTTGTCTTGGGTATAGCAGAACCCGACCCTACTCGAGATAGGACCCAAGCTACTTAAACTCGAGATAGAACCCGTAATACCCGAGATATGAACTGAGATTTCAATAAAATAATTAATATAATTATAAAATTTTTTAATAAAATAATTTTTATAATTATAATAATAAAAAAGAACAAACATAGAGTTATTTTGGTTTGTATATATTAAAAAATTAGGAGTTTAAATGGTATAGTTCAAGTAGGGTCAGTTCTTGGGTATTTTAAAGCCAAACCCGACCCTATCCAAGATAGAAGCGGATTTTTAAATCTTGGAACCAACCCTATCTGAGATAGGACCCGACCCAACCCAGGTCAATGTCAGGTCGGTTCCATCCAGGTCGGGTCGGGTTTTTTGGTGCAGCCCTAAATTTTGGGGATTCACTGTCACAAGTCACTTTGAGCAAAACTGGAGTTTAGTGAAGAACTTCACCTTAGGATTTTAAATTGTATTCGAAGCCGATAAAATCACACATAACCGGTGAATTACAAGAAAATTAATGCGCTTATATAGTGGAACCGTACGTAAAGGTGTAATAGTAGATGACTAACCTTTTGTAGATGGAGCAATTGCCAAAGACCTAGTCCAAAGAAAGGATATAATTCATATCTTATGTTACATCTTGCGCAAAGGATTCGACCACCTGGCTTCCATCACTGCATTTCCTGATATCATAGATGCCCCTTTCAAGATTTCTTGCAGCCATCTGTAGACAGATTTTGGCTACACTGGGCAAGACCATATAGTTTTTGTGAACCACTCAGGTTGGTCTCACCAGTGGCAAACATGTAGGTGGAAGCATTGAAAGTTGTCACAGAGGAGAGATCTGTTCAGGTTTCGGCCTTTTAACACAGATTAGCAACGTGTAACCTGCACATAGCAGGCCGAAGCCAACTTTGCAAATTATGGTTCGAAAGACTAGACTTTGAGAATCTTGGCAACATTGACCTGAACGGGGTAAAACTAAAAACACTCTGAGTTTATTGAAAGCAAAGGTTGTTGGACCAAGAAGTGAAGTTGATATGATTAGAGGTGAGAATAAATCATGATTATGAGCTGGTTTACCTCTGTTTTTTTTGTGAGAGAAAACTTGATGAAGACATGATCATGATTCTAAGAAAAATCATAGTATCAGTGAATGGTATTGGAGAGTTTCAATATCTAACTTATCCTAGTTCACATGTTTCAGCCATTCCATAAAACGTCCACCTTAAGATGAATGGAAAACAACTTCATCTGACAATTACTCCCATAATCAATGTGTGGCCTTTCTATTTTACAGAATCACTATATAAGATACAGAGATGGAAGGCAGGATGCTTGTAGGCTTTGTACTCTTGTTGTAGGAATGCTTGGAGCAGCAATAAAAGACTAAAAGTAACTAAAAGTGATTCAGTAGTGGGCTATAAAATTGGAGCACTTGACACAAAATAATTGGATTTTGTAGACTAAGGGAGGACTGAACAGTGAAAAAAATGTGCCACATTTTTCATCCATGAATCTTAGGAAATGGGGTGGAGTGCATTCCATCACAAATGCATGTTGGAGTAGGATTATGCCCATCATGGGGAACTATGGCTGCATTTCTATGCACTTGATCACTGAACATCTATGTTCATGGTTTCATGTCGTTCAAAATATGCTATTGGAAAACAAAATGAGAATAATAGGACATTCCTTGACTTCAAAATACAACCATTTTGTAGTGTGAGAGAGCCTAACAGCTTTCTAATAAGTAGGTTCCACAGAGACTCCTTCACATTTCCAGAAACCTACGGGGCCAGTTGGATTGATTATTCAGCGAACCTGGCGAGCAAAAGAGGGCAAATAGGCTCTGCCATAGTGCACCGTGCCAAACTCATTGTGGTCATTCTGCCAAAGGGGAGAAAAAGGATTCGTTTTTCAAAAGGTTCAGGGTTACTAAACCTTGTAGTAATTTTTGAACCCCAGGTTTTATTCTTGGAGTGTGGTTGGGGTGTGGCATACTTGCATCCATTTGAACAGACTTTGAATCCACCAGCGAAGCTTCACTGGGGCTGGTGGTGAAATTTCACCGGATGGTAATCATCCTATATCGATGGTGCACACACTACACTCAGGTCAAAAGAAGTGTTGTGACTAGAAGGGTATGTATGCACTATGGATTTTGGGAAGATCTCCCATTATGCCTGTGTCAAGATTCAAGAAGGCCTACGTGCCAAGCACATTCGGGGGTTATATACTATATACACTTCGCACTCTATTTCTGATTATAACTTAATTTTTAAAATTTTACGTAATCAATTTCACTCAATTTTATTGTTTAACTTCACATTGTTTTAACTGTTCTTTTTTCTTAAAGGGCTTTCATTTGTTTAACATCTCAAGTTGGAAAAACTGACCTGTCCCGATGACCCAAACTGGCTCCATACAACAATATTGTGGTATGAGTCCTGCATTCTCATCAAATCCTAACATATTTGGCCACTTCATGAGAAGTACCTACCTCTTCTCACTTTGTTTCAGCAACTTAAGCATTCAATCACAGGTTAAATTGGAAAATTAAGCTAAAATTGTCTTGTAAACATTTTGGTTTATTTCGTTTGGCCAAACACCATTTTCAAGGTTAAGACAGAAGTTATCTTTTTGATAGGTAAAACACAAGTTCAAGTTAAAAAATTATCTTCATCCTGCTGATCTCATTGCTGTATTGTATCCTCGCCCCAACAAACTTACAAAATTCTAAACGAGATTAAAACACATTGAAAACTACAAACCAAAATTAACAGTTAACCAAATCCTTCAACTCACTACAAGTGTGGAACTTTACCAAGTACGGATTTATCAAACATGGAAGCCAAAAGCTTAAGCAAATTATATGGTCGTCAAGAACAAGCTCATTATCTAAAGCCAAAGCATTTGCAACCTAATAAACACACATTTCTATGAGAGATGTCGGGCAGTTCCCTGAATTAAGACATGATACAAGAAGCATGTTAAACCTTGAGGCTGCCGCATCCAATCTAGGCCGGGTGAAATAAAGTGCTGGCACATGCAACAAAACCATACCAACCCTCTTTGGAA
Source organism: Houttuynia cordata (assembly GCA_039654745.1). Lineage (NCBI taxonomy): Eukaryota > Viridiplantae > Streptophyta > Magnoliopsida > Piperales > Saururaceae > Houttuynia > Houttuynia cordata. The sequence goes on along the minus strand of CM077507.1, from coordinate 43,222,683 downwards.
CGGCCCAAGCAATTAATCAAAAATCGAATAAAAGCATGTATCTCCACCACTCAGCAACAATCAATTAAACATCGAAATGGGCACAAAAAACAAGTATCAAATCACCAAGTAGAAATTCTCGCAAAAGCATCAAAACCCAATTCCTCAAAAATCATAAAGAGAAGAGAACACTCAATTCAGTCAGAGTAATGTAAAGCCCCATTTCAGCAGGTGAGAAGAGAAAGATGGATCTCAACACCCAATTGGAATTTGGCGTAAGAAAGTTGTTGTATGCCCGGCAACGGAACCGAGGAGCAGATTGAAAAAGCCACCCTGGCTCTCTCAGAGGCACATTGAAACCCTAGCCCTCTTTTCTTCCCATTTTATAGAGAGAGAGTCATTGGGCAAGATAATTCAAATGTGGACGTGGGCTTGCTTGTACGTCGCTTCATCTGACAAGGCCCAACCTTTTCTTTTATTTTTTTGGAAAACTTACAAGGCCCAACCTGAAGTTATTTCACCTTTTCCCCGTTCAATTAACTTCAATTATTGAGAAGCTAGGTTTTATAGGTTAGTTCTTTTCCATTTTTATCAAATATATGTTAGTTTGAATGGGAACTACAACTTGCTTCTCACTTATGGGGTTGTTTTGCTCCGCTTTAACCTTCAAAGAAAATGAGCTTAAAGGCCTTTAACCCTCCTCATGTGGGCCCAAGGATTTTTAGTAGTGTTTCTATGTGGGACCATGTGCCCCCATTGACTTTTCCTTTGGTCCCTAGCATACGGGCACGGACAACCTCACGTCCAAGCTGTCACGCCCCAAATTTCTAACCCCAAAATACGCGGAAGCGATAAGCCGTTGAAGGTAACAGGGTCACAAATCTGGGACGGACCGAATACTCGATTCATCACCATAAATCCCATGCGCCAAAGTGGGAATAGCCGGATCAAAATGACGTAAATAATTGTTCAAAAATATCAAAATAATTTAAAACTAACCAGCTTAAACAATCCAAATAATTCTACAAAAACAAATAAATAAAGCAAGTGACACGCAGGCCACAAAATAACTAAATATCAAAATATCCACTATCATCAAATAAATAAATTCTACGCTAACAAGTCTTCACGACTTCCACGAGCACCAACCTCCACGCCACAAGAATGCTGTTCACACCTCTTCAGCTCTACGTCCTGCATCAGAAGATGCGTGAGTATTCCAGAGGAAATACTCAGTAGGATGCTAGAAAAACTCGCAGTAGAAACAGACAATAAAGGAACCAATAACAACTAGGTCCGATAACTCAGAATAACATGACGCAGATGGTACTTACCAGGAAAAGATACCGCACCCAAAATATCTCATCGATCAGGGTGGAAATAAATTACAATTATCAATATGACTCCAGACTTCCAAAGAGTAAGGAGATAAATAAATATCTGATCTAGACAACCAAAGTGTCGAAGATGCCAATTTCTGCTCTCTGATCAGTCTACTTCCTCTTTGGACTTTAATACCAGAACATCCTAGAGGTTCTACGCAGGAACCCGGCCAAGGGTCTAGGGATGCTGGCCCCATCGGTGCTTACGGGCACAATGGGCGGAGATTGTAGACCTTCCGTAATGTCTAACAATCTAAAGCGCACGCGTTGCCGTACTCGGCTGAACTACAGAGGTTCATAATCATCGGAGACCACTCTGGGTCTAGCTATGGCTCGTGAGCATACTATGATCCAACCTAAGAGTGTTCAACAAGGCTCTTAGTGGAGAAGCAGTTTACATAGAACTGAGTTTGACTAACCACAACCAAGGGTATTCTCGTGAATTAACAATTTTAGAAACTAGACTCTCACGGGAGTACAAAGGAATTCTCATCATTTAACAATGACTGACTCTCAAGAGATTAACCAACAATCGGCTTGTGCCCATGCACGAGCTGACTCGAAATCAGACTCTTCGGTGTAGACCCTATCAACGTCATCACCATGCACTATTACAATCAAGATCATCCCTAGATTACAAGACTCCTGACTGATGTCCCAAAAATTTTAATGGTAGAATTGAAATGGATAACCCTAATCTAATATCAGGGTTTCAAGAGGTCGAAGATGTGCGATGTTAGGCACCGCGAGCAAAGACATAGATGACCACGACATTTGGAATAGAGACAAACTCCACATGTATTATTACCATAAGTACTCTCTAGAATTCTTACACCATGATACCCTCCTTATGTTATATAATAATAATATATGTATGTATATATATATATATATATAAGTAGTTTTAGTATAGCGTTTTATTTAATCACCGTGAAACGACACTGTTATTGACACAACAGCTCCATTCCCGGAGTTCCTCCAGTCTGCACAGAACATAACAGTCCTTGAAATTTTTATTGCAGACAGCCATGTGTCTGTAGATCATTACCCAATTTACAGAATATTTTTCCGAATTTTCTACAATTAATTATGAATTTTTTAATGCAGTCTGTCAGCGCAGGATACATCCTGGCCGAGAGCACTACACTAAACAATAATCCGATTTTCACTTGTTGTTACTAATTCTAATCACAACTAAGGTCTTTTAGACTTAAAACCCTCTTACATTAGGCCATTATTAACTTATGGACAGACCATTAATTATATAATAACTCACCTATTAACCCCTTCTTAAAAACTGTTTTACAACATAGCCTTAACGGTTCATTAACCGGCAAACTAGACAACTTATCCCGGACACTTAAGCTTCAATTCAGACCTATTGACAGAAGTCCTAAGGCTCATAAATCATGACTCTTAAGTCTTAACACGTTCATCTTATTAGTACAACCATTAATCGCTTTTAGATGGTCTTATTACCTACATACCACATCAATTAGGGTAAACACTACATAAAGTAGACAACTTTATCCGGACACGAAGCAAAACCATGAACCACGACTTGGGACACATAAGAACGTGCCAAACCAGTAGATTTACCTCTGAAAGCTTTCTGCTTTTAGATGAGAAACACAAGAATTATACCAATCGATACATCAATTAAATCGATGCATAGAAAAATGTGAGATCGGGTGACTAATAACAAGAAAGAAGACAACTTTTCTTAAACACACCTTCATCTACACAAATCAGAGAACAATACTCCATATTAGACATCAGATACATGACTCACATGAATCGAAATAGACACACATCAACAGGGACGACTTGATCGAATTGTGCATGGAAGATTCACATCAAGAAATCAATCGGTATATCAATAATTGCATAGCTTTAAGCAAATAAAATAATTAATTCAAGACAATAAGGACGTTCATATCACTCACAACATCAGAACGTGATGTACATATAAAAATTGAAACTTTAATGAAATCATACTTGTGAGAAAAAGAACATCTTACCGATGAACCGGTACTAATTGCACGTCAACCGGTTCGGATTCGAACTTGCTTTCTTGCGATCTCCACACGATCCAACGCACACCACTTGCACACACCACGAGGAGAGGCCTACTAGTGGGTGAGAGGGAAGGGGGAGAACGTGATAAATGAGGGAGAAGTCACCACGAAATAGAAGAGAGGGCTGCCGGTTCCCAAAGGGATGGCCGGCCCTCTCAACTTGGGTTTAAATAATTCAAGCTTCCGGATCTCCACCGTCCATCACCACCTCATCCAAGGGCCAAGGATCATCCCAGCCCTTCCCAAAACCACCAGCACGATCTCCTCTATCCCCAAGATTCTTTTGATTTGATTGCATTTAAGTAGGATTTTATCTTCTCTCAAAATCTTACCAAATTACTAATGTAACTCACTAAGTAAAAAGAAATCTTTTGGGACTACACATGGTGCCAAATACCAGCAAGGAAAGGCCACTTCCAACTCCCAAAAGGGGCGTCCAATCCATGTTTCAAATATGCTTTAGTTAGCCTAATTAAATCCTTCATAATCTTGATTCTCCATTAAGTATCAATTAGGGTTTTGACTACAACCCAATTTACTACGTTTAGAACCCTTAAACAGGTAAATCAGGCAAGATATGACCCAAAGAAATCCCCCAAAATCTGCCCAAGACGTTTCTCAACGGAATTGCCTCGGGATACGCAAAACCACCGGCGATCGATCGGTCCGTATAACGCGATCGATCGTCTTGCGATCGATGCCTTACAAAAACGATCGATCGTCTACCGATCGATGCCGTTTGAAGGTGATCGATCGGTCTGACGGAAAAACTTCAAATTTTTTATTTTTAATGAAATTTCCAGAATTCAAATTTACTCCCATTTAGCAAGGAAATGTTACCTTAAAAATATAGAAAAATTTACGGCCGCTACACAAACATCCCTACATGTAAAACGGGAGAAATTATAATGTCAGTCCTCACCAAAACTATATGGAGCATGCCCTTCTCTCTAAATATAAATATACTTATTTTATGTAGTGGACAAAGTTTGTGGAAACCTTGATAAAGTTCCCAACGTCACCTGCTCCTTCTATATAGTTCCCAATGTCCACAGTTAAATGTGGAAGTCCTAATCCAGATGGTCTTCATCAACGTGTGATCAACGCACACCTGATCACATCATTGAATAGTTATCTACAAATTAATTAGTTTTCAGCTTTTCGTGCCCTCAATGCCTACCCTTTTTTATATTTTAGCCCACAAATCCGCCTAATACAGCCATGCATCTGCCCCATTGCACCAAACCTTGTTGAATTGAGCTGCAGTCTATTTGGATTAGACCCAGTTTCGGGGTTTGATACTGTTATGGTTCAAGTAGAAACTGCCTTATGGTAATCTGACCCCAAAAGTACGAAATTCGCCTACACACACACTTTTTTTTAAAAAAAATTCCTACATACGTAGTTAGCAATAAAAAAAGAGAATTAACCTACATAGGTGTATTATACATGAGTTTCCTTAAACTGATATCAATTAGCATATTTTACAAACTTGATGAGGGAAACCACTTTGTATTTTATAGTCCATTTTCCATGGTCGAGAATAACATAAATTACCTTAATCGTTTTTAATGGTACTACAGTTTTAATGATTTTTGTTATACTTGCCATAGTTTTTTTGTTCATTTGCTGTATCTTAAGTTTCTTTTAGCCTCTACACTTGTAGAGCATATTCTTCTGTGTACATATGAGATATCCAACTATTCAAGTGAACACTTGAGATTAAAAAAAAAGTACCATTCATCGCTCCTTGTAGAAAGGACGTCGTAGAAAATCATTGGTTAACTCTTAACTCCCAAAAACCTTTCTATAATGAGTGCTGCTAAGTACACTCGTGGTATCATACACTGGGCTTTTTATTGGACAGTCGAAGTGGCCTCACACGGTCCATTTTTCACTGTCCAGCAAACACCTGACACATCTGCTGTATGTCTACACCGGTGTAGGAACACCATTTTCTTTCAATAATCTAGCCCAACCTATAAGGTCAACTTGGTCTCTCAATTCGAACCAAACCGGGACTCAGGTCCGGTTAGGTGACTGATTTAGACAATGAACCCTTTTTATGGCCAGCCAATGCACTGCCAATTTGCCATCAGTAGTTAATTTTGATTTTAGTAGAATGAGAGATGAATAGAGAGACAGATAGCTGACAAGAAATGTCATTTCTCATCATCCCCAGGAATTGACATATTTGATTACTAAATTAAATAATGTTTAAATGCATGAAAAAAATAAGTAATGTTTTAGTATGATGTAAGTAGGTGGATATAACTGGGTAGGCGAAGGCCATTACCTTGCACAAACAACCCTTAATTCTCATATCTAATACAATATGCGTCTCTTTTTGCAGCAGCTTCATTCATTTTTTATTCAAATATTCTAATCCAAACCACCTACTATATAAGTTCCATCCAAATGGATTGGCAATATACCATTACACATCGAAACTTCCGCTGTGGATTGGGAGAGGTGTCTCAAATCTACATAAAAATCAAGATGAAGCAAGCGAAGGCTGTTAAGAGGCGGTTCAACAGCATCCTAAAGGTGGTAAGGCCCAAGGTTTACATCACAGACTCCTCAAGCTTTAAGAGGCTGGTTCAAGAATTGACTGGCAAAGGAGGAAGGAACATCTCATCAGAAAACTCTCCAAAGCAAGAAGAACATGATTCCTTCCGAGTGATTCAAATTGAGAATCATGAGAGACATGATGATGGTTGTTGCTTAGAAGGACAAGCTTGTCATGAGATGAACGTGTTGTCACCCCTTGCAGCTTTTACGGCACTGCAATCTTCATGGATAGTTCCACAGGTGGATAGGCTTGCTTCTATAGAGGACCCCTGTCCATTTTTGGATGATTTCATCTTCCCAACTCATGAAGAGGAGTTCTTACCTTCGCAATGCGACCTTTCAGAGCTGTACAACATAATTAATGCCTGATTATAGTGATTTTGATGAGATGAATAATTACATGCAGAAATGCCACATGAGAGACTCGGGGAAGATTGGTAAGACCTGCCTCCTCAACTGACATATGATGTAAACAGAGGAATGCTTCTTTCTAGAAAAGCATGTGTCAGTCGGCGAGACGATTCCTACTTGTAATGAACAAATTAGAAGGGTGAACACTGTGAAAGTTTTATTTAGTCATTTTTTTGTATACTCAAACAATTAACATGGTTGAAGATTACTTTCTCCATGGTGCAGATGGTGTAAAACTGTGTCAATATTATATATAACAAGATTCATCATGGAAGTTATTTGGGATATATGTTCAAATGTTTGGCTCACTTCTTTCAACTTCCTCTGATGGTATTCTTACGCTCAAATTGAAGTGATTTTGCATGCAACTTTCTCGCAGAAGATGATGGTATGCTTACATAGGTATGTTGTAACATTTTTTCAACTGAAATTATGCAAATTCAACATCTAACATGAGTAGTCTTCAAATTAGTTTCAACTTCATAGACCTTATTATCACAGTACATAATACAAAAAAGTAAATATCAGTTCCGTGTATTGCCAGGAACTGGCAATTCCATCTGATTCCTGTTTTTGGCTGTTTGGATGAAAGACAATTGTTTCTATATGTATGGCCTTAGTCTTGGCAGAAGGAAAATACAAATAAAAATTCTATCTTTAAATGAAAAAATTGCATCCGATCTCATGGTATGGGTCCACCTCATATTTGGCATATAAGTGGCAATTCCCCTTCTAAACGACCATATCTTAAGTCTTAACAAACCCGGTACATGCAACTACTAGCATACTTGTGACAGAGGAAGGGAGAAGAGAGACCAAGTAGCTTCTTCTATTGTACATCAAAGTTTCACATTAGTTGTTATGAAAAAGTTTACTGGTACTATGGTATCTTCTAAATTTCAGAAAATGAGACAAGATTAAGGAGTTGTTGAGTACTCGAATGAAATCTGTTTCGGAGATCTAATTCCAGACCTATATTAGCCAAAAATAGTACTTCTAGGCTGATATGACCTGATACTTCAGTAAGAAGAGAGGGCCGTGTGAAGGAATGATAGGAGGAAGGAGAAGGAGACGTGAGGGGTAGGAATCCTCTGCTGGCCTAATGGCGGCTCAAGCAGAGGAGGACGAAGGGGGTGAAACAAGAAGAAGATGAGATTAAGGTAAACTATTCTTTCATAATCCAAATAAGAGAGCCTAAGCTCTTTACTTATACTTCCCACGCAGTGGGCCTGGGTTAACCCTGGGCTATTCCCTCTAGTTGGGCCAGAGGCCTTATTACATAAGACGCCAGATATAACGTTAGATATAACTGGGCCAGAGGCCAGATGCCAGAAAGACTGGGCTACTCTCCTAAACTGGGCCGAAGGCCAATAATACAAAATAGACTAAGTAAATAGACTAATAATTAGAACATAACATTCCACTACGCTCCGCTGCTAGCCTTGACCTCAAGGCTTCCAACCCGGATATTGAGCTAAAAACTCATCCTCATGAATCCAAGAAGCATCCTCCAATGGGCGATCCTGCCACGCAATGAGAACCTCTGTAATAATGCGGCCAGAACGACGCACTCGACGAGAATCCATGATCGATGCTGGTACCAATGGCAATTCAGCTGGCATAGACGGAGGAGGAGGAGTAGATACCAAACGAGAGGGATCACCCACAACGCGACGAAGGCGTGAGACGTGAAAAACCGGATGAACTGTAGAATCGTCGGGAAGCTACAGGCGGTAAGCCATTGGTCCAATGCGCTTCGTAACAGGAAAGGGCCCATGAAACCGATGAGCCAGCTTTACTCTAGCCAACTGATACAAGGAAGATTGGCGTGCTGGAATAAAACTAATATAGACCCAGTCACCTACTTGAAACTCACGGTCAGAATGGCGCTTGTCATAAATCTGCTTCATACAGTTTTGAGCCAAGGCCAAATTGCCTTTTAATTGTCATAAAATATCATCGCGAGTCTGAAGATATTCACTGAATGAAGCACGCTGAGGCACATAATGAAGTAAGGTTGGGGGTGGCCGGCCATAAAGAACCTGAAACGGAGAAAATTTGGAATAAGTATGGTAGGCGGTATTGTATGACCATTCCACCCACAGTAGAAACTGAAGCCAGCGCAGGGGATTTTCACCTGCAAAGCAACGGAGACACTATTCCAAACAGCGGTTAACCACCTCCGTTTGTGGGTGATATGCTGAACTCATGAGGAGGCGAGAACCTTGAGGAGCGAAAAATTCTTGCCAAAACTGTGATACAAATACCCTGTCACGGTCCGACACAATCGTATGAGGCATCCCATGTAGTTTAGCCACATCTCTGACATAAAGCTCAGCAACGGTCTTGGCTGTATAAGGATGTCCCAAGGTGAAAAAATGAACATATTTAGAAAGCCGATCGAACACCACCATCACCACGGATTTGCCTTGCACAACCAGAAGGGCTTCAATAAAATCCATAGAGACATCCTCCCAAATCTGTTTCGGAATAGGCAACGGCTGCAAGAGTCCCGAGGGAGTAATAGTAGAGGCTTTAGAGCGTTGACATACTTCACATTCAGCCACAAATTTCTGAACGGCGCGCTTAATACCGTGCCATAGAAAACACCGAGAGACCCATTTGTAGGTCCAAAAGGAGCCTTCATGTCCAGCCGTCGGAGTGGAATGAAAATGGGTCAGAATAGTATGATGAATGTGATCACAATGAGGAACCCACAACTGATCCTTTAAATAAATAAAATCATTCTTCAGAATGAAAGATGGATCATCCAAAGTGTTCGCCTGGAGCCGAGCCAAGATAGTAACCGCCGCTGGATCGTCCTGATAGAAATCCCGTAATTTGTCAAGGAAAGGAAAAAGTGGAGTGGACATGCCGAGAGAAGAGGCATCCTCAAGCTGGCGAGATAAAGCATCAACAACTGTGTTTTCAGAGCCCCGTTCATAAACCAGCTCATAATCATAACCCAATAACTTCGTCACCCAACGCTGTTGTGCAAGAGTGGCAATCATCTGATCCAAAAAATATTTGAGCGGTTGATGGTCTGTCTGTATAATAAAATAGTGCCCCAACAAGTACGGCCTCCATTTGGTCACCGCGTGTACAATAGCCAACATTTCTTTCTTATAAGCTGATAGTGATAAGGAATGACTGGATAAGGCTTTGATCCAAAAGGCTATTGGATGGCCATCCTGAAGCAGTACTGCGCAAGTCCGTGGCCAGACGCGTCAGTCTCCACCACGAAAGGCCGAGAAAAATCAGGAAGGACCATAACAGGGGCCTTGCACATAGTAGCTTTTAAAGTGTCAAAAGCCTGCTAGGCAATATCTGACCAAATAAATGCGCCATGTTTGAGGAGGCTGGTCAAGGGGGCGGCAAGAGAACCATAGTTAAACACAAATCGGCGATAGTAGACAGTTAGGCCCAAGAACCCCCGAAGCCCCTTTAGTGATGTCGGAATGGGTGATCTACTCATGAAACATACATTTTATTTTCTCCTAAACTTATGTTTATGCTAGTGTTTGATTTGAAGTACTACTACTTTAATATAGTTTTTAGTTTTTCTAGGAAACAAGAGTAATAAACATAAATGAGATAAAAATTGACTTTAATGGTTAAATCATTATTTTTCAAGCTTCATGTTAAATTTTAAGAAGTCAGCTTTCTAATGCCACCAACCACGTGCAATTCGGAGTTCGGAGCAGAAAGTTATAGCCATTTGAAGATTGTGAACAGTAACTACGATCGATCAGCCATTCAACGCGATCGATCGCTTGAGCCGCAAAACAGTGTTATTGAAGGAAACGATTGATCGGACCCTAAAATGATCGATCGTATCTACTGGAGTTTTTGATCCAGAGAAGACAGTAACAACGATCGATCGGAATCATACGGCATTGATCGGCAGAACGATCGATCGACAAAAATTAACGAAGGAATTGTGATCGATCAGTAGGTGAACGATTGGCAATACGGAGCGATCGATCGCCATGTGCGGAAAAACCAAAATAAGACCTATTTCGACTCAGATTTGGAAGGGGACTTCGTGGTTTCTCTTCAAACTTATAAATAGGCCTTATGGGAGAACGTTTTGGGCTACCTTGGAGAATCTAGAGACCACCTTTGAGCTAAATTGGAGGCTAGAGCAAAGGAGAGAAGAAGATGAAGAACATGAAGAATATGATGATGGATTCTCTCCCAATGCGAGGCTAAACAGTTTTCTAAGGCATAGATGAAGCCCAATAATCTGGTTGTGTAGTTTCAGTTCTCTCATTTTATGTTTTTACTCTAGTTGGTGTATGGATTTTATTGTATAATCACTGTTAATTCATTAAAGGTTTGTTCTTTATACTCGAGCGAGACAAGAGTGAATTCTTGTGAGTTTTAATCCGAAGAATACTTGTGTATCCGAGAGGAACGTAAGTAGACTGAGGTGTTATATATCAATAAAGTTTCATTGGCTTATACTCGAGAGAGATAGATCACAACTCCATGTTTTAACCGTTTTATGTGTTACGTCAGAGAGGAGAGCACTATATTTTGAGTTGACAAGTATATGTCCGAGAGGAATATGCTAGCCAATTCGAAATCTTTATCGAAAAGAGACAGAGAGATGATACACTAGTTTATTGTGGTGGATTCGAAGCCTTGGTCTTCTCCATATTGATTAATTCTCACTTAGTTTAGTTAAAGTTCATTGCTTTCATTAGACTAACTAAAAACTGCAAATTTTCTCTTGAATTTGGTAAAGTATTCACCGTCCCTGAGGTTCGACAACCCTTTCTATACTCGCCGTAGTACAATTGCCTTGTGCACTTGCAAGGGTTTTATATTTAAACGATCAATGGGCCAATTCAGCATAGCCTCCACCTTTGAGGGGTCGGTAGCCACATGCCCATTAGAGATGACATGGCCCAGATAGTCAACCTGAGAACACCCAAATGAACATTTGGACCGTTTAATAAATAAAGAATGGTTGCAAAGTACCTCAAAGACGGAACGAAGATGATCAAGATGGTGCTCCGAGGAGGCGCTATAGACGAGAATGTCGTCAAAGAATACCAATACGAATCGGCGTAAGAAGTCCCAAAATATATCATTCATAAGCCCCTTGGAATGTGGTTGGGGCATTATTGAGACCGAATGGCATAACCATGAATTCAAAGTGGCCGTCATGTGTGCAGAAAGCTGTTTTGTGGACATCCTCTGGGTGCATGCGAATCTGATGGTACCCCCCGCTCAAGTCCAGTTTCGAAAAGACCCGCGCATGAGCTAGTTCATCTAGCAATTCTTCGATGACGGAAATGGGGTACTTATCTTTGAGAGTGATCGCATTGAGAGCCCTGTAGTCCACACAGAATCGCCATGTGCCGTCTTTTTTCCTGACCAACAGAACGAACGAGGAATAGGAACTAGAACTTGGCCTGATGATCCCGGTCAACAACATCTCTTTGACCAATTTTTCAATTTCGGCCTTTTGGATATGGGGATACCTGTACGGAAGCACATTGGCTGGGGCATCCCCTAGTAGGATAGGAATATGGTGGTCATATGACCGCGGGGGCGGCAACCCATAAGGCTCGCAGAAGAGATCCTCAAAATCCGATAGGAGGGCAGCCAAGTCAGGGGGGTCTCCAAAGGAGTAATGCCCACAAACGATATCAGTTGCAAGAAAAAACCTTGAGGAGTACCATGCGATAATGAATCCACCGAGAACATGGAATGGAGGGTACCTGGAAGACCGCCCGAGAGTCGGACAGACTGGCTGCCTATGGTAAACTGCATCGTCAGGGCGTCGAAGTTCCAAACCACATTGCCGAGATCACGGAGCCATTGCACGCCTAGGACCACATCAGCCCCCTGTGTAGGCAGTAAATAAAAGTCCAAAAGGAAGGCATGACCTTGTATAGTTAACTCCACCCTGGGACACATGTCAGCGCTGTGGAGGTTCTAGCCATCACCAATCCGGACGTCAAAGGGAGACGAGGTTTGCAACTGACATCTCAGCCGCAAAGCCACCTTATCATTGATAAAATTATGAGTACTACTCGAATCGATAAGGACAGATACCTTCTACTTCTTGATAGCTCCTTGGACACACATAGTCTGGGGTATGTACGCGCCCGAGAAGGCATGGAAGTAGATCTCGGGGTGATCAGCAGGTGGCGGGTCTGGTGCAAATCCAGCCCCATAGTCGTCCTTAGGGCCCCCAGAAGGGCGCGGATCTTGCAGCGATGACCAGGAACAAAATGTTCGTCACAATTAAAACATAGACCCTTAGAACGGCCCTCCTCCATTTGGGCTTGTGTCAGCCGGCGGATGGCCGACTGTGGTACAGGGGAAGCAAGAGGATCAGCCGAAAATACTTGGGTGGCTGCTGGCATAGGGGCTCTTGAAAGGGGCCTCCAAGCCCGCCATTGATGGGTGAGGCATTCTACCGCAATCCGCGCATGTTTAATCACTTCAGCCATGGATGGTCGCGGGTAATGGCGAATAGCATCAGAAATTTTTAACTTCAAGCCTTGCATGAACTTACCCACCAAGGCCTCCTGAGTCTAATATGGAATACGATTGGCGATTCGCTTGAATTCATCTGGTAAGCACGCACCATGGATGTCTGCCATAATGAGCTGAGGAGTTCGTTGAAGTCGGCATACTCCGTAGGCCCGAATTGAATACAAAGCTCCCGACTAAATTGTTTCCATGAATGCCCCGGTTGTTCTGCCTCAAAATATTGATACCAAATCAAAGCATCACCCGTGAGATGGAAGGAAGTTACCGTTAATTTATCCTCCTCGGATCGTGTATCCTGGTAATGGAAGAACTTCTTTGCTTGATACAACCAATCCACCAGATTCTCGTCCCCTGAATACCTTGGGAACTGGAGTTTGGCAAGCCGTGTCTCTGCCACTGGCCTGGGGCCATGGCGCTCGTCTCGCGAATGTCCCTGATTGGTCCAACTAGATTCAGTCTAGTTATTGGCCCAATCGAAATCATGATCCTCCTCTTCTAGGCCTCTGCCGGCCGGTGGTTGCACAAAAGGAGCCGAAGGAGCATTCTGTCGAACACCCTAGGGGCATCATACGCCGGCGCCCATGGAGGGGTGTCTTGTAGCCGCCGGCTGAGATCCAAAGAAAGATGGATGCTGGTCCTGGAACCGGCTCGTCAGAGAAGGCCCAGGAGCAAAGGGACCAGTCCGAGGGGGCGGCAGGACCCCCTTGTCAGGTCGACCTGAATGAGGGGCAGTTGCCATGAACATAGATAGTCGATCAAAGGACTCGCGAAACATCGCCATCTCTTTTTGAAATTATTGCTGTCCTTGCATAAGAACCTGAAGAATTAGCGCCATGGACGCTATCATCATCTCACGAAGTTCATCCCCCATAGGAGACGTTGGCGACGCCTCATTGTGAGTTCCCCTGTGCGATTGGCCCAGTCGCTGGCTGCGATTCTGCATCTATGTGTGGGTTGCTTCTGACCATCGCGAAAGCTTCTCGCGATTCTAAGGATCGTTGCTCTGATACCAATGATATGACCCGATACTTCAGTAAGAAGAGAGGGTCGGGAGAAGGAATGATAGGAGGAAGGAGATCGAGATCTGGGGAAGGAGAAGGAGATGTGAGGGGTAGGAATCCTCTGCTGGCCTAATGGCGGCTCAAGCAGAGGAGGACGAAGGGGGTGAAACAAGAAGAATATGAGATTAGGGTAAACTGTTCTTTCATAATCCAAACAAGAAAGCCAAAGCTCTTTACATATATGATCTAACCCAAGTGAAGGTTGATAAATTGTAATATATACTCGGTAAGTCCGAGGTCGAACCACAGGGAATGATGTAGGATTATTCCTAACTAATTTAAAACTACTTAGCTTAGCAAATTAAAATTCGTATCAGGAAATTTTGTAGAGAAATTATAATTTAACTAACTACTAAAATGATGATTAAAAATTCAATTAAAATTAATTAAAGATAGGAAAGATAATCGATGAGAGACATCAAAGCTTCAAGGATCAATTATTTAATTAATACTCTACGTCTATTTAATTACGCAATTAGATTCAAATAATGATTTAACCTAATCGGAAGATATTTCATTCACGTACATCATAACCATTAACATAAAAATATCGATCGAAAGTTTATCATTAATAAGCATAGTCTACTAATCACAGGGAATTATAAGCATTCGCCGTACCTTACGTTAACGACAAATCAAATAATTGTATAGATTATGACTTTTTCCAAAACATTGCATTCAATCAAATAAGCATTAAACACTTCTTTATAGACGTAAAAATACTAACTAAATAATAACACTTTTAGCTTTGACAAAAGATTTAGCTATTCATATTCAAGAGAAAAATCAAATTTAGATTTAAAAGAAATTGCATTTAAGAAAACACTGTTGCAGGAACACCGTAGCAAATCACTGTAGCAGCGCACTATTCATCGTCTTCTCCAAATGCCCGACACTGTAGCAGTTCGCGTGCACTGTAGCAGTTACTGTTCACCGGCAAAAATCAACTCAAAACTCCGATTTTCTCCTCTCAATTTTCTTCTCCAATCGATTCCTCTTCCTCCTCTTCAATTTCCAGCCAAATCCCGACGAAATCACGGCCCAAAACCTCAAAAACAAGGCTTTGTTTTTTTCTCGTTTCATGTTCTATTCCGGCACGATTGCCGCTGAGCTCCGCCGCTGCTTCGATCCTGTTCTGCCACGACTGCCATCGTCTGCCGATCGTCAGCCAGAACCGCCGTCATTCTCTCTGTGAAACCAGCCCACCGGAGCTCCAGTCATCGCCGTGCTGCTATTCTGCTCCGCCGCCAGCACGAGCGCCGCCTCTGTTCTGCTGTGAATCTGGCCGCCGCTTCGATCGCCAACCAGCCCGAATTCAAATTTCACGCCCGTCTTCTTTAAATGCATCATCAACAGTTCAGATTCTTAATACACGTCATATCAGCTCATGGGTCACTTTGGCATTTCAAAACACGTCTAATGCGCTCGTCTGCTACTGATCTGCAATTCGCATTTTCAAACCTACAATAACAAAACCAAACTTAAATTAGACGCATAATAAAAATATGATTCCTTAAATTCTTTAATGCATCTAAAATAGTTAATTAGAGTAAATTAATTATTAATCCCCTAATTACTACCCTAATCACAAATAACCCGTTTTATTCATGTTTTATCACAAAAACTATACTAGCATATAGGTAAATAAGGCATATAAATATGTATATTTTACGCTTATCAAATACCCCCAAACCTATATTTTGCTAGTCCCCGAGCAAAACAAACAAAACAAAATCACACAAAATAAAACTAAAGTAAACTAGAAAAATAAATGCCACTTTCGTAGGGAACACGATTGCATTGAGCATATGCGACAAGCCGTTAAACCTCTAGGTGTCCCTAGTAGGACGAGTTTTGTCTCGTGAGGGTTTACAACCATGTTACCCACAAACATGTACTTATGAAATTAACCTTATTAATCTAAGTGCAAAAATAAAATAAACACTTCAAAACAAACAATCCTATTATCCCTTCAAATGCAGACCACAATGTTTAAGAAAATCAACCACATGTACTTGCATTTATAATCAACTGGAATATAGAAGCCCTCAAGTAAGTGGTTTTATTCTACACCTTCATCTTGGAAATTTCTGCTCAATATGATATGAAATGATAATATAATAGTAAAAGTGTAGAACATTGTAGTAATACACCCTAAATTTCTGTTTTACACATATCCAGTGTTACCCATTAACCAAAGAACATCAGAATTTACATAGTCATCGTAATCTTTAGGTTCATGATAGCACAAATCTGCGCGCCTCCTTCGGGTCCAACATTCTAGATTTGAGTGGATAATACACCATAGACTTTTTTTTTATTTCTTTTTGCTATTTTTTTTTTCAACAGAACTGTGTAAGGCCTAACTTCAAGATGCTTAGGTTTAACAATGACTCAGGCCAATGACTCTCAGCACAGTTGCCTTAGGGCATTAGGTTTTAAGATACCGCTTCGGGCCCGAGCATCAGCCTAAGTTAATCCTATAAAGTCAAGCAGCCCCTTTCTTTCGTTTTGTTTTCATTTTTTTTCTTTACATCAACATTTTCAGAATATATTTTCAAGCACATCTTTATTTTGTCCAGGTTGTATTATACTCTCAACCTATTTCCGGTTCCAAACCCTTGCCATAGCCTAAGTGACCAAGTACGGGTACGGCAATTATACGGCTCATGTTAACGTACGGTAAGATACGGCAGAAAATGGAATATACGGGAAAAATACGCAAAAAGTACGGAGAAGTAATAAAATTAAAAATTCAATATAACACAAGTGTATCCTTAGTTAAAAATAAAGTGTCTTCTTCCTTAGTAACCCAAAATACTAAAAGATACTATAAAACAAAGTGTCTTCTTCTTTGTAAACTAGACATTCAAGTTATCAAGTATGTCATAATCATAATCATCATCATCATTTTCTACTAAGTTCTCTTCTAAATTTTCTTCAATTCCATCACCTTCACCATCCATGTGCTCTTCTTCATCTTCTTCTATTTCTTCAACGTTCTCTCCTTGCGGCGCTAGATCGGAAAATGCCATGATTTTGCTAAGTTCAATTGGTTCCGAATCATTCAATTCTTTAGTTGCACATGTTTCCATGAAATGAAAATTCATCCTTACAAAAACCAAATCACTTAGTTTTGTTGGTTCTAGGCGATTTCTTTTTTTAGTATACGCCGCATCAAAGGCACTCCAACTTCGTTCGCACGGTGAGGTGCTACAAGGTTGACTAAGCAATCTAATTGCTAATTTTTGTAGCTTTGGAACCGTCGAGCCCCACATGTCCCACCAAATCCCTACAATTCCATTAGATTACAATCATAACGTTAAATTTTATGTATATAAATTTAAAAAAAAAACAATCTTATGAAAAAAAACTTACTTGGATGTGAATCATGAAGACTTTCTATTGCCATAGGACTAAAGATGCATGGAGCTTTTGTGTGATACAACCTTATTTCTTTGCCAATGTCCTTTCTTTCATCGCTCGTCGGAACCATCTTCTCCAACACCTTCTCTACTCCCAACCTCACATTTGCATCCATGGTGATAAAGCCGTCATAATACAAATGCGGATTCAAATAAGCCGCAAATGCATGAATAGGACTATGCATTGTTTTCACCATTCTATCATCTATAATCTTCCAATATGGCATAAATTTATCATCTTCACCATTGCAAACTTCTTTTATAGCCTTTTTGGCTCTCTCCATGCTTTCATACAAATATCCCATAGTAGAACCATCACCATCCATCATGCGTAACACTCTAACCAATGGTTCAACAATGGATAAAATTTCTTTACCTTTTTCCCAAAAATGATATCCTTGAATTAAATTAGTCACTTCCATACCCTCATCAAGCTTGCTTTGAGGTAAGGACCTCCAATCATTTGATGCCACAATGAAGCGCAAGGCTTGTTCTTCTTTTACTATGGATTGCAAGCAAATAAACTCTGTAGCAAATCTAGTTGAAGCCGGCCTTTTTAATTCCCTTCTATTTGTATGATCTCTCATCACATCTAACACATGTTGATATTTATACAAGAACTTCACCAACTTTCTACCACTTTCTAAGATAGGTTTTACTTCTTGTAACTTATCAATACTCTCCAAAATAAGATCTACGCAATGTGTGGCACACGAAGTCTTGAATATGTGTGGATATTTCTCTTCAATGAGTTTTCCGGCCGCAACATAGTTAGAGGCATTATCCGATACAACTTGAATTACATTTTTGGCTCCAACCTCTTCTATTCCGGAGATAATAAAATTAGCAATCAATTTAGCATTTTTCACCTTTCCAACGGTACACAAGGATTTCAAAAAAATCACACCTTCAGGACAAGAGGCCAATAAATTTATATATGGCCTCTTCTTGCCATCTAACCACCCATCCGACATTAAAGTACAACCCGTTTGCACAAATGATTTTTTAACTCCATCTAGATATACATTCACATCACCTTTCAATTCTTCCAACAATGTTATTCTTACCATTTCATAACTTGGAAGAGCATAGCCCGGCCCATAATTTGCAATAGTTTCAATTGCAAGACGAAAATCTTCATTTCTAACCAAGCGGAATGAAAGGTTGTTAGTGATAATGGCCTTTGTCAATGCCTTATCGGCCTTATGTTTATCCTCCTTTCTCATATTAGCAAAGAGTTTGGATTGGTGGATTTTTAATGTACTTGAACTAGATGTTCCAAATGAAATGATCTTTTTGCTTGGATTTCCCCCACTAGCACCGCATCCACTTGCACTATTACAAGAATCATTCACTTGTGAGTTTGGGATTAACAAAGATGTTTTTGCTCTTTTCTTCGACTCATTCTCATTAAGAGCGGCCAATGCCAAGTCACGAATAGAATCCGGAACGCTTTTACATGGCCTCACATCTCTTTGACTCAATTGCGATAAATGAATCTTCATTCTTGTTATGCTTGAAGTAATAAAAACTTCTCCACATAATTTGCATTTAAGCTTATTACCACCCTCATCGATTACATACTCCCAAAAGGGATCCTTCGCCCTCGGCATTTCACTACAATTCACAAGTCTACTTTTCATTGTAGACAATAAAGCACCATCAAAATATAATAATCACATAATAATTTCTACACTTTAAGATAAAAATTACATGGAACAATTAACATACCAAACACATAATTAAGAAACATACCAGAATTAGAAGAAATTTGGTCCTTATGCTTTCCAATGTTCCACACAAGGATAATAGGGTGTAGAGAAAAACTGCCAAGTCCAAATTCCCTGTATGACTCCAGTATCACATAAAACCCCTACTGATGAGTCCCAATCAGCATTGGAAATGAAGATAACCCGTCGCAGCTCATCAACAACCAGCTTCCAAACTCACCACGAACTGAAGAATACCTTAGTTAGCATCAACATCACCTTGTGAACACCAATGAAACACAATATCGGAGAAACTATAAAATTCACCAAAGTTTTGAACTTTTAAGTTAGGGAATGGTGATACCACATGGTATAATCTTTGAAGTTAACAAGAGTGTCTAAGTGGACAAGAAAGTTATTTTTTTTTAAGTTATCTGAAAAATCTGAATAGTAAAAAAAGGGCGACATTTGCAGGTATGGTTGTCACGTCTCATGCATCTTATGCCAAACTAGCATCTCTAAGAATAATCCCCTAATACAAAGGTTCTAATCAAGCAGCATTTCATGTACGCAGTTATATATGGGGTTTTAAGTTGCATGTTAGGAAAAAAGAAGTGGGTGCCAACCTGCACTTTCACCTTATAACATAACATAACATAACATAAACTTAGCTTTTATGGTATAAAAACCACCTTATAACATAACAGAAACTTAGTTTTTATGGTATAAAAACTCGTGTGGGTTCACATGATTTGCTTAGTGGTGCATGACCATGCAAGAAAGTAGCTTCGCTAACAGCTGTCAGATGAAGTGGTTAACTAGCAAATTGGCTCTAATTCAATAAAAAAAATTGAATATAACGTCTTATTCTAAGTTCTTGACAATTCACCCTACATAGAAACTAACTTTATGAGAAAGACAAAGCTGATGGTTACTAGCTAATCTATGATTGTATCTCAAATCAGTTTCTTCCTTTTACCTAAATAAGCCAAAAAGATGTATTATGTTAATCCAAGTTAACCTCATAATCTCTATCCAGTGTAAGGTTGGAATAGGATCATATTGTCCTGTAACCAGTGTAGGGTAGGAATAGGATCATCTTGTAAGAACTTCAGAACAGTTTAACTCTTCACTATTTTCAAGCACATGTTAATAAATAAAACATTCAATATAGTGCACCAGAAGGAAGCTCAAACAGGTTCTAAATGAAAAACACCATGAAAAAATATAGATGGAATTTATGCGACACACTTTGAGAGAGAGAGAGAGAGGGAGAGAGAGAGAGAGCAGAAGCAATTGAGGTTCCTCCCAATCAATAACACTGTCTGTAAGTCTAGCACGACATTTTAAATTAGAACAACGCCTAGGTGTCTCCTTCATTCCAACTGTCTCCACCTCAAAGTCACGAAGATATCTTCATAAATAATTAAACTTGAAATTAGAAACTGTTATTACAACTGCATGAAATAAAAAAAGCTGAAGGACATCACAAGCAAGCTCGCCACATGATTTTGAGATCTAGAACGGTTAAAGATGGCTCGCCCACACAGAGAGTGCTATTTATGAATTTGGCATAAACCAAACAGGGCCTACTTAACATGAAAAAAACTAAACACAGAGAGTGTTATTTATGAATTTGGCCTGCCATTTTCTAAGTTCCTACAGTCTTTGTCCATTACCATTCACGTAATAACTTGCAACCAACTTAAAATTTTATTGTCTAGCTGGTAAATTTCTATGCACCAGTCAATCTATGGGAAACGTCTTGGAGCCAATTCGTCCAAATCTCATTCCAGAAAAAAACAAATGCAAAGCAGAAGCCTTATAAGTCAAATTCTACCTTCAATATAGCAACTACAAAAGCTACATCCTTGACCATACCACTACCTTTCAGCCTTCCTTTCCACTCTCCAGTCTCCAGTCATCCCCCTAATTTTGCTCAAGCAAAACCAGATAATGGCATCACCTGTCCACAAATCACAACCCAAATATCATCCCACACCAGACCCAAATCAGACCAAGCCAAGCTCACCACCGCCAGCCGTGGTCATCCAACAGTTCCACAGGCAAAAACCCCTCTCCCAAACCCCTTCTATCTTCCCAATCTCGGCCCAATTTGAACCGGTGGCTCGCCGAACAGTGGAACGGCGGAAGGAGATGTTAGAGATGAAATAGTTCAGACTTCAGAGAGAAAAGAAGGAGTGACCATGGCTCACCTTGACGGAGACTCAACCTCTTGGGGATCACTAGGGCTCCGATTGTTGGCGGCTTTGATTACCGGCAAAGGGAGGAAAAGGACGAAGAGGAACACCGGGGCTCAACAGCTCCGGCGGGAGGAATAGTGTCTGGCAAACCAGGGGGATTTCACATCGAAATGCGTTTTACGCGTCTATACGCGTTTTATGCGTTTTAAACACGTTTTTTGCAAAAAATGCGTTTTTTTACAAATACGCGTTTAAAACGCCGTTTTGTACAGCTGCCTACCCAAAACGCATTTTACGCGTTTTAAACCCGTTTAAAACGCGTTTCTGGTCACAGAGGCCATAGCCAAGTAAATGGTTTACCATGATCTTTTAAGCTCAACAGATAACCACATATCATCCAATGACAATGACTAAAGACATCCCACTGAAGATTAGTATTCAACAAATCTCTAGAGAGTATTACTTTATGTACTAGTGCGTGAGAGTGAGTTTTATTAGCTCAAGCACATGATCCAAGAGGACTGTAACAGAAAGATATGCTCAGTTAAGTGTTTCTATCCTCCAGTATACTTACTCACACTTCCAATGTAAATTAATCTCTTAAAAATTGGAGTATACATCAAAAAGGGATAAACTATCAAAACCTATAAAAAATACTAACAAACAACTTAAAAACTAATCAAATGTTTATTTGTTTTTTTTTTCTTTTTCTCTATTTAATTATTTTTTTTTCATTTTAATTTATTATTATTATTATTATTATTATTATTATTATTTTGAAAATAAACAATGATATTCCTATATATCCCCAAACCTAAACTAAACATTGTCCTCAATGTTAAGAATGAAATGAAGGATAAAATAAATAAATAAATAAAATAAAGGATAGATGTTACCTAGAGAATTGCAAATTGCGAAATCCCATGCGAGTGAAAAACATCAATAAAGAAGAAGATGAAAGCAATCACAATATCCAACAAGAAAACATCAACTAACAAATAAATAACCTAAAACAAATTAAAACCTGGGCTGCCTCCCAGGAGCGCTAAGTTTCTTGTCTTCAGCCAGACTGAGTGTAAGAGTATTCAATCATGATAAATAGACAGAGGAATACTCTCCACTTCTGATGGAATCAATTCCAGGAATGGCTTAAGTCTTTGACCATTTACTTTAAACACATTGCCATTCAATGGATTTTCAATTTCAACAGCTCCATGAGGATAAACAGTTTTAACAACAAATGGACCAGTCCATCTAGAACGGAGCTTACCAGGAAATAAATGCAATCTAGAGTTATACAAAAGAACTTTTTGTGAAGGTTCAAAAGTTTTTCGATGAATGTGTTGATCATGTAAAACCTTCATTCGTTCTTTGTAAATTTTTGAATTCATATATGCATCATTCCTTATTTCGTCCAATTCATTTAGTTGAAGCTTACGCACAGAACTGGCATCATCCAAATTAAAATTAAACGTTTTTATAGCCCAATATGCCTTCTGCTCCAACTCCACAGGCAAATGGCAAGCTTTTCCATAAACAAGTCTAAAAGGAGACATACTAATAGGAGATTTAAATGCTGTACGGTATGCCCAAAGTGCATCTGTTAACCGCATAGACCAATCTTTGCGATTTGGGTTAACCGTTTTCTCTAAAATGTGTTTAATCTCTCTGTTGGCAAGTTCAGCTTGCCCACTCGTTTGTGGGTGATAAGGGGTAGCCACCTTATGAGTAATTCCATATTTTTTCATTAATGCCTCAAAAGGTTTATTGCAGAAGTGAGAACCCCCATCACTTATGATTGCACGAGGTATACCAAATCGTGACAGAACATTCTCTTTCAAAAAGCGTATAACAGTTTTATGGTCATTATTTCTACAAGGGATGGCCTCTACCCACTTGGAAACATAGTCAACAGCCACTAGGATGTACAAATAGCCAAAAGAAGGTGGAAATGGGCCCATAAAATCAATACCCCAACAATCAAATACTTCAATCACTAAAATGGGGTTTAAAGGCATCATATTCCGACGAGTTATTCCACCAAATTGTTGACAACGTCCACAAGTACGACAATAATCATGAGTATCTTTAAATAGGGTAGGCCAATAAAATCCACATTGTAAAATTTTAGCAGCAGTTTTTCTAGCAGAAAAATGGCCACCACAAGCTTCTGAATGGCAGAAGGAAATGACACTGTGAATTTCCTCATTTGGTACACATCTCCTAATAATTTGATCCGGACAATATTTGAAAAGATATGGATCATCCCAAAAGAAATTTCTTACCTCCACCATGAATTTCTTCTTGTCTTGTGTTGTCCAATGAGAAGGAGTTTGACCTGTGACAAGAAAATTAACAATATCAGCAAACCATGGTAAATCAGAAAGAACAAAAAGTTGCTCATCTGGGAAGGTGTCTTTAATTGGAGCAGCCTCATTGGAATCATCCACAGTCAGCCTAGATAAATGATCGGCCACCACATTTTCAACTCCTTTCTTATCTTTAATTGTAATATCAAATTCTTACAGTAAGAGTATCCAACGAATCAACCTAGGTTTTGCATCTTTCTTTGATAGAAGATATTTCAAAGTAGCATGATCAGTAAAGATAACAATGTGATATCCTGTCAAGTAAGCCCTAAATTTATCCAAAGCAAATACTATAGCAAGTAATTCCTTTTCTGTTGTTGAATAATTCATCTGAGCATTATCTAAGGTCTTACTTGCATAGTAAATAACATAAGGCTTCTTATCTTTCCTTTGGCCCAAAACAGCCCCCACAGCAAAGTCACTAGCATCACACATTATCTCAAATGGTAAAGTCCAATCTAGGGGTTGCATAATAGGCGCTGAAGTAAGCATTCCCTTCAGTTTAGCAAAAGCTGTTTCGCAATCAGTATTCCATTCAAAAATAGTATCTTTAGATAGGAGATTGCATAATGGTCTAGAAATAGAACTAAAATCTTTGATGAATCTCCTGTAAAACCCTGCATGACCCAAAAATGATCTAATATCTTTAACAGTCTTGGGTGTAGGCAAATGAGTAATTAAATCAATTTTTGACTTATCAACTTCAATTCCCTTCGAGGAAACAATATGACCCAGAACAATTCCTTTAGAGACCATGAAATGATATTTTTCCCAATTAAGCGCAAGGTTCTTCTCTTCACACCTGCTCAAAACTTTATGCAAATTAGATAAACAGTCATCAAATGAATCACCAAATACAGAAAAGTCATCCATAAACACTTCAAGATAGCGTTCAACCATATCACTAAAAATACTCAGCATGCATCGTTGAAATGTTGCAGGTGCATTGTGATGTAAATTTTAATATAATACTCGCAAGCGCACGAATCTAATGCAGAATAGTGGCTACGAGGCCGATCCCTCAGAGACTTAGTAAGATATTCAACCTAATTCTAGAGTATGTAGCAAGTAGTAATGAAATGTAAAGTTCTAATTTTTATTTTCTTTTTAAGCAGTCAATTGTTCAACTAAACTAAAAACACAGAAATTAACTAAACAAAAGATAAAATAATAAAGAAAAATCATGTGTTCTGCTTTTAGTCCGTCTGTAATCCCGTTCCGCTTTCCTCTTTCCTCCACCTTCTGCAACAGTCTCTCGACTGTACGCCTCAACCGTTCTACTCTTTCTCTCGAACAGAGTAGACAGTCCCCAATTCCAGCCAAAAGCAATGCAGCCCTTTTTCCTCTCTGGCAGCACTACTCTTCTTTCTCAAGCAAGAACAGTGTTGTTCTCCTCCGTTCTGTACTGATCAGTTCTCTCTCGAGCACATATCAGTTTTGCTTCTCTCTCTCGAGCAAAAGCAAGTCTCCTTCGTTCTTCCTTTCTCCACAGACCAACCAACTCCAGCACAGAGCCACCACCACAGTTCTCTTCTCCTCCTCTCCGGCCGAGCAGAATCTCTCCCGTCTGCACAGCACAACACAGAGACAGCCTCTGTCGCGCCGCACAGTGCACCGCCGTAACAATACTTCCTCTGCAAAGCTTCCCTTTCTATCACAGCCGTCCCCCTCTCGAGCAGCAACGCCGTCCCCAGACACAGCCACCACCGAACAGACCGTGTCTCTCCCTTCTTCCACAGGCAAACCGCCCGAAAGCCACCACCTTCGAACCGCCCTTTCTCCTCTCCGGCCGAGCACGAACAATCCCCAAAATTTGCAACTTTTCTTTTTTTCATCCAGCACAAAATTCGCCCCTTTTTGGATCTCCAATCGAATTAGAATATGGCAACTTACCATCCTGAAGCAGGTCTGCACTTCGATTTGCCTCAAAAACCTTCCAAATTCAGACATTTCCAGTCGCAAACTTTTTTATGTTTCTGTTTATTTTTGGTCCTTACTTCACCGGAATTTCCTCCGTCGTCGTCGTTCCAACGTCTCAATCCGCCGCCACCGACCTCCTCACGATCGCCGTCCTCGCCGGAGCCCATCAGCTGCCTGACCCACCGCCCACGGTCACCGGAATTCCGCCTCCGGTGCTCACTCCGACAGAACAGAGCCTCCGACGCCCGAGCCATCGGGCTCGGGTTATTTTCGTTTTTCTTTTTTTTTTTAATTCCTCCGAACCAGACCGGCCACTGACCAAACCAACTCCAGTTCTTTTCTCTTTTCTTGGGTTAAAACCCGTCGTACCAATCTCAGTCGCCGGATCTTCGATCTCTTCATATGAGCTGATTGACGCGTATTTGTTAATCTGAAACATGGAGCTCTAAAACCTGCATGAATAAAATTAAAATGTAATTAGACGCTTAATAAAATATAAATCTCATTAAATCCAATTATGCATCTAAATAACTCAATTAAGCGCATTTATTCATTAAACTCCAAATTATTCACTTAACACAGATAAACATTAATTATCCTTATTCTAACTAAAAATACGACTAACAAATAGGTAGAAAGGCATATAAAAATGTGTACATTTTGCATATATCACATTGCATAAACCAAAAGGCATTCTCCTGTAAGCAAATGTGCCAAAAGGACATGTGAATGTAGTTTTCTCCTGGTCTTCTAATGCAATTTCAATTTGGTTGTAACCGGAGTAGCCATCTAAGAAACAGTAATATGTGTGGCCAGCTACTCTTTCCAGAACCTGATCTAGAAACGGCAATGGGAAATGGTCTTTCCTTGTGACTGAGTTCATCTTCCTATAATCAATGCACATTCTCCAGCCAGATGTAACTCTAGTGGGTATTAACTCATTATTATCATTCTTGACAACTATTACACCAGATTTCTTCAGCACAACTGGTGTAGGACTAACCCACTTGCTATCAGAAATTGGGTAGATGATTTCCGCATCCAAGAGCTTAAGAACTTCAGCTCTAACCGCCTCTTTCATGTTTGGATTTAACCTACGTTGCATCTCCCTTGACGGTTTAGCATTGTCCTCCAAATAAATCTGATGAGTGCATATTAAAGGGCTTATTCCTTTTAAACCAGCAATTGTCCATCCTATTGCACCTTTATGCTTTCTCAAAATATCAAGCAACTTACCCTCTTCGATAAGATTAAGATGAGATGATATTACCACCGGAAGAGTTTCACCATCACCCAAAAATGCATATTTGAGTTCAATTGGTAACTTTTTCAACTCCAATTTGGGTAATTGAATGCTTGATGGTGTAGGCAAATTATCTCTCAATGGTAGCTCCTCAAACTTGGGTTTCCATCCATTCACTTGCAATACCTGAGAATTCAGCATCGAACAAATCTCAGCCTCTTCAAAATCCACTTTAGATTCATCATATAAAGAATTAACTAAACAAGATTCTAAAGGATCAGAAAAATATGAAACATGAAATTGATCTCTAACAACGGTATCAACCCAATTCATTTCTTGAACATCAGTATCATCCCTTGGTTGTTTGCAAACATTAAATATATTCAATGACAGGAATATTTACACTTGCATTTATAACAGGATGTGTGTCCAAAACAATAAAATCAACAGGATAGTAAAATTTGTCTACTTGAACAAGCACATCTTCCACCACTCCCCTTGGGATTTTAACAGAACGATCAGCAAGTTGGAGAGTAATGGTGGTGGGTTTAAGTTCCCCAAGACCTAGCTGAGTGTACACTAAATAAGGCAAAAGATTAACACTAGCCCCAAGATCAAGCAAGGCTTGGTCTACCCTAAAGTTCCCGATCACACATGAAATAGTTGGACATCCGGGATCCTTATATTTGGGTGGGCTTTTGTGTTGAATTATAGAACTTACCTGTTCAGTTAAAAATGTTTTTTTCTGAACATTCAACTTACGTTTAATAGTACACAAATCTTTCAAGAACTTAGCATGAGAAGGTACCTGTTTGATTGCATCTAACAAGGGAATGTTAATTTTCACCTGCTTAAAAAGTTCAAAAATTTCAGCATTTTGGTTCAACTTTTGAGGTGGTTTCAACCTCTGTGGAAAAGGAGCTGGAATAGGACATCTTACATCTTCACTCGACCCAGACTTATCAATTTCCTCATTATCATGTTTTGATTCATCATTCTCAAAAGATTTTTGGGCCTTAAGTGGAATTGTTTTATCAATTTCTTTTCCACTACGAAGAGTGGTAATAGACTAAGCATGTTCCAATTGTGAATCCGAAGATTGTGTGTCTATTATGTGAACTTGCCCCTGTGGGTTGGGTTGGGGTTGAGCAGGAAACCTACCTTTTTCTTGAACAGCTAGAGAAGATGTCAATTTAGTGAGAGAGTTCTTTATATCATTAATAGCTTGTGAGGTTTGTTGATTAATGGTAGCTTGCCCTTGCATGAAAGTTTGCAGTGTCTCCTCAAGTGTCTTCCTGTGAGGTGGAATATATGGAGTATAACTGGAAGATGCCTGAGGAGGTGGTGTTTGTGCAACACTATCATTCCTCCAACTAAAGTTGGGGTGATTCCTCCATCCTGGATTGTAGGTATCTCCGTAAGGAGATTGCCTTTTGAAAGGGGTCATGGAATTTGCTTGGTCATGCAACACCTCCTTAAAAACAGGAATGGTAGGGCACTCATTAGTAGGGTGTCCCATGACATCACAAATTCCACAGACCTCTTCTGTAGCAACAGACTTAACAGCATTAACTTTCCCTAATTCCATGGCCTCCACCTTCCTAGCCAAAGAGGCTAGCCTAGCACTTAAATTATCCTCCTCCCTAAGATGATGCAGACCCCCACTAGTAGTTGAAGACTTCGGCTTAGAAATGTCAGAGGGATCAGTGGGATCCCAAGAATCTGAGTCTTCAGCTATTTGATCTAGAAAATCAAGGGCTTCATTAGGGTCTTTATCAAAGAATTCCCCATTACACATTGTTTGCACAAATTGTTTCATTGAAGGCGTCATCCCATCATAGAAGGAACTGATGGTGCGCCACTTCTCATATCCATGATGTGGACAAGAATTTAACAAATCTTTATATCGCTCCCAACATTGATAAAATGATTCATTTTGTTTTTGGGCAAAGTTTGTTATTTGTCTTTTCAAAGCATTTGTCCTATGAACTGGGAAAAACTTTTTAAGGAATTCAGTCTGTAGTTCTTTCCAAGTTCCTACCAATCTAAGCTTAAGGGAATTCAGCCAAGTCTTGGCTTTATCCTTCAAGGAAAACGGAAACAATTTTAGCCTGATAATGTCTTCACTACAAGCCTGCTCGAATGTTGCACATACTTCCTCAAATTCCTTTAAATGCAAATAAGGGTTTTCAAAATCTAAACCATGGAATTTTGGAAGCAAGTTTATCATTCCAGCCTTAAAAGTGAAGTGATGTGCCTATAGAGGCAATATAATACACGAGGGTGTACTAGTGCGTGCAGGTAGCAGGTACTCACGCAAGGGCCGCATTGGTGCATCATGTTCAATCGTATTTTCATTAATATCAGGGTTACTACCCTGATCAGCCATATTGTGTGGTGTGTGTGATGGAATAGAAAATTCAAACAAAGGATTCCTAATCAAAATAGCAGAATTATCTCTAACCAATCTTCCACTGGTGTCTCTACTCCACGAGTGCATGCACAGGCAACAGAAATTTCAAAGAGAGATAGGGAACGAAGTTACCAAATTTTGAATAAAAATCCAATGAAAAGCTTTTTGTTTCAGATAGCCTCAGAATACTCCAAATGTCCTACAAAAGAAGCAGCTAAATTAAACTAAGATTAATTAATATTGACTAAACTATGCTAGAAAGAAGGAAACTAATTAGAAGATCAATCCTAAACTTCAGTCCCCGGCAACGGCACCAAAATTTGATCTAACCCAAGCGAAGGTTGATAAATTGTAATATATACTCGGTAAGTCCGAGGTCGAACCACAGGGAATGATGTAGGATTATTCCTAACTAATTTAAAACTACTTAGCTTAGCAAATTAAAATTCGTATCAGGAAATTTTGTAGAGAAATTATAATTTAACTAACTATTAAAATGATGATTAAAAATTCAATTAAAATTAATTAAAGATAGGAAAGATAATCGATGAGAGACATCAAAGCTTCAAGGATCAATTATTTAATTAATACTCTACGTCTATTTAATTACGCAATTAGATTCAAATAATGATTTGACCTAATCGGAAGATATTTCATTCACGTACATCATAACCATTAACATGAAAATATCGATCGAAAGTTTATCATTAATAAGCATAGTCTACTAATCACAGGGAATTATAAGCATTCGGCGTACCTTACATTAACGACAAATCAAATAATTGTATAGATTATGACTTTTTCCAAAACATTGTATTCAATCAAATAAGCATTAAACACTTCTTTATAGACGTAAAAATACTAACTAAATAATAACACCTTTAGCTTTGACAAAAGATTTAGCTATTCATATTCAAGAGAAAAATCAAATTTAGATTTAAAAGAAATTGCATTTAAGAAAACACTGTTGCAGGAACACTATAGCAAATCATTGTAGCAGCGCACTATTCATCGTCTTCTCCAAATGCCCGACACTGTAGAAGTTCGCGTGCACTGTAGCAGTTACTGTTCACCGGCAAAAATCAACTCAAAACTCCGATTTTCTCCTCTCAATTTTCTTCTCCAATCGATTCCTCTTCCTCCTCTTCAATTTCCAGCCAAATCCCGACGAAATCACGGCCCAAAACCTAAAAAACAAGGCTCTATTTTTTTCTCGTTTCATGTTCTATTCCGGCACGATTGCCGCTGAGCTCCGCCGCTGCTTCGATCCTGTTATGCCACGACTGCCATCGTCTGCCGATCGTCAGCCAGAACCGTCGTCATTCTCTCTGTGAAACCAGCCCACCAGAGCTCCAATCATCGCCGTGCTGCTATTCCGCTCCGCCTCCAGCACGAGCGCCGCCTCTGTTCTGCTGTGAATCTCGCCGCCGCTTCGATCGCCAACCAGCCCGAATTCAAATTTCACGCCCGTCTTCTTTAAATGCATCATCAATAGTTCAGATTCTTAATGCACGTCATATCAGCTCATGGGTCACTTTGGCATTTCAAAACACGTCTAATGCGCTCGTCTGCTACTGATCTACAATTCGCATTTTCAAACCTACAATAACAAAACCAAACTTAAATTAGACGCATAATAAAAATATGATTCCTTAAATTCTTTAATGCATCTAAAATAGTTAATTAGAGTAAATTAATTATTAATCTCCTAATTACTACCCTAATCACAAATAACCCGTTTTATTCATGTTTTATCAGAAAAACTATACTAGCATATAGGTAAATAAGGCATATAAATATGTATATTTTACGCTTATCAATATACTTCCCACACAGTGGGCCTGGGCTAACCCCTGGGCTATTCCCTCTCGTTGGGCCAGAGGCCTTATTACATAAGACGTCAGATATAACTGGGCCAGAGGCCAAACGCCAGAAAGACTGGGCTACTCCCTAAACTGGGCCGAAGGCCAATAATACAAAACAGACTAAGTAAATAGACTAATAGTTGGAACATAACATAGGCTCTTACAATTCGTTCCATAAGCTGAAGATGTAGTTCCCGCTGTCAAAACTGCTCTCTAAGAGTAATTTGAAAAGTCAACTATCAATAACCTTCTTCAAGTACAAAAGTTTGCAAGTTGCAGTTCATTGTCCAAGGACTTGAAGTATAGATGTTGCACTCTGCACTTCTTGGAGGGTTTCTTAGAGAAGAATAAGAATTTCTATGAAGAAAATGATAAGTCACGTCACAAGAAGACAATAAAGCACACAAAAATCTACTACAATAGTGTACAAAGTTGACAAAATGCTAAGTTTTTTTAAAGCCAAAAAACTATTTCCAATTCCTTTCAATTCTCAAATAGCACATCACAATCATCCTTCAATTCATGTTTAATACAAGACTAAACATTTTAAGAAGATTTTAAGAACTTTGACTACCTAAAACTGCTAAGTTTTAATTGGCATAATACAAGATTAGCAATTTAAGAAGTAATTCGGAGGAAGCAGCCACGAAAAGATTGGTGACCTAGCACCTCGAATTTCTGCTTCTTCTCCATGAATGATCAATAGAACTCAAGCATACATTTAGGAAGTCTTGGGAACCATGCACAAGGGGGAGCATCGATTTCGCTTAAACAACTAGATCATGAGTCCAACAAGTGAAGAAGGAGATTTTTGTGAGCATCATGAAGCTTTAATTTGGCTTCCTCTATACGACTTTGAACCTTGCCAAAAATTTCCACATTCCACTTTTTCAAAGCATTTTTAATTGATTGCAATTTTTTAAAAAGTACAAACTGATGATCACCATTCACATGCTAAGCCCGCCAATAACAACATCAAAGATTGATTCTTCTTTGAGGCACATGTTGAAAAACTAAAAAGGCTAGCTTTAGGCATTGAGGTCTACTTTCTTCAAAAGGAAAGAATATAGGAGAATGATCAGAAGAACCCAGAAGCACATGCGAATTTAGTCATCTAGACTGGATTACATAAAGCCCGATCTAATCTTCTTTATGTTAATTAGGAGCTATCAGTATGCCCATTAGACTAAGTAAAAACTTCAGAAGATGGAATATCAACAAATCTGCTTCATAAATAAAACAATTGAGATTATCTAATTCCCAGATTCACCTAAATACCTCCAATTCTCTCATTATTATGACGAATGGAGTTCAACTCTCCCATAAGAAACCAAGCTTCATCATGCCGAGGTTTAATATTAACCATAAAATCTCATAAGATTTGGCACTCCTAATATAAATTAGATGCATAAACCATATTAAAGAAGAAAGTGAAACAATTAACAGACTGAGTAACATGATTGTGAATGAATTGGTCACTTTCTAAGAGTTTCTCCACCTTGAAGACATTGGGATCCAATAAAGTAAGATGCACCCTAGGGAGTTAGAAGAATAATTGTCCACATTATGTCATCCGCAAATTATACAACTTTGAAGTTTTCTAAACTTTTTGGCTTTAATTTTAGTTCTGTAAAGACAAATAAGAGAAATATTTTCATTGTAAAATAGGCTAGAAACTTCCTACTTTTTTGTCCGGCGCAATAAGCCCTAGACATTCTAAGATGCTAGACTGATCATTTCTTTTTGAGGGATTTGGATCCCTCAGTTGTGGCCTCGAGCACCTTTCATTGCCTTCCCCATTTTGAGAGCTTCTCATACTGTGTTCAATTTGAGAGAGCTTCTTCTTCCTATTTTTTAAAAAAATAAAATAGAACTTTTTCTTTAAAATACTACTCCCTTCGTTCCAAAATACTATGTACATTTGGAAATATTCACTGTTCCAGAATATTGTGTACATTTTGCTAAATCATGTGACTACCTGTTTCCAAAATTAGAGGAGATTTGGAAGGATTGACTTGAACTTGGTTTGTGAACAAGCATACGAGTTGGACAGGATATCAAAAATAAGAAGTCATGTGACTTCCTTGTGGGTTTTATAGTCCAATAAAAATGAGAATTTTCTCAAATGTACACAATATTTTGGAACGAAGGGAGTAGAAGTGTTGTCATGCAAAAATCACATGCAATGTTCTAAGGGGAATTTGTGGTAATATGTTGGTAATGTAGTACTTGAATTCTAAAACTTCATTTATAGCCATAATTAGTATTTATATTATGGAGAATAGGTTCATTTTGGTTTTCGATTGAGAATGCATATTTTTGGATCGAAAGAGTAACATTAATTAAGAATAATTAGTTCATTTTGGCCTTCTAATGAGGACTCATATTTTTTGGATGGAGGGAGTATGAATTATGTGTTTGTCAAATTTACCCTCATCACCGAACTTTATTACATTTAATTTGCACACCAAAAGTAAGAAGGGCATAATTGGCTAAGGGGTGGCAAAGTGTCTCGTCCCCTATGAAATACCATGTATGTCCCCAAATTAATTAATTAATTTAATTCCAGTTAAAACCTAATTACAATCTGAAATAAATTTAGGGTCACTAGGTGGAAATTGTGCTTGGAAAAGTGAATCTATATTCTATACCCGATGCTTTTTAGATTAGATTAGATTAGCGTAGATGAATTTTATATTAGATACATTATATTAGATTAGATTAAATATGGCGTTGAAGTCTTTTGTCTGGATGTCCTACAATTACATGCGACTCATCTAATGGATTTTTTTTAATCCAATCTAATGGTTTTCTAAAACATTACAAAGTTGAGATGTGCTGGTCTCATGAAGTGGGCATCCCTTATATTTGGCATGTGGCAACTGGCAACACCTCCCTTCGATACAGCATAGCTTCAAAACACCGGTGTATGAAATAAGTTCAAGCTCTGCCAAGTTACGAAAGAAAAAACACGCCAGTTATTTTTCGGGTTTAACGGCAGAAACATACATAGACAAAGGGAAAGGTAGAGATAGGGAGAGCTCAAGTGGCTTCTTTTATTTCATAGTGTAAGTTTAGTACTGTTTGTTACATATTTCAGGTAGCTGCCGTTCTCCTTTATTTACCTCCTGCAGCCAAACTGGAAATCAAGGGATCCTGCAACAAATTATTTTAACAAAGATCAGTTGCTGGTATCTTTTAAACACCAGAAAATGCAAAGTACCTGGCTGCCATCGTATTAAACGTGTATCGCCGGATCAAAATCCGGCAGCCCATGATTATCGGTGTTCATTACCGCCCGTGAGTTGGAGTGCATATAAACAGGATTGATGCAAAAACTAATTATAAGGACGCTTACGAGTTGCAGTTCATGTCCAAGGAGACGGTGTAAGGAAGTTGCACATGACACTTGCTGGGGAGGCCTCTCACTGCAGCATCCTTGACGTCCTTCATACCACTTGCAGCTTGCTTGGCGCAGTTGCATGCCTGGCGTTTTTCAGTTGTTGTTGCTTGACTCGTCAGGGTCTTGAAAGCACCACAACAGGCATCACTAGGGGTGGTCTCTTTGCCGGTCATGTAGTCCGCACACTGGCTCACTAACTGCCCAGCTTGGCTGCATGTCAGGGCGCCATGACCCACATGAGCTATGGCTAGCAGGACCAAAACACAAATGACTACAGCCTTCATCTTCATCATGGATCAAGTATTGGGGCAGAGGTACGAATGGGTAAAGAAGGCAGCTAGCTACTTTTATTTATAGCATAGCTCTTGCCTCTCGGGATTGTTATCCTCATCTAACAGCGACAGTGATTTTTGGCTGCTTGCCATGGCTTAAATAAGACAATAAAGAAAGAACAAAATATGTACAGTGGTGACTCTGCTAGAGAGTTGACCTCAAAGAAGTTCGTCTTTGTTAGCAGGGGTGAAGGCCAAAATGCTCGGTTTAGAGTTATGTTCTTTACAATGTTATCTATTTGCATGCCTCTTAAATGAGGTTTGGATCACTTGTGTGTTGCTAGCAATATTCAAGTGTTCGTTGGTTGCCTTTGCTCTTAGTTTCATATGTATGATGATTAGTTGATTACACAGCTTATTATGATTGATGGTTGTTGGTTGTAACATCGATTTAACTTGAATTTTGCTCTGCAACTTAGGAAGCATTTTTTGTCTCCCTGGAGGATATCCGCCATGATATATATCATTTTCTGACCCAGCAACCCCAAATACTTTCTTGCACAAGAGACTCCATGACTTATCTTCAGGCAAGGGTTCTAGCATATATGTGGTCTCATTTGATTTAAAACAATAGGTCGCAACGTTAATCATGTGGGTAGTAGCCATAATCCTACTGCCGTAATCATTCTCAGGGAGTGCACACTTAATCACTTCCCATGCATCAATTGACCAAACATCATCAAGAACAATTACATTCCTTTTCTTTTGGAGGTACACGCTCAGTGTCTCAACCTGCTAAACACAGGACTTGTCATTCAACTCATCTCGAGGAGTAGGTGTCCCCTTCATTACTTGGAGCTCCTTGATCAAGTTCCTGAGGAGATCCTCTGGTGCAAATGTTTGGGATACTGTGATCCAAGCATGGCAGGCGAAATGATTTTGCATTCTCGGGTCCTCGTAGATATTTCTTACAAAGAAAATCTATTAAAATTGATAGGAGGGAGTACCATATATGATATGCACATATGAGGAATACTAGTAGATTAGACGTTAATTGTTCTAGCTAAAAGTTCAAGTCCGATCGACATGATTGATCTCCTTATAGTCATGTAATGGGCACAGGAGGAGGAGGAGGAGGAGGAGGAGGAGGAGGGGGAGGAAAAGAAGGAGCCGGAGGAGATACTACTTCAGTAGGTTGGTGAAGATTAAGTGGAAGAAGAGAAGAGGGGAGTAGGTTGTAGAGTCATCACCTGCTACATGTATGGGATTTCACATGTCTGCAAGTATGTTAGAACTTAAATATTATTTATCCAAGTGTAGGTAACGAAGTAATAAAGTTAACTCGGTGAGCCCGAGATTGTAAGGCTCGTAAAAAAGTTACGTAACGGTTGTGAGGCTCATAAAAAAGTCACGTGACCTAAGGACAAAATGACAATGTGGACCCCACAACCTGCCCTTCCATTCTAACATGCTCTTCTTTGTCATGATGTCACAAAGACCAAAACATAGCAAGGAGGCAAGAATAAAGGCAAAGCCCCCTCCGACTCTTTTCCCTCACCTCATTTCGCACTCACTTCCACCGGCCTGAAAGCACCGCCCCCGCACCAGCAAGGCCCAGATCTTCGCCTTGGCCTGGCCATCTCCGTCCCGCCTCGAAAAGCTTCAATCTTTGCCCTAGCTAGCTCTGTCCCTGCCCTGGGTCAGCCTCAGCGAGCTCATACCCTAGCAAAAGTTCTGTGCCACCCCAGCCATCTCTGCTTTATCGTCGGCCCTCAAGCCCCGGCCCTAAAACTCACTCCCCGCCGCCCAACCAGCTCT
Source organism: Houttuynia cordata (assembly GCA_039654745.1). Lineage (NCBI taxonomy): Eukaryota > Viridiplantae > Streptophyta > Magnoliopsida > Piperales > Saururaceae > Houttuynia > Houttuynia cordata. The sequence continues at coordinate 43,186,047 of CM077507.1, read as the reverse complement.
GCCCCCGCCTTGTGTAAGCCCTAGTGAGCTCAAACCTCGGCAAAATCTCTGCGTCGCCCCATCCATCTCTGCTCTGCCGTTGGCCCTAAAGCTCTGTCCCCGCCGAGGCTGGAGGCTGGGTCGATGACAACATCTTGGGTGGCAACACCGTTGACAGACAGAGGGACTGGTTCAGCCATGAACTTGACTTCTGAAGCGGGCAATGTCCGGTCGACAGAGCCATCATCATAGATCCTCAACTAGTCGAAGACTTCGTCGATGAGCTTCTTCTCCTTTACCATGGTGGGGAATCTCTTTTAGGACAAAAAATAGCTTGTTCTTCTTCTTTGTTGTAATGGAGCTGGTTTTACTTCGACTAGCCTTTTTATAGAGTGGGAAGAGAGATGGACAATAAATGAAAAAAGGGGAAGAAAAGAGGAGGAGGAGGGATACGAACTCACGTGACTTGGGCCACATGTACATAGTATTTTGGAACATACATAATTTCTAAATATACACGGTATTTTGGAACAGAGGGAGTCTTAATTTTTAATCATGGATGCAATGTTTTACTTTCTGTTTGCTAAAATTATGAGGTTCTAATTCTCATGTAACTAGGGCTGAGATGAAATTGCAAAGAAATTTCTTATCATTTTCCAAATATTTATGCTTGAACAATATTGGCTACCGATTTGTTAATGAGAGTTCTACTTATTGATTTTTCTTTCATTTTTTGTGTCATGCGCTTTAAATAGTTGGATTATCAATAAGTTGGAATGAAAGCCAATGTTATAAATTGAATTAAGTATTGCTCTTTGATTAGATGTGTTTTATGGATACATTTAATACTTAAAAAGATCATTTTTGTGCTATGCTTTGGAATGTGTTAAATTTGAAATTGAGTTAGTTGTAAGAACTTAATTGCAATAGATTGGATACCTTAGTTATTCAAACTCTGAATTTTCTTTTAACTCTTAATGTCATTTGGGTTATTTCTTTTCATAATTCTCATCCAAATCTCAATTTTTTTTAAAAAAAAAAGAAAACTATTTTTTATTTAAAATTTGCGACTAGTAGTTTTAGATTGGATTTTTTCCAAACATATACGCAAAAATAAAGTTTTTGTGAAATGTACACAGTAATTTGGAACGGAGGGAGTAGAAATTAAAGGGAAGAAAATTGCCCCTTCTACACGTTTTGCTCCTTTTTGTAATCTCTAAAAAATCCTCCTTTTTGTCGTCCTCTCTCTATATTTATAGCTCCAAAATCATGTGCCATTTCTAGGTTGGCGATGATCCCAAATCCCATGCTTTCCAGATCCGCTCCTATCCAAATTTCTAATCCCCTCGTCACTTCAGTAGCTTTTCATCTTAAGCACGGGTATGCAAATTCTGAATCTGTTCCCAATCGAGCACCTTTCAATTTGAGCATATCCCAAATCGAGTTTTTCCATATTACCTGGCGCCAAAGTTCATATTCCCATATTACCAGGTTTTTCCCGTGAAATCTCATATGACCCGGAATCTGGACTTGATGTACCCAAAATGCCCTTTCTTCTATTTTTTCGTGTTAACACTGTGCGAAGAGGCGTGTTGTGTACAACACGAAAAGAGGGTGAAGTTCTCCGGCGATTTACATCGGCGACGTCACCAGGCGACCGGCGAGTTGGAGCGGCGATTCAACCGGCGGAATACACGGACGAGTTCGAGCCTATTCGCGTCCCCCATCTCGATATCGAGCTGCCCCCCTGCTGGATTTCGACGACACGACTGAGGGAGAGTGGACAAAGGCGGCGATTTGAAGCGCATCCGTCGGGATTTCTGATCTTCAACCTTCAGAAGACCCCCGCGGCTCCCTCCGCCTGCATGCAACAGGCGGATTGACCGGATTGAGCTTCGGTTGACGGCAAGGAAGACTGTGAAAGGCACCTGCGAGGAAATACACACATACAGACGACTAAACTGCGGTAAGTTACAACTATCCTTACTGATTTTAGTTTCATAAGGTCCGACATTTGAATTTTTAATTTTTACTATGAACTATAAAGTCGTGTCTATAGTAGACACGACTGTGTATTTAGTCGTGTCCGCGACGACACGATTTTTATATTTTCGTGTTGCACCGAGGACACTTTTCTAGTGACCACTATACCTCACTCCTTGCAGATGGATAAAAAAAGAGATGAGTCTATGGAGGAAATACCATCGGAAGAGGAGGAGGATCATGATTTTGTCTTCGCACCTCGGCAGCGAAATCAGAGGGGCAGGAAAAGGAAGGCTCCGATGGACCGACCAGTGAAGAGAACATATAATGCGCGACCGGCGCTGAAGACGTGTTGTCAACCGGGAGCGATGAAAAAGTGTGCGGCCCTCCTACAGCGTCACCAAATATGTGCCCAGGTGATCAAAGAGGCTGGTTTCGCTGTCATTTTTGAAGGTGAGGACGTTGTTGTATCTCGGAACCTCCTCGACCATTTGGTCAGGTACTGGGATGAGTCGGCGAAGGTCTTCAATATCAAGGGTAGGAGGCTACATTTCACAAAGGAAGATGTTGCCCTTATCACCGGATTGCCCGCAAAGGGCGACAGAGTTGAGGTCCTCCCCTCCTTGACACGCCGACCGGAAGGTCAATTCTTCAGAAAGTACTTCGCCGCGAGGAGAGCAGACATTCCACACATTGAGGAAATGATAGACAAGCTTAGCGCGGGCGAACTGAAGATGGAAGAGGAGGACATTGCGAGGATGATCATCTGCCTCCTCTTCTGCACGGTGTTGTTTCCACACAGCACTAGAGCGGTTCATCCCTCTTTGTACCGTTACATTGACGACCTCCCAAGATTGAGGTCATACAATTGGGCTGGGGCTATACATAAAATGTTGGTTTCTGGTATAACCCATACCAGCCGCCTAGTGGGAGCGAGATCGCAAGGAGAGTGCCTGGGTGGTGGATGCCTAAATGGCGCCGCATATGTCCTTCAGGTATGTAGCAATCATAGTCTTCCATCGGGAAAAAGTCTTATACAATACCACTATATATATAGTCGTGTATGATAGAACACGACTATATTTATAGTCGTCTATTATAGAACACGACTACGTATATAGTCGTGTTCTTGACGACACGACCATAGTTTAATTCGTGTTGAACTTATAGCCGACTAAGGCAACCGCGCATTGTTATAATGTTTTCATCTGTTTAATATGCAGATTTGGTTTTTCGAGCACACGACAATCTTCCATCCTGTCATGGGCCCTACCAGCCCACGGGCGAAAAGATGGCCAGGAAGTGGGGCCCTCATTACAGAGGTGAAGAAAGGTGCACAGAAGAAGCACCGCATGGCCGACTATTGGACGGGAGTGTTCCACAATCTTCAAATAGGGGAGGAACTCGTCGACGTAATCAACCCCATGGCCGGAGAGGCATATCTCCTTGCTTCGTCAACCTCAGGGCCCCATCCTCCACGACGGCAGAGGCCGGAGAGGCCGGAAATGAAGAGGACTCCCAACCAACCTGCGTCCACTTCCTCGAGGACGGCTGCCCAGTCGCTGCAACTGCAATGGGCCGATTGGAGGGTGCCCTTCAGGGCATACAGTCACTAATAGAGATAGCTTTGTCTTCCTATGAGGAGATGGGAAGGAGAGTCGGACCTCTGCGAGAGATTCTCCACTCTATGAAGTCCTCTGCCGCCTCAGCGTCAATGTTGTTAGAAGGTCAGATCAATGAGCATCCGAAGGAGGAGATGATTGACGAGCCGACGAAGGAACCGAAGAAACGCCCCAAAATGGAGCGAAAGAAGTCATCGGTGCATCAGATGGAGCCGAAGAAGCGGCCCCAAATGGGGCCACAATCGTCATCAGTGCATCAGATGGACCCAAAGAAGCGGCCCCTTGAAAAGGAGCATAAGAAGAGCACTCCTATCGGTATGCGGACAAAGGAGCTGGCAAGGAAATCACATCTGGATTCGACGAAATGGGGTAAAGGTAAGTTGTAGACGATGATTTATTTTTTCGTGGGTTATTATACACGATTACTATATTTGTCGTGTTTAATTGTACACGACTATGTGGTTTATCGTGTTGCATGCAACACGACTATGTTTTTTATCGTGCTGCTACTACTGACATGAAGAAGTAAAATGTCATTTTAGCTCCCATCAAACGCGTGGATGAGGAAGACAAGATGGAACGGGCTGCAAAGAGATCCTCTGCCAAGATGTTTTTGAAGAAGCTCCAACCAGAATTCAAGGAAGATATGGAGCGTGCAGAAGTCGAGTCCCGTCCGAGGTACAGCCGGGACATATTCCCCCCTGGTGTAGTGATAAGGAAGCGAATGAGGACTGTCGGCTCGATGGAATTGCAGAGGATTAGAGAAGAGGACCATATACGGAGAATGACGGAGGAGCAGGAACGAAGGAATAGGTCCACTCAGCCGAAAGCCGACTCCGAACAAACCATATCCGATAGAGAAGCGACCTCTATCATCGATGAGGTCATCTCTTCCATACGGCAGTCGGATATCGAAACCGTCAAGGAGGAGGTGAAGGAGGATGTGAAGGGCGGGGACGTCGTAGAGGAGGAGGTGAAGGCGGATGTTCTGGAGAAGGAGACGAAGGAGGAGGAGGGGAAGGAGGAGGAGCCGAAGGAGGAGGAGGGGAAGGAGGAGGAGGTGCAGGCGGACGAAGAGGCGATGGCGGAGGAGAAGACGGAGGAGGTGAAGGAAGAGGAGGCTGAGGAGGAGAAGGCGAGGGAGGAGGAGGAGGTCGCGGAGGGCACTGGCTTAACCGCATCACAGCCGGTTGACGTCGATGTCCTCCTAACCCCTCAGAAGTCTAAGTCTGTAATTGCTCTCCCCGACAACTATGCCGATTCGGAGTTATGCTTCGACATGGGGGTATTGTTAGAGCGGGATAGAGTGGCAATAGATGGATGGATCGCCAATCCGAGGAAGGCTTATCCAATCCCAACGCTATGTGATGACGACTATTTATCCCTCCTACAAACAACAGAAATAAACACCAATGTAAGTAAACCTATGCTCCTCATATCTTTTTGTAGACGTAAAGTGGGTATTCGAAGACACGACTTTGCGCCTAGTCGTGTCTATGAAATACACGACTATACGCATAGTCGTGTCTATCGAGGACACGACTACTCGACTAGCATGAAAAACGTATATATAGAATAATCGACTTTTAATTGGAAGTTGTATGTTGCCTTACCGAAGTGTAATGACTCCTGTGGATGTTTTCCATAGGTTATAGATGCGTTTTTAAGTCTGTTGAGCCAGCGCAATGAGAGAAACCCGATGAAATATCCGTGGGCATTTTTTGGTTGCCACGCATTCAAAGAGATATTCGACAACGTAAGTGTTCCCTGCATAAGGAGTGATGAGTAATTAAGTATGATATTACGAGCATCGTTGTCTAAATCTCTTTCGCTTTCGCAGGAGCACCAGGAAGGGGGAAATAATGCCAAATTGGTTAAAAAGCTCGGGAGGATGCTGGACGGCTTGAACAGGAACATGTTCTACGCATTTTTCCCAATCCGCACCGGCTCCCACTTCTGCCTCGTGTATGTCCATTTCCCGCACTGTGTATGGCGCTTCTACAACCCGCTGTCTGGCAGATCCCAATTATATCCGCATCACAGAAAAGCTGCTGACAAATTCACGCAGTTCATGAACGTCGTGATGGCAGGCAAGCTGGGGTGGTTTGGTTTGCTAGACTGGAAGATGACTCAGATATCCAAAGCGCCGTGGCAACAAAATTCGAAAGACTGCGGCATCTTCATCATGATGTACGTCGTGCATTTGGCGTCCAATGTGAACCCCCCGGAGTTTGATCAGTCCACAATCACACGACTGTGGCGACCAGTCATCGCTTCAACCTTGATTCGGGGGGTTATTAACAGCAAGTTTGACGACGATTCCGGACAAGGCACAAAAGATGCTGTCACAGTTGCGGGTTTTTTGCGGCTTCCGGATAAAGAATAACTTCAAATTCATTTTATTCACATTATTTTAATGTACAAAGTTCATTTGCTGTAAATACCGTACTCTTTCACTGTACAAAGTTCATTTTAATGTACAAAGTTCACATACTTCCAATTTTTTTTTTCACTCATACCAGATGTAGACAAAATATCGCTAGCATGAATGTGAATACGGCCTTCATACAACAGGTTAGTTTCATATAATCGTCTCTGATGGAAAACGACTACGCATATAATCGTCTCTGGTACAATACGACTACGTATATAATCGTCTCTGATTGAACACGACTTTATATGTAGTCGTGTTTCACAATACACGACAGTATAGAAGTTAATTCGGGTAGGCCGTCTGCGCTATACAAGAATTTGACTAGATCCTAAGTGAAGAATGGTGGGGGCTGAGGTAAGCCGGAGCGGCGTACATCCGCTGTCTCGTTCGTAGACAGTTTGCCTTGTTGCGGAAGTTTTCGTTTCCTGCGCGTCCGATGTTCTTTCGGAACGGGGCTTTTAGTGCACTTTGTACGGTTGTGACCAACTTCACGACAATTCCCACATTTCGCACGTGGCCTTGCAGGTGGATCGGGCTGTGACTCAATTCTCTTTGTCTTTCTCCTGCCCTTCTTTGGAGCTTCAAGCCTTGGCGGTTCGCATTTAAATAATACACCGTAATTTCCCCACTGACTTCTGTCTAAAGTAGGGAACACTACTTCTTCGTACGTGCTGCGGTACGTACTTGCGCAGTACCACTTCTCACAATATTCTACCGCTTCCAGACTCCTCTCATCAATACATGCCATGGCGTGCTTGCACGGAAGTCCCATGCTCTGGAAGAAGCCGCATGTGCATGTTCTATTCGTAAGGTCAACAACATCCTGATGCGAAAACATGAACAACATCAGTGTTTTAGAAGGATACTCGTGTCGTCGAAGACACGACTGTATGACTAGTCGTGTCTTCGACGACACGACTTTGTTATAGTCGTCTCTTACAGAAAACAAATTTATGCTTACCACATGGTATAAAGATGTCACTTCAAACTGCCGTAATGATAGCGGTTGAACTCGAACTGTTCCAGCACTCTGATTCCTCATCTGATTGATATGATTCTGTGCATATTTTTTTAACGGAGTCGGTAGGCCGTCTGCCTCTATTCGGCGTCTCTGAAAATGGACGCTTGTGGTCGCCCGCGTTTGCTCGATCAACCGAGTTATTGGCCAAAACCTTGCCTTTAGAAGCATATTATTTACACTTTCTGACGCGTTCGACGTGAGAGTGCCGTACCTTTTACCCGGATATTCTACGTTCGCCCAATGTGTTTTCGGAATATTGTCAACATATTTCCAGGCCGCCTCATTGTGTTCCTTCATCTTTTCCATCGTAGCGTCGAATTCTGGTCTCCTGAAGCATTTTGCAGCTCGGAATAGGAGTTCCTTCAAGTACTTATCCTTCCAAGTATTAAGCATATTTGCGGCCATATGCCGTAGGCAAAACCCATGGTGAGCCTCGGGAAAGACATCGGCGACCGCTCTCAGAAGGCCCTTCTGTCTATCAGAGACAATCGTGTCCAGGGATGCCGGGGGGTCCGTAAAGAGAAAACATTTAAGTAAGGTGAGGAACCACGTCCTGTACAAGTGAGAGACAAGCATATTAAACATAGAATGCTTCAGGTTGTTACAAGGTCGTCTATAAGCAAAAGACGACTGTATGAGTAGTCGTGTTCTCGAGGACACGACTGTGTGCCCAGTCGTGTCGTGCAAAACACGACTACGTATATAGTCGTCTTTCCTGGTTCTAAACTTACCACGTTTTGATATTCTCTTTATCCACAATTGCATATGCAAGACACATTAATTGTTGATTGCCGTCGATTGCTGTAGCAACCAATAATACTCCAGGGTACTTTCCTTTTAGGAATGTTCCATCAAGCGTGAGCAACGGTCTTAGTGTTCTTCGGAATGCTCTCGTAACCGGGCCGAACATCCAAAACACACGTCTGAAGTCGTAGCCGGCTAACTCAATTGGGATATCAGGTATATCAGCTGATCTTTCGATGACCACATGTGTACCTGCGTTAGACCGCTCTAATTCCCTTCCGTAATGTGGCAAAATACGATAAGCGTCTTCAGGGTTGCCATCGATCAATCGGATCAATTCCTCTTTCGCCCTCCATGCCCTTTTATAGTTGACTGTGACGCCCCAATCCTTCTCAATGTATTGTTAGATATTTGAGATTTTTATGGAGTTTGAATCCTTATGGAGGCCATGACACTTCCTCGCAATCCAGAGGTGAGAAGCCAATGGATGATCTTTCGAACTTAGAGAAGTGTCACATGTATGCCGTTCTTCCCTCCTTGTTACGTTGACTCCATCAAGTCTGTTCGACGCTCGTATGTACCACTTGCACCCCGAAACCTTGCAACTTGCAGCGAATGTGTCCTTGCTCTCATCCGCTACTTTGAACATGAACTTCCTCTTGATTGCCAGATCAGTTAGAACCATCTTGAACTGCTTGACGCTTTCGAATCTAGCCCCTAAGGTAAGTTGTGCCTTGTAGTCTTCTGCTTGCAAACTTCCGGTCAACATCGTCTCCTCTTCACAATGTTTTGAAGGACCGGCCTGTGCAGAATAGGTACCCCAATCCCAACCACCATCACCCTCAATATTGAGATAGTCATCGTCCTCCGACGCGACAGATTTCCCTTTACCTGTTTCTCTTGCCGTTGGACCTCTAGAAGTTGATGTTCCCGTGTGATATGGCTGGCTGAAATGTGGTACTGTAAGAGGCTCATCCCACTCATCTGCAGACCACGGTAATTCATCTTCATCCAACAATTCTTCTTCATCTGGACTGGAATCTTCATCTTCATCTTCTTCTTCATCTTCACCTTCTTCTCCATCTCCGACACTGCGGGAAAAAACATGTATGAATGGACTTGACAAAACGATAGCACATACTATGAGGTATTGTTTTATGCAACACGAATTGATTTATAGTCGTCTACGATTGAACACGACTAGGTATATAGTCGTGTTCAATACGGCACGATAAAACTTTTAGTCGTGTACTATTATAGTCGACTATAATAGCACACCAGTTGCCTGTATCCGCGCCTTAGAAGTCTCACCTCGCATTGTCTCCATCTCTTCCTCCTTCGACTGCTGATGCGGGTGTCTTATTGCCCTGGCTGGACGGCCTCTCCGGCGGTGTGTTACTGCCCGGCATCACTTCTGCCTCTGGTAGCCTCTCCGGCGGTGTGTTACTGCCCGGCATCACTTCTGCCTCTGGTAGCCTCTCGGCCGGGCTATTATTCGCATTGGCATTTATTTCCTTATTGAGAGTCGATGTCTCCATGTTATTGCCCGTAGAAGTCCACTCCACGTACAGGCGGAGTAGTCCATTTGTGCCTTGCTTGCTCTTGTGAAGTATAAATATTGACTCCACGTCTTTATCGTCTTCAAGGAGAAATGTGTATTCTTCAGAGTCAACACGATATGACAAAGTTAATGTACCAGGTGTAGACTTAAGCGGTAATCTTTCTTCCACTAGCTGCAACAGTTCCAGGTACTTTACTCGTGTATCTATAGGCAGGAGCTTCCGTATCCCGCCCACGTACTTACCAGAATTCGTCAAAACTCCATCGTAGTGTAAACAAAGAACTATCTTCTCCATCCGTACCTGCCATTAAAAAACCGATATAAGTTAAAAATCCGTGAGACACGATATATTGAAAACCGTATATGAGTGCAACGTCTATGAGTCGTGTTTCATCAAACACGAGACGACACGACTGTAACAACAGTTGAAAACTTCCTAAGTTTTCAACTTTCTTCTCTGGAACCAACTTTCATGATAGAAATCGTCGTATTTTAACTTCACCTACCAGTTTTTCGATGTACCTTGCCTCCGTTGAAGTTGTTTTCTAATACCCGATCTTTCCAGCTCGTTTTCCCGCTTGTTGCCGCGAAGATGACCTTTTCGGAGTTCGACGGCTCCGGCGATGATATGGGCGGAGCGGCCGGACGGAACGCCTTCTTCTCCGACTAGCGGCAGCTTCTCCGGGTAGTCGCTCCCTTTCCGGGTAATATGGAAAACCAAAGTGTGGGTGCCTTATACCTAAACCTAAGGGCATTTTGGGTACTTTCCGGGTCATATGGAAGGAAGAAAAGGATTCCGGGTAATATGAGAAACCCGTGTTTGGCGCCAGGTCAGACGTAAAAAGCCCTCCCAAATCCGAGTTACCTTCCATCCTCAAGACATGATTGAGCCTTCCAAGTCGAACACGCCTCTGCTGGATCGATTCGTGTTCTTCTTCTTCTTTGCAGTCGTTCAGGCCATTCTTCTCCTTTTTTTGTTTCTTATAAAACCCATCATAGCTCTCTCCGTCGTTAGATATGTAATGAGCGGTTATCCATTTTAAGTAAAAATCAGTAGTCTTCTTTAATTCAAATCAACAACTCATATTATTGTTCTATGCATTTCAACTTTTGTAAATTGAATTGAGCTATTAAACCGCGCTTTGGCCTTTCTAATTGTCAGATCTTATATGAGTGACTGTTTATTTAAAATTAACGCCCATCTTTTCTTTAGTGGCAATCAACGGCTAAGATCATTTTTGCAATTGATTTAAGGCTTTACATGAATTTGAGCTTTAAAAACCCGCTTAAGCTTTTCTAACCGTCGGATCCTTGATAACTTGAGCCTTCAAATAAAAATCCATTAGACGTGCTCAACTTTCGGCGATTTTGCGTCCTAAATTCTTGAATCTACATAAAAATAATTAAATTCAATTTAGACGCATAATAAAATATAATTTAATTAAAATAATTAACACATATAAATTATTTAATTAGAGAAAACTAATTATTAAACCCTTAACTACACACTAAAATATATGCTTTTATTCTTATTTTAAACAAGAAATGACACTAACAAATAGGTATAAAAGTGTATAAAATAGTGTAGATTCTTCGTATATCAAATATCCTCATACTTATAGATTGCTAGTCCTTGAGCAAAACACATAATAAAATTACTAGAGATGTAAAAGTCATTGTCGTAGAGAACACGATTGCATTTAGCGTATGCAACATGCCTTTAAACCCCTAGGTGTCCCTAGTTAGACGAGTTTTGTCTTGTGAGGGTTTACAGCCATACTATCTTCAAATAGGTATAAAAGTGTATAAAAATAGTGTATATTCTCTGTATATTAAAGCGAAAAGTCCATTTTTAGAAGTATTTAATTGTTAGTGCCATTTCTAAGCAGTAGTTGCCGTCCAATTCTAGAAAATCCTAAATAAAGATGATAGCATATGTTGAATTAGGTGTAGCCCATTGTGCGTTATATCGCTCTCCTTGAGTCTACTTTGAAGTCGTGATTTAAATTAAGAAAAAAAGGCAAAACAAGCTCTTTTGAAGTTGGAGCAAAAACGTGCAATTTCACATTCTTTTCGCCATTATCAATTCATAACTAGGAGTTAACGTTTTGAAGCTTTTGGAAATATAGGCATGCTGTTGAATATATTTGTAGCCTCTTTGAAGACGGAAGCACGCTCTAACAAAAATGGAAATAAGACTTTTAATTGAGTCATTTAAGTTTTGGCATCACTAAAGTAAACGTTAGTGAGTTTGGATTTAAGAGATATGTAAGCAGGGAACACTTGAAAGGATTTTGTTAGGAAATTCGCGGATGGTGGACATCCACCGACTCTGTAAAGGGGTGTGCTGGCTAAACCGGGCAGTGGCGAGCTACTTAGGAATTGTGTACAATTCCCACCTCATTTCAATGACTTCTTCGTAACCAAATACTCCCTCCGTTCACAAATAGAGGGATGATTTGAAAAACCTGGTTAGTGTTATAATGGGGTTAGTGTTACTAACACTAATCAAGTTTATAAATCCTCCCTCTATTTATGAACAGAGTATCACCTTTTCTTTAATACAAAAATATGTCATTCTTCAAGTGTTTGTGAACAGTTCGAGTAGCCGTGTGTAAATAGTGTTCTTTTAATAAGTGCCTTGCCAAGTGAGTTTGGTCAAATACGTAGTCTTTTTTGTTTTGGTAAAAGATACGTAACCTTACAATCACCAAAGAATACTTCCACTTTCTTACTCCTCAAATGTGCTTATTAACATTAGTAGCAAATTACTTCCTCACTTATTCGAGAGAGAAAGAGGGAGAGAAATGGACGAAGAGCCCATTATTATGATAGTGTTTGGGTAATACATTCCATTATAATCAAGTAATAGATTCGGATCATTCAGCACAGAAGATAGCCAAGTCTGCCTCTCCATCCTTATTCCACTACTATAGGCTCCATAGATCAGAACTCAAGATTCAAGAGACTCTGCAATCAAGAACCAAGTCACAAAACACAGTGTGCGTGATTAATACAAAACGAAAACATAAAGACAAAATAATGCACACAATTAAATGTGAAGAAAAAAACAACAATTAATCTACGAGAAAGAGGAACTTACTGGCTGCAATCAAAGTTGACAGAGATTTTGTAGCCAAGAGCAATGTTGCACTTGTCAGGGAGGTCTCTCACGGCAGCATCCTTGATGTCCTTCATGTTAGCAGCAGCCTGCTTAGCACACTGGCAGGCCTGGCGGCGATCGGCCGTCGTAGTAGCCTGGCTTTTGAGTGTCTTAATGCCGCTGCAACACGCCTCCCCCGGTGCAGCCTGCTTCCCCGTAACGTAGTCAGCGCATGAGTTCAGTGCCTCAGACACCTGGTTACAAGTGATGGCCCCATGGCTCACATGAGCCACGGCTAGCATCAACAACAGCATCGCTGCAACCTTCATTCTGATATTTTCTGCTTTGTATACTTTCTGTTCACGAAGTATGTATGTCTAAGTTTGCATCGGAGCTGTAAGGGTATTTATAGTTGCATGTTGGGTCTTATGTGTTTTTAAAGCGTTTTTGGCTGGTAGTTCTTTAGTGATTTATTAGTGGACTTCTTTACTTGTAGGGTTTGCCTTGTTCATGTGTTGATTAATCGTGAACTTTAGATATATGGTTGGTTATTTGCAAACTGTGAACATGTATAGTCTTTCAATTGGCAGGATTGGCATCCATCTTGAAGCATGAGATGTTTGTCATTATCTCTCTAAGTAGTCTAGTTAATTTCATCCAGCATATGCTGTTCTCACAAGTCATAACTAGAAGTAAGCACAGTCTATGTATTTCCATAGTTGTGGAATGTGAGGCATACCCCATTACTGTAAGTTTGCCCATACGCTAAGAAATGAGACTCTTCTCTCCTACCAGAGTCCAGAATGTTAGTACTTGCCAATATTCTTTTATGCTCCCTCCGTCCTGTTTAGATGCTCATCTGAAAATAAGAAGAGACATAGAATCCACTTAAACTGAGCCAGATGGAGCATCTATTGTAAGACGCTTTTCTCGATGGAGCATCTAAAATAAGAAATAAGACAGAGGGAGTATGAAAATGTTGAGTTCTATTCTGGTGTCAGTAAGAATCGGGGAAGAGAGAGAAGCTTTCCCCTCTCTTTTATTTTCCCTTCAAGGAAAACCCCCCTCTCCCCATCCCCACTTCTCCTTGCTGTCTTCCATCCCCGCCCTGGCCGGCCTGATGTGTTTCAGGGTCAGTGGGTAGGACGGGAGAGGGGCATATAATTATTGGTGAAGTGACGAACTTTAAAGTCTCCTACTCCCATAGCTTTTCTTGCCCTGACCTCCCACCTCCCTGCCGGCGATAGGGACGCAACCCGACCTAAATAGTGTCTGTCTGGTGGTAGAGCCCTCACGTTGGCGGATCTCAACAAAAATTTCAAATGCAAAAGAATGATGCATTTTTAGGGTGTGTTTGGCAACCTTGATTTGGATTTAGAGGTGTGATTCTTGGAATCATGTCATTGAAAGAATTTCGTATGATTTGGCAAATGACAAGGTCAGCCCTATCATTTTGGGTGACCCTCTTTCATGTTATAATCAGAATCTCGTCATTCTGGGGTGAGATTTTGGGAAAGAATCAAGTCGTACCAACAAAGGAGTTGTCAAACGCAGGATTTAGACAAATCACGTGATTCTTAAAATCACATAGTCTAAATCCACATTGCCAGTACCCTAGTTTTTCTCGGTTACACCACTTGCTTAGTGGAGCCCAAAGTTTTTTTCCATTGTTAACACCACACGATTCTCCTTGACGATCTTGTCCTTACCTTTTAAATATATAATGATGGAACATTAAAGGGGAATTTATTAAATAAAACACACAAAAAAAATTATTGTACAGGCACAATGTTCATTTTAATTCCTTAACTGGGTATCTGATGAGTCACGCAGGTGCCAGCGTGGCGTTGGCGCCTGCGTGGCTAAAGCGAAAGGCGTCAGTTGAACTGATGTCTTTGAGAGAGGCGTCGGTTCCTTTAACAGCCTTAGGCTATTTTTGTCCCATTTTCAAGGAGCGATATCGCCCCTTTTAAATCATAATCATAATCATAATCAATTAGCGCATTTTCTCAACTATTTGGGGTCAGTGACATGGATCTTACTCCTCCATTCCAGCCTGTTTTGGGCTACCTCTTTTGTAAGAGATAGTAAAGTCAAATTTTTTCTTATTAACTCCATCCAAGTTCTCTTAGGTCTCCCTCTCCCTTTTTTAGCATCGTTTACATGTATCCCTTCTAATCTTATCATTGGGCATCTAAAGGTCTTCTTTACATATGCCCATACCAACGCAACCTACATTCTCTCAGCTTCTCTCCTAAAGGCGCTACTATTAGGCTCTCACGAATATATTCATTTCTAATCCTATCTCTCCTAGTTATCCCACTCATCCACGTTAACGTTCTCATTTCAGCTACATTCAACTTATCTATATGATTCCTCTTTGGTGCCCAGCACTCCGCTCTGTAGAACGGGTCAAAAAACAGTGAGTCGCCTGGGGAATCATTTTGAACAGTGAGTCGGAATTCAAGGGGAATTTATATAATAAATTATCAAAAAAAATTATGAAAATGACACACTGTAGCAAATATTTGCAAAATAGGGTATCTGACAAGCCACGCAGGCGCCTGCATGGCGTGGGCGCTTGCGTGGTTTTTTTTTTAAAACCAAACCAAAAAGCGTCGATTGAACCGACGCCTCTCTGTTAAAAAAGAAAGGCGACGCATTAACAGAGGCGTCGGTTGAACCGACACCTTTTACTACCTTGTCATTTTTCGTCCTATTTTAAATAGGCAGTCACTTCAACGATACATATCTCTCTTATTTCTAACCCATTTTCACTCTTTTTTTTCATTCTTCCTTATTTTTAGAGCTCTTTCTAGTCATTATGATATCACAAAGATATTGAGCCATCACATACCATTTATCATAGTTTTTGTAGTATTTTTTTTTATAAATAGCATGTGATGGATTAATATCTTTGCGATATCATTATGACCAAAAAGACCATTAAAAATAAGGAAGAATGAAAAAATGGGCGAAAATAGATAAAGAATGAGAGAGATATGCATCATTGAAGTTATCACCCCTTTAAAATTGGACAGATTTGTTTTAGTGGGACAAATTTCAATGATGCATATCTCTCTCATTCTTCATCCATTTTTGTCATTTTTTTTTCATTATTCCTTATTTTTAGTGGTCTTTCTGGTCATAATGATATCGTAAAGATGTTGATCCATCGCATACTATTTATCAAAAAAATACTACAAAAACTACGATAAATGGTATGTGATGGCTCAACATCTTTGTGATATCATAATGACTAGAAAGAACATTAAAAATAAGGAAGAATGAAAAATAAATAAGTGAAAATAGGTTAGAAATGAGAGAGATATGTATCGTTGAAGTGACTGCCTATTTAAAATGGGACGAAAAATGACAAAGAAGTAAAAGGCGTCAATCTCTGTTAACCGAGAACCGACGCCTTTTGGTTTGGTTTTAAAAAAAAAAGCCATGCAGGCATCCGCGTGTACGCCGTGCGAGCGCCTACGTGGCTTATCAGATACCCTATTTTGTAAATATTTGCTATAGTGTGTTATTTTCATAATTTTTTTTTTATGATTTATTATGTTACTTTCCCTTTTTTTATGTTTTATTTAATAAATTCCCGTCATTTCTTTTTATAGAATGCTACTATCAAATAGTGTTTTGTCGGTTGAAATTTACCGTTAAAATGCAGTGAAAGTACTGACGAGCGAAGAGGCTTTGTCAATTTCCGTATCAATCCATCCCCGTTTCTCCCGTCCAAGAAGTCCAAAGAGTACGGAATCACAGGACCAAAACCTTTGCCGGTCGGACTCTCTTCCCACTCCGACTGACTGCCAAGGCCATGGAAACGCCACTCTTCCTCCGGCGAGGGATCGACAGTGGCGAAAGCAATGCACCAAGTCCCGGTATTCATCTTTCGACTTTTCAAACTTGCTATTGTTCCTTCCTTTTTTCTGTGTGCTTTTTGTTTGCAGTTCTGATATGTGATGCTTTACTTGGTGATTCTCTCTGCAAAGATGAAATTTTCTTGGGTTTCTGAGTGTGCATGTCAATACAATCTGTGTTTCTAGGGATGTGTAGTGTGGAAAGTTTAGATTTTGAGATATATGCAGCTTTGATCTTTGATATTGAACTTTTCTGGCTTGATGGAAGGGAAAAAAGTTCTTGCCTTGAACGCCTTGTTTTTGTTTGTTTGGCTTTGGTATGCTTATGCTTTCCCTGTTATTTTAACTGGCGAGTCTATGATTTCCTTTTTTTTTTCTGAGGTAAAATTTCTAGTAGATTTATGTGAGTTGATTGTCATTATTACTTGGTGAGGTGAGAGTTGAGAGTGTCCTTAGCCAATACATGGTTTTACTAGCATAACGAGTTATAGAAATGAAACCCATTACTAGTTGGATTAGTTAGCTTCATAATTTTCAATAGTTTGCTGGATAATCTCCAATTACTGGTGAACGGTTTCCATCTCCTGGAAGTTGGCTGTCTCAGGGTGTTTCTCAACTAAAACTGCTTCTAAGATTCTGTTTAGCCAGTTTCTGTCATTACCTTGAACTAAGTTGGCGTGGTTTAAACACCATATATTCTAAGACATAGTTTTATTAGCTGGCTTATGCTTCATGGTCGCCTATTAACCCTTGACAAATTGCAACTAAGAGGTATAGCATTGGTTAACACGTGCATTCTGTGCAAGATTGAGGGAGAGATTGCCATTCATCTCTTCTCTCATTGCTCTTGCTTAAAATGGATTCTCTCTTCTATTTTAAAGATTCTGTGTATAGATATTCCTTGTCATCGATTAGTTCAATTTCAGGATGAAGTGCTTTTCCTATCCAGTAGACATCCTGGGATGAGCATCATTATGTGGACATCCATCAACTCAGCCATTTACCGCATTTGGAGAGAAAGAAATGTATTTTTCATAATGATGCTTCTCATGGAGTTAATCTCCTTAGGAGATGTGAGTATGAAGTTAAGTCACACACAAGTTCTCAGCCACATTTATGAAAGTTGCTATCTGAATTTCCTTTTCTAATCCATAGATTGAGATTGTAATTTTTCGTAGTGTTTGATCTCTTTGTACTTTCCTTTTTGAACTTAACGAGAGGTGTTCTCGCCCCCCACCACCATATTACACCCCCCCCTCAAAAAAAAAAACATGCTGAACGTGTAGGAAAATCACCAATAACTAGTACTCCCTCTGTAATCCAGATAACTAATATGAGACGGAGGGAGTATGTGTATAGAAAGAATTCTCTTAGTCGTGAAGGACATGCTTCATCAATAAATCTTAGTTTTCATTTCTTATGTTGACTGTTATAGTTTATTCTCAAGTGTGCCTTAATCTTTTTTACACTAATTGAAAAGCCATAGTTGACATTGGAAATCTAGTTCTTCGAAAGGTGATACTATATGCTTTGCATGGAAAAATTGAAAAAGAACAGAAAATGAACAAATATCTCACTGTAATAATGGTTTAGCATATGATAAAATCATTTAGGTTGAGATAATATTACACTTTGAGGAAGGTCAATTTTTTTAAACGCTTAATGGGCCATCCTGTTGTGTGTAAACTCTTGATTTCTTGTTAAATTGCATATATAATCTGATGCATTGGATGACAATAGGTCTTTATTTATGCAAACAGAATTTTCCAGGGAATCCAAACGGCAAAAGCTATGTTGTACGGAAAAGAAGTTTCCTGCTGTGTCTTTGCTGGAAAGTTTTCCTGAATATAAAAGGAATGGTGCAGCATGTTTTCCCACAATTATTGACTACTCTAATCCATTTTCTTTACAAAATCTGCTCAAGACCCTAGAAAGTGGAAAGTTTGGTCATGCAACTAAAGAAATTGAATCTCTTTGTGCTCGGAATATGGAGACATTGAGGAGGATTCACATGAATCACCCATTATGTACTAATCGCAACGTAAGTTCTCTACTTTATCCTTCTTCCTTGGTACTATCACCTGGTTTACTTTTCATGCTGATTGCATTTGCCAATACGAACTAACATTGTTCCAATGAATGCATAGAGCCATTCTGCACTAGAGAACATTATTGATTTGGAGAGCCATCATTCTGCACAATATAAATTATCTCCATTGAGAGGTGGTAGTGGATTGTTGAATGACAAAATAATAATTAATGTTGAATCCGATGATGAAGATGGTGATTCTCTGGCAGAAAGCAGCGATATATTATCCAAAACAGAATGGAATCCATCTGATCTGTACCAAAAAGTTGTCCTCGGCAACAACTCTGTAGAAACAGAATCTGATCTTCAGCCAAGAGTAAGTTCTCGCTAGAAAGAAGTTTTTTCTTTTGTTTACATTCAGCTAAATGGCCTACTTGGTAGGCAATTTCGAACCTTCTCAAGAGGCACAACTTTTCCATGTCATATCATTTGTGAAAAAGAAATGGTTTCTGTATCACTCCCCAATGTGTTTTGAGGTTTTGTCAGTCTGCCTCCTGTTATATGTTCCAGATTTTCTGGCGTATATACTCCCTATTCTTTCATAATTTTGGTGCACTGATTCACTCTTTCCTTGCAGGTTATATTAGATGTTTATAAAATCTAAAAGGAATTGCATAGATAGTACAACCGATGATATGAGAGAATGAATATGTTAATAGCGCTTTAATGAGAATATAGAACTGTAACCTCTTTAATGTTAGATTTAGAATTGCTGAGATCGGAAGTTTAGAGATAACACAGATGTAGATATTGCAACCGCCAATTTTTTTCCCTTCTGGAAAATATCGATTGCCACTGCAATGCTACCTGGTTTTAGTAGATTAGGGTATGAATCTATGAGCCTGTCGGCTATCATTGCTATCATTTAGTTTGCTGCTTGGGAATAGCCTCAGTTTTAATTTTTTATTTTTTTTGAAAGAGTAGTGTTAGTTGCGCTTTTGATGGGGGAAATAAAGGTGAACAGCCATTTGGTTTTTCATTGCCACACTGTAATTAGGTATGGGTTTTAAGCCTGAGTACGCAGCTTGGAATAGATGCTGTTTTAACGAGCAGGGAATAATTGTGCTTTGGATGGGTAAAATATGGTAAATAGCCATTTGATTTTTCATTGTCACACTGTAGATTATCGTTGGAAGCATTTATATATAGTTTGCTGAGTGACATTGCTTACACTTGTGACAATGCACACCTTTTACCAATCTGACAGTGTTAGACAACTATATTAGTAAATGCGTTGTGTGAATATGGCATGCATTGGCTATTTACTCATATCCAGCAGCGGATGCTGGAGACTAAGGATGCAAATTTTCAATGTTGATCTAGTAAAAATTGTGGAACTAATTGCATACGTCCTGTTGAAGGAGTGTTTGCTCGAGTTTATATGTTTGGTTAAGTCTTTAGTATTTTGAGTTTCCATGTGGAGGTTGTTTACTCTATTTTCTGTAATCTTTTCTTGTATTTGGCGACCATAAGTGTATTAGAGACTGGTCGTGAACATTATACTGTATCTTCCCTTTCATTATTGCAATACAGAGAGTTCTTTCCCTTTCTCTCAAACCCTAGTTCTCTTAATTCTGTCAGGTTCAAGATAAATTAGCACCACAATTTTGTTAATATTTTAAATTTTGTTTTGTACCTTAGATTTGAAGCCTACCAGAATACCTGATCACGAGCCCTTTTAACAAATGTTTGTTTCGATTTTTCCTTTTCCGTTCATCTATTTTAGTTATAGGAAAACTAAAGAAATGAAGCAGCAACTTGGTAGGATTTGTAGAAATTGAACTATGTATTTCATTGAAAAGGAAAAGAAAGGATTACAATGCCTGATTGATCAAGTCTCTTCGAATCCATGAAGGAATTTACAACAAAAGCGAGCTGAAGCCACAGCCAGAGACTTGAATCCACAAGTGAGTTTCTAGAACAATGTTTCTAGAGAAGAGAAATCACAAAATACTATCTAATCATCTCTATCTAACAGACTCAGTAGCTATTTATAGACTCACTTAAAAGATGAAAAGACTTAACTACCCCTTCTATTCTAACTGTCTTAACTAACTTGAATTAGACAGTTATAGAAATACCCCTCCTTATAACATTGTGTCTTCTAGCTGTTGTAAACATGCTGAACTAAGTACTAAGTAGCCTACATCAGGCCCTCCTTCTCAAGATAAGCTCGTCCTTGAGCTAAGGAAGTGAAGAATCAACAGGAAGAGGCCCAACATATGGTGTCAGATCAGACACATTAAATGTCTTGGAAATAGACATGTGATCAGGAAGGTCTACAACATAAGCATTGTTGTTAATCTTCCGAATGACTTGATATGGTCCCACTTTCTTCTGAGTCAATTTGTGGTAATGGCTTGCAGGGAGTCTCTTTTCTGAGGTACACCATATCTACTCCCTCCTTTTTAGATCAGCTTTGCCTTTATATGTAGCATTAGACTTTTGAGGTGTGCCTCTCTAACTTCTTGATGAATAGCAGTCAGCCAGGAAACAGTATCTACAGCAGCAGTATTCTCTCTAGTTTGCTTAGGGAGCATTGCCAAATCCACTAGCTGTTTAGGAACATAGCCATAAACAACAAAGGGAGACAGTCCAGTAGATCTGTTAGGAGTTGAATTATAGGCAAACTCAGCTTGGGCTAGAAATGCATCTCATTGCTTAGGAGTAGAACTTGAATAGCATCTCAGAAGGTTACCCAAAGTCCTATTCACCACCTCAGTTTGGCCATCTATTTGGGGATGGCAAGTACTGCTGAACTGAAGTTGAGTGTCCAATCTCTTCCAAATTGTCTTCCAAAAATGACCCAAAAACCTACTGTCTCTATCAGAGGTAATAGTTCTAGGTAAACCATGCAACCTAACAATAAAGTTGAAGAATAGTAAGGCCACATGTGATGCATCAGATGATTTCTTGCAAGGCAGGAAATGTGTCATTTTAGAAAATCTATCCACAACCACAAAGATGGAATCCACACCCATTTGAGTTTTAGGTAGTCCTAGGACAACGTCCATAGAAATATCTTCCCAAGGTAGATTAGGAACAGGTAAAGGTGAATAGAGACCAGTATTATTGGACTGGCCTTTTGACCTTTGACAAACACCACATTGGTTGACAAACTTTGCCACATCCCTTTTGATATAAGGCCAATAATATCTCTCTTTGACAAGGGCTTTAGTTTTATCTCTACCAAAGTGTCCAGCCTACCCACCAAAATGCAGTGCTTGAAGAAGTTGTTGTCGGATGGAATGGGAAGGAATGCACAATTGATTACCTTTATAGAAAAAGCCCTCCATCAGATGAAAATCTGAATGTGGAATTTGGCCATTCTGACTAGCCAACCAAGGTTCTTTAAAATCCTTATATGTAGCATACATCTCTTTCAAACAATCAAAGTTTAAGACACTAGTTCTGAGAGTAGTCAGCAAGGTTGATTTGCGGCTCAAGGCATTTGCTGCTTTGTTTAACTTGCCAGATCTATGTCTTATTGCAAATGTGTAATCCTGCAGATCAATCATCCACCTTGCATGCAATATGTCTAGTTTGCTTTGACTTTGGAGATGTCTTAAGGAATCATGGTCAGTATGGAGAATAAATTCTTTGAAAACTAAGTAGTGTCTCCAGTGTTTAAGAGCTTAAACCAAGGCATATAGCTCTAGCTTATAAGCTGACCACTTCCTTCTTGCTTCATTTAGCTTAGCACTGAAATAAGCAATAGGTTGACCCTCTTGTGATAGAACAACTCCAATGCCAATTCCTGAGGTATCACATTCTACCTCAAAAACTTTAGAAAAATCAGGTAAAGCTAGGATAGGTGGATGAGATAGTTTGTACTTCAGATTTTCAAAACTGTTTTGGGTATCTTGTGTCCATTGAAACCTGTCTTTTTTAAGACACTCTGTTAGAGGACCTGCAATAGTGCTGAAATCCTTTATAAATCTTCTGTAGAAAGTTGCTAAACCATGAAAACTTCTGACATCAGCAGTGTTTTTAGGAACTGGCCAGTTTTGTATGGTTTGAGACTTTGATGGGTCTACTTGCAAACCCTTTTCACTGACTATATATCCAAGAAAAACCAACTGTGACTGATGGAAAGTACACTTTTTCTGATTAATATAGAGGGCATTTTGATGCAATACCTCAAACACTTCAGTCAGCTACTGAATGTGGCTCTTCTCATCAATGCTATGCACTAAAATGTCATCAAAGTAGACCACCACAAATCTGCCTAGAAATGGTTTAAGCACTTGAGTCATTAATCTCATAAATGTGCTAGGGGCATTGGACAAACCAAATGGCATGACCAGCCATTCATACAATCCTTCCTTTGTTTTAAATGTCGTCTTCCATTCGTCACCTGGTCTAATTCTGATTTGGTGGTAACCACTTCGTAAATCCAGCTTTGAAAAGACCTTAGAACTAGATAACATGTCAAGCATATCATCTAATCGAGGAATAGAAAATCTATACTTAATAGTAATCTTGTTGATGGCTCGACTATCTACACACATTCTCCAACTGCCATCTTTCTTAGGGACTAGTAAAGTAGGGACTGTGCATGGGCTACTGCCATCTTTCTTATGGACTAGTAAAGTAGGGACTGTACATGGACTTAGGCTTTCCCTAATTAACCCCCTAGACAACAGATCATCAACCTGTCTTTGCAACTCCAAATGCTCTGCTGGACTCATTCTGTAGTGGGCTAAATGAGGCAGATTGGACCCAGGTACTAGGTCAATTTTATGCTGAATTTTCTCATTGGAGGTAGCTGAAGTGGCAGTTCATCGGAAACTAGATTAGCATACTTTTTAAACAGCTGTTGAACAGGAAAAGGAAGCAGCTTGATCTTCTCAGCTTCAGGTTTTTCCAGCTCTTTGATAACCACTAGGTAAGCTGACTTCTCTACTACAAAATCACTGTGAATGTTGCTCACTATTAGTACTTTGTTCTGCCCCTTGCTAGAAGACTGCTTAAGATTAGAAACTGTAGTCTGACCCATACTTCCCCCAGGTTGCCAGCAGTTCGTCTTTTCCAGCTGTTGTGCAGATGCTTTATGCTTTATTTGAGGCATCAATTTAATTCCGTGCCCCTTATGCTCAAACTTGTAAGTATTGGTTCTATCTTCATGAATTGCTTGAGTATCATATTGCCAAGGCCTGCCAAGCAAAATCTGGCAAGCATCCATGTTAACTACATCACATTATATCAGCTGAATAAACCTTGCCAATAGAAATAGGAACTCTACATTGTTCAGCTACTTTAAACTCTCCTATTTCAGCAATCCAACCCAAAGCATAGGGTTTGGGATGTGGTTGTGTAGGAAGCTTGAGAGAATCCACTAATGATTTAGAAATAATATATTGTGCTGCCCCCATCTATAATAACTTTGCAGATTCTGTTTTGAACTGTTGCAGTAATCATAAAGAGTTGATGCCTTTAGTTTTCATCAGCTTGTTTAGAAGATACTAGGATCCTTCTTACCTCATAGGCTGAAGAAGTGAGTTCTTCTCCTTCAATTTCTTCATCTCCATACACTTCTAAGTATTCAATCTCTTCTTCTTGATTGGAATTAACAGCTAATACCTCTCCATTGGACACGACAACTACAGTAGCTCCCCTTCTAGACTGATCACCCTTTCTTAGTGGACAATCACTAGAAATATGGCCTTGTCTACATTTGTAACAGGTTTTGGTGGTGTTTGAATCAGGCTGTCTGCTTTTGGTAGTAGTTGTAACAGTCTTGGGATGACCCTTGGATGATTCTCCTTTTTCAGTCCTAGAATTAGAAAACTCTATAGGAACTGGTCTTGTACCACTACTGAAGACTGAATCAGCCCCTCTTGAATAGTTTCCTCTTCCAATTCCACTGTTAATAAGAGCTTCATGCTTGAATGCTACTTGTGTTGCTTCAGACAAAGTGGCCAAAGGTTGGGAAGCTAGTTTTTCATGCAAACTATACTTCAATCCTTCCTTGAATCGAATCACCCTATGAGACTCTTTCTCAGTGATATTGTTTTTTGCTAAGAGTCTCTGGAATTCCTCCAAATACTATGATACAGTCCTGTTGCCTTGTTTGCAATTCTGATATTGTTGAAATAGCATCTGTTCATAGTGAACAGGAAGGAACTGGTTTCTCAGCAGTTGCTTCATTCGAGGCCAGGACCTAATGGGATGTTTTTCCCTTTGAACTCTGCTAACTTGCATTTGATGCCACGAAGCTGATGCTCCTTTTTTCAATTTACACGAAACCAACTTAACTTTCATCTCATCAGGGACTTCCGTAACCTCAAAATAGTTTTCCACCTCATATATCCAATCCAGAAATTCGTCAATTTCAATTTAGGCTTGAAATGGTATTGGAATTGGTTCATACCTCTATAGTTTGGAGGATTAATTGACCTTTGGAAGGGCTGCTGATTCAGATTTCTAGGAATCTGAAGGCCTGCGTCTTCCTCCTCACTTGAGCTACCATCTTCTGCCATTCCCGAAGCATTAACTGCTTTTGAACCTTCCCTTCCCCTCATATGTGTACCTCTTCTAGAATACACTTGACCAAACCTCCCATTTCTTCTTTCAACAGGGGGTCTTGGTTGCTGATTTCTGTGGCAAAATCGTGGATATGGAACCTGGTTTTCTTCATCGAAGGCTAGGGTTTGTCCCTGGAATTGATTCTCCAAATCTGGTCTCAAATTGACCCTCTCCTGAAATTTCGGATCTGGCTCCTGAAGTTGCGAAAATGCCATATTTGAAGCCAGCTTTTGCACTTGTTGGACTAGTTGTTGTAGCTGAGCATTTGTCTGTTGTTGGACTTCCTGTTGCTGCTGAATCACCCTCACCAAAGTTTGCAAATTGAATGGATCATTGGTAGCCATTGAAGACTGCTTAGCCAAACTGAAGCAGCAACTTGGTAGGATTTGTAGAAATTGAACTATGTATTTGATTGAAAAGGAAAAGAAAGGATTATAATGCCTGATTGATCAAGCCTCTTTGAATCCACGAAGGAATTTACAACAAAAGCCAGCTGAATCCACAGCCAGAGACAATGATTCCGGAGAACCCACGAGTCAGTTCCTAGAACAATGTTTCTAGAGAAGAGAAATCACAAAATACTATTATAGACTTAGGGGCCGTTTGGGGAGTGAAAAATCAAAAACATCCACACCAGGCGGATTTTTGGGATTGAGGTGTTTCAGCTGGTTAGTGGATAATCCCAAAAATCCACCTGGTTGGGATTTTTCACGATCCAAACGGCCCCTCGGTAGCTATTTATATAGACTCACTTAAAAGATGAAAAGACTTAACTACCCCTTCTATTCTAACTATCTTAACTAACTTGAATTAAACAGTTACAGAAATACTCCTCCTTATTACATAGTGTCTTCTAGCTGTTGTAAACATGCTGAACTAAGTACTAAGCAGCCTACATCAAGAAACCACAGTACATGTGCTAACTACTGTAAGCAAGCACCTACTTTTTGAAAAAGAGTATGAGGTCATTTTATCTTTTGTTTTCATAGTGATGTCAATTTATCTAATCTGTAATATTTGTATCTGAATATCGTTTTGTAATGGTCAGTAGTCTCCATATGTCTTACACAGCTTGTATGTTAGAGTTAATGTACATGGAGATTTTCTTTTGTTATAAAATGATTATTTGATAGGCATATTAAGCTCTTATTTATTGTGAAAAGTATAGAAATTGTTGTTGAACAAAAAGTACTGACTATGAACTTTTGCAGAATTCTATATGGGTAACTTTTTAGGTTTCCAATTTTTTTTAATACAAATTAAAACTGGTTTTCTAGCATTTGTAGTGGATATCTATATAGTAACAACATATTACTTGTTTTCAGTTTAGGAGTATTGATGGTTTCTTCAATTGCAGGAAACAGATTTGGTAAGATTTAACTCTGGCTACAAAGAGGATAAAAATTTTCATGGTGAAGCAGGTGAGGATGATCTGAAGGATGAGTTTAAGGAACAAGTCATCCTTTCAAATGATGTCAAATTATTAGAAGAAGTATGCCAAAAAAATTCAGATGATGATGGTATGGCAGATTTATGGAGGGAAATGGCTTTAGCTTCAGAATGTTCAAAGGTATTTTTCCTTAATGTTGGAATTTAAAGTTATTGGGTGACATTTTGGTGTAATTTTATTTTTGTGAAAGTTAAGGTAGTGCAGATGAATTGATCACAATGCCTTAGTTGTCGCATAGCGGCTTTTACTTTTCTGATACATAGGGGCCCTGACGCCCTCCCCACCCTCAATCAATATTTTCATATGATTCTCCTTTGGTTTGTAGTTCAACTGCTTTGAAAGCCTATGAGAAGCTTTATTAGTAAGACACTATGAAGCAGTCATATCTATCTTAGAGTAATTTCCATGTTTCGTTCTTTCTTACATTAAGGTTATCTTGCTCCAGACATGACTTGTTTTCTGTTTGCTCTAAAATCATTGTGACAGATTTTTCTGCATAGTGTTGTTGCAGTACTTATATTATAGGATGTTCCAGTGGGTTCAAATTTATTCTGAAATGTCTAAGAAATTCCCGCAACAGCTGAAAATGTTGTGTTAGCTTCGTTGCATTAAGCAGTGATTTCAACATGTTTATCTTGCTCAAAGATATGATATATAATGAAAACTGATTTAATTTGTTTTAAAGAAAAATTATTTCATTTTCTATTGGAAACTTCAACTTCTCTAGACCTTCACATTATGTAATTATGTCTTGTTTCTAAAACGTTTTCTTATTATGTGTAGTGTTCCGACTTGGACAATTCAGCAGTTATCAAGATGGATGAACCGGAATGTGAACATTCTCTTGTTCTTAAAGATGATTTGGGCTATGTCTGTCAGCTATGTGGATTTATTCAGAAAAGGATAGAATTCATTATTGACTACCAACAGAAGAAGGTACTTTGCTGAAAGAGATTTTGCGGTGTTAGTCTCATTACCTTTTTCTGTAGATCCAATATAATTACTCAATTCTGTGTCAATATAATAGTTAGCGTGAGTTAATCATTTCTTTTAAATTCTTATGTGCTCGGCATTGGGATATCAAGATTAACATTGTAGTACCAATTGCCAGCTGAGATATTTCCATATCATCTTAGCTCTAAGTAAATGTTAGGTTACTGTTTAGGGGCATCAATTCAAATCTATACTTGCATCTTATGTATAGCTTAATGTTGTTGAACTCCACTTGGATATGACTGTTAGATTTGGGCAGAGTAAGAAAGGAGATCACTTTTTTCTTTGTGGAAAATACTGATTAAGAAAAGGAAACAAGATTAGAACAGTGGTTGTGTTTCAATAAACTAGGTCTGGTCCCTTTCAATGTGAATGCTTGCTTTAGCTTTTCGAACAATAATTTGTATATAGCATCTCTGAAGTAGTATTCCTTTTAAAAAGAAAAGGTTTCTTTATGTCTTTCATATTCAGGGGCTGTCTGTTCTAATCTTTTTTCCCTTTCTTGATCAGCATTTTCCACAAAGAAGAAAGAGTTCTCTATCTGGTTTAGGACTGAATATTTGCTTTAGTTTCTGAAACAATAAGTTTTATACAACTATCTGAAGTAGTATGCCTATTTAAAGCAAAGGTTTCTTTGTTTTTTTATATTCAGTGGCTGCCTGGCACCCCATTTAATGCTTAAAGGGATTGGCTTTAGGGTTGTGGCCCAAGCCCATCTGTCACATCAGTCCTTTCCCTCTTTTACGGGCAAACCCTCCTCCTGAAGAGAGTTAAGTGGGAAAGGGGAATAAAAGAGGAGCCAAACATCCCCTCAATACCAAACCTAGTTCTCGATCCCTGCTGTTCCTGTTCAAGTTGTGGCAATTATAGCATTTGTTACAAAATTGAAAATCCTAGTTTTTTAAAATTCACTGTATGTGCATTGAGTTGAGTTGGTGTCAGGAGTGGGATATTCACTGTGGGGTTAATGTTAAAGGTTTTCGTGGAGCACATAATACTGGCCGTTTATTTTCAAAATGTAGAAAGTAGAAACTTTTTAAACATAGTAGTGCAAACTGCGAAGTAAAGCAAACATATCCTCCCATACTTAGTCTTCTTTTAGTGTCTCCTAATCGTAGATCTATTTCTGTATAATTTTAGTGTTTTCTGGATTTTTATCACTGTTTGACTATGACAATTTCGAACACTGCATACAAACATGTGTTTGCTGCCATGCCCAGATAGCCAGGATAAGTCAGTGATAATGATATATGAATTACTACTGTTTCACATATAGCCTAGAATCCTAGGTACATATATGTTTTACGTACTGAGCTGAGTGTAGGCCTGAGCTGTGCCTACCCCTCGTATGAATGTCACTTTCCAAAAGACTCGAACCAGAATTGCAAGTTGTAGCTTGACTCAAATTTGTTACAAGCGAAGCCATGCAAATTCAAGCTTGTGGGCTTTCTATTTATTATTGGCGTAAAACAATATAATTAGCTGAACCAGTGTATCTTTTGTGAATGTTGAGTTCCTGTTTTTTTCTCGTTTTTTTGTTATCTACCTTTTATATTAAGGTTGGTATTAAGTGTCATTTTTTCTGAATGTAGGAATCACAGAGTATAAGGACTTATGCATCTGAAATTCGCAGTACAAAGACATCTGATAAAGTTGAGATAACGTCATTTTTTGGCATTACTGAGAGTACACATGATTTTGCTTCTGAAATTTCCATTCACCCGAGGCACATGAAGCAGATGAAGCCGCACCAACTTGAGGGCTTTAAGTTCTTGGTCAAGAACCTTGTAGCAGAAAATCCAGGGGGGTGCATTTTAGCCCATGCCCCTGGCTCTGGCAAGACACTCCTGATTATAAGTTTTCTTCAGAGCTTTTTGGCAAAATTTCCACTAGCGAAGCCATTAGTGGTACTCCCAAAGGGAATTCTGCCTATTTGGAAAAAAGAATTTATGAGATGGCAAATTGAGGATATCCCTCTCTTTGACTTCTATATGGCGAGCAATAGAACAAAACAGTTAGAAGTTTTAAACAATTGGGTGGCTCAGAGGAGTGTACTGTTTCTTGGTTACCAGCTATTCTCGAGTATACTGTGTGAACCAGCTGTTAACAAAATTGAGGTGGAATGCCAAGAGAAGCTATTGCAGGTTCCTACCCTTCTTATTTTGGATGAAGGCCACACACCAAGAAATCAGAATACAAATGTCTTACACACTCTGTCAAAAGTGCATACACCACGGAAAGTGGTTTTATCAGGAACCTTATTTCAAAATCATGTCAAAGAAGTATTTAATATTTTAAATCTTGTCCGTCCAAGATTTTTGAAATTGGATAAGTCTCGGGCCATTGTGAGGAGAGTTTTGAGTAAAATTCAGATTTCTGGTGGAAGTAGAAAGAATATGTTGGTGGATTCAACTTTTTATGATTCAGTCGAGGAAACATTGCAAAAAGATGAGAGTTTTGAAAGGAAGGCCACAGTGATAAATGACCTTCGTGAAATGACATCTGATGTCCTTCACTATTACAAGGGTGATTTCTTGGAAGAATTGCCAGGTCTTATGGACTTCACCGTGGTACTCAAGCTGACTGATAAACAGAAAAGCCTGGTTCAAGGTTTAAAAAAACTGGAGAAGTTTAAGAGCATCTCTGTTGGATCTGCTGTGTATATGCACCCTCATTTGAAGGACATTTCGGAAAAATATACCGGTGAGAAAGGTGCCTTCTATCTCAGTGGAGACAAAATTGACGAGATGATTGACAAAATAAATGTGGAAGATGGAGTCAAAACTAGATTCTTTCTCAAGATGTTGAGCTTGGCTGATTCTGCAGAAGAAAAGGTGTTGGTTTTCAGCCAGTATCTTGTCCCTTTAAAGTTTTTAGAGCGGACTCTGGCTAAAACAAAAGGCTGGACGCTTGGCAAAGAAATGTTTACCATCTTTGGTGACTCAAGTCCTGAACACAGAGAATCATCCATGGACCTTTTTAACAAATCCCCAGATGCCAAAGTGTTTTTTGGTTCAATCAAAGCATGTGGTGAAGGAATATCTTTGGTGGGGGCATCACGTATTATTATTCTAGATGTTCATTTGAACCCATCAGTCACCCGGCAAGCAATTGGTCGTGCATTTCGCCCTGGTCAACTCAAGAAAGTCTACACTTATAGATTAGTTGCTGCTGATTCACCAGAGGAGGAGTTGCATCAAACTTCATTCTGCAAGGAGTTGATATCCAAGTTATGGTTTGAGTGGAGTGAGTCTTGTGGAACTCGTCATTTTAATATGGAGGAGGTTGATGCACATATTTGCGGAGATATGTTTTTGGAAAGCCCTACTGTGGGGGAGGATGTAAAAATTCTCTACAGAAGGTTGGTGTTTCTCCTCCTGTGACTAGGTTTGTAGAATTGTTCATCATAGTGATATCACTAAAGCAATTCATTTTTGCAGATGAATTTGTGGCTTCTATGAAGCTGGCGAGAAATCGATGATAAAGTGTTAGCAATATCAGCAAAATTTGTGGTTCTCTATGGGAGTTCTGGGGTAAGTGTCCTCCTCTAAACTGAACTGCATAAACTCCTCGACTTTATGGGGTAATAGAAGTGTGTTATCATGTAAGTTTCAGTTTTTTTCATCTATTTTGGTATTTTCCTCCTTTTTTGCCCTCTAGTAATATCATTTTTATATAAATAAATTCTGCTGCCACCTTCTCCTTTTTTCTAATCTGCAAAACGTTTTCCTTCTATTACATGCTCAATTTCTGGGTTTTCAGTGTAAGAAGTATCATCGATGGTCGAAGGACTGAACTTTAAACCTTAGATGTATCCTATAAAAACTGGGTGACAGCATCATATCTTCCAGCCTCGGTTAGATTATTAGTCAATGAGACTGATAATATCTTCAAATCTCTAAAACATTTGACTGATAGCCCATTTTATTTGTGTGGGCTGTTATGCTTCGATAGATTTTTTACGTCTAATATCCTAGTTTATAAAGGTTTTAATGTTGATTCCCTTTGTTTTCTCACTGACATGATGAGGGGTCTAGTGAATAAGTAATGCAACATCTGTACGTTTTGAATTTAGAACATGTGAACTATAAATTGTCCGAGCTGGAATTCTGCTTTCCTTCCTTGAATATATGAATGTTGCTGGGTTTGTACATTGTTTTATTCTTCTATTGTTGCTGGCTCTCTGCTTCTGTGGTCTGGTAGGGTTGTTTGATTATTTTTATTCTCTGATGTTTACTTGTTTGTCTTCTTACCGAGACGAAGTTTTGGGGTGATAAGTTTCCCTTCATTAGGATTTTTCTGCCACCTTGCTGTTCAAGAAATGAATACTAGTGCGAATATGGGTTTGGTTTCTATTATTTTCTATTTGGGAGTGATGAAGTGAAATAGGCTATTACTTTTTATGAATTCCAGCATGTCCAAGATAGATCTATTCACTGTATGCCTGTGTTTTAAGTGATCACAAATTTATAGAAGAATTCACGAATCCCCAAAATACTGGAAGGGCATGAGGATGTAAATCATGCAAAAATCAATATATATTGGTTTTTTATTTGTTGTAGTAAATTCTCTTTCTCAAGAAGAATAGCAGAGAAAGTGCAATAGAGTTGTACTTGGAATAGTTGTTGTTTTTGCTTAACTATATTGGGTATCTGATGGACGGATCATTCATTGTTCTTGGGCAGAGTCCCTAGCATTTACCTATGTGTAGAGCTTTTGCTATTGATAATCCCTTTTTTTATTTTTCTAGGGTGTTCAACAACAATTATGTTGGTTCGCAATGAAAACAATTTGAAAAGTATCATATCTAATCCAATTATTAAAAAAAAAAAGGAATCATACTTGCAGGAAGAGTGATAAAACCTCAACTTTTTTAGCATGAAATGCATAACATAGTCTTTTTGATGTGCCTATGCAGTTGTTGAGAAACTCAAAAGTAGAACCGGGCTATCCAATGCACGAGAGTAGAATTGGTGTGTTGGCGTATTATATATAGAGGGATAAGGGCCCTGTTTTTTTAGCGATTTGTGGAGCAGATTGTGGGAGGTTTGCCCAAAATCCTGTCTTATTTCTCCATGAATGCCTTAAATGGTTGTGTGTTTGGTAACACAAATCTATCATTTTCCAACAAATGCTCCACAGACACTTAAAAATCTGATAGTGTGTTGAAAAGCCATGAATTCTGTTTGTGGGAGAAATCTCCTTACGAGAACATTTCTCCAACCAATGGTGCAGAAATTGGTTTTACAGATTTCGAGGCTCGGTGACAACTTGACTCCCAAAAAATGAAATTAAGGTGATTTTTCACTGATTGCCAAGTAGCCCCTAAGACACGAGCCTTGCGCTCGGGGGTTCTTTCTTCAAGCGTGCGACGAGACACGCTTGAGTCTGCTGACTGCTGAGTGGTCATGGCATTAAGAAAAATGGCGTATCTTTAAATTTGGCCCAGTATGGGGTTGTTTGATTTGGGTGTTGCCGGTTTGGTTTGTCCGTTTTCTATCAATTCAGATAGGTTGGATGTCTTTTTTTGCTACAAAGCAGTCTTTCATATTCACTTTGTGTAGTTGGTTTCTACATAAACCATAAGAGATCTACTAGAGATCAATCAAAGAAAAAGAGATAGATC
Organism: Houttuynia cordata; assembly: GCA_039654745.1. NCBI lineage: Eukaryota > Viridiplantae > Streptophyta > Magnoliopsida > Piperales > Saururaceae > Houttuynia > Houttuynia cordata. Next base: position 43,153,045 of record CM077507.1, on the reverse strand, counting down.
TAGTAGGGAACAAACATTTAGATTGGAAATCTCTTTTCAGTACCATCAGATGTTACTGTGCCAATCAAATTGTGTGCCTTCATATTTGAATCTCATTGTGGCTGCAAGAAAAATTGGCTTATTTTCCAATGTGGTTCAGGTCAGATGGTTTGGTTTTTACGTTCCTATATAAAATAGGCTATATTCTCGCAAGAAAACTAAGTTGTCCTCCATTAACATCATCATGCACCTACTCATAGATATCTACGAAAATCAAGTTTTTTTTATCAAGAAGAAAGAAAGAAAATCAAGTTGTTGAGATGACATCGTTAGATTTAGATCTGAATCTAACGGTGTGCATCCCAAACCAAGCAACCTTCCTGTCCCTGGATTTAAAGGTATAAGTGATTTTTTGTTTTTGTTTTTTGCTATCTACTCGTATAAGTGGATTAGCTCAAATAAGGTGCTCACATTAATGCATGGAAAATTAGAGTGACTCATTGGAAATAGTTTATGTCAAGTCGTCGAACTGTGCAACACTGATGTCAAATTGCCCCCCAATGAAACATGAAAAATGTAAGCTTTTTACATATTATCATGCGCCAACTTTCGTTTTTCCATATTACCTGGAATCGTTTTCTTTCTTCCACATGACCTAGAAACTATCGAAAATACCCTTCTTCCCAAAATGTAACCCAAAATGCTTCATTCTTCCCAAAATTAGCGATTTATGGGAGTATCCAGTTGGGGAAGAAAACATTCCAGCGAAGGTCAGTTCATCATCGCGGTTCAAATCACCACTAGCGCCGTCCAACCCAGAAAAAATAAAATTTTATGTCAAAAAACTACAAAATCAGCAGAAAAGATGAGAAAAAAATCTACGATGAAGAGATTTTAATGTAAGAGCAGCGGAGAAGTCCTCCCAACTACAAAAATTAAGATCTACATGTAAAGAAACATATATATAAAGGTTACTCATTAGTGCTCGACCCCTTATGGACATCAAATAATAGGATAAAAATGGGCAAAAGCGTGAAATATTCGTCAGCGAGCGACAAGTTCAATTTATATATGTTTCTGTGATCCTAATGAAATGGAAGAGGAAGAAAAATAAGGAAGAACGCAAGAATTCAAGTCGTGTCTTTGACGACACGATTTTACTGCATTCTTCAAAATGTCATAACTTGTTCATTTTTTATCCATTTTTTCTTTCTTTTTTTCGTTTTTTCTTATTTTTCTTCCTTTTCCATTTCATTAGGATCACAGAAAGATATATAAAATCGTGTTGTCGAAGACACGACTCAAATTCAAGTCGTGTCTTCGACAACACGATTTTACTATATTCTTCAAAATATCATAACTCACTCGTTTTTTATTTGTTTTTGCCCTTTTTTTGCGTTCTTCTTTATTTTTCTTCCTCTTCCATTTTATTAGGATCACATAAAGATATATAAATTCAACTTATCGCTCACTGACGAGTATTTCACGTTGTTGCCCATTTTTATCCTCTTATTTGATTTTTATAAGCGGTCGAGCACTAATGGGTGGCCTTTATATATGTTTCTTTACATGTAGATCTTGATTTTTGTAGTTGGGAGGGCTTCCCCGCTGCTGTTACATCAAAATCCTTTCATCATATATTTTTTCTCGTCTTGTCCACTGATTTTGCAGTTTTCTAACATGAAATTTTATTTTTTCCGAGTTGGACGGCGCCGGCGGTGATTTGAACCGCAATGATGGACGGACCTTATCCAGAATGTCTTTTTCCCCAACTTGATGCTCCCGTAAATCACTAATTTGGGGAAGAATGAAGCATTTGGGATATAAAAGACACGAAAAATGTAAAAGAAGGGCATTTCCAATACTCTAGGTGCCGATTCTGGGTCATATGGGTTTTCACGGGAAAAACCAGGTAATATGGGAAAACGAAAGTTGACGTCAAGTAATATGAAAAAAACTCTTTTTTCACGTTGAAACACGACTCCATTACTAAAAAAATCATTGATCATTGGGCCCCACTATTTTGGCCCACACCAATCAATGGTGTTGGAACGTTGACACAGCTTTATGACCTAAGATATTCAACGTGAGAATAGCATTACTCATGAAATATTAACTCAATATATAAGGGGCCGTTTGGGGTGTGATTAAAAGCAAAATATATACCGTGGATGTTTTGCTATACTGTAGCTTTCATGTTTTTTCCACTTTTAGCTGAAACACCTCATGTCGTGTTTTACGCTGGATAGTGAAAAAACCGGAATACTACAGTGGATGTGGAAAATCCGCCGTGGATATTTTGGTTTTTCACGCCCCAAACAGCCCATTTAAGTAGCTCAAAATGACCATTGGATCAGGATTGAATGGATCTAGGTAACTTGACTCAATGACTTTTTTTTTCCGCTGGAAATTTTGATTTAATAACGAATTATCCATTGAATTGCACCATTTCTATATGGTAACTGGATTGGATCATACAGTTTACCAAAATGGAAAAAGTTAACATGCAGTTGAATCATACAGCTTACCTTTGGGTCACCGTCTTAGACAAAGGCGTGCACCCAAGAAATTGCGAGCCATCAGAGGATTGAGATCCAACGGCGCATGTTAATAGAGGGTGTAAGGTGATTCAAACACCCCTACCCTGTATTCATATGTACCATCAGATCAAAATCCAACGGTCCAAGATGCCGCTGACTAATAAACTTTGCCATGCGGTCCGGGTCAAACCAAACGGCAAAACACACATTGCCCGAACCGGTTTATAATAAAACATCCTTCCGCTTCCGATTTCCGATATCGCCCTAGCCCTTCTTTCCCGTCAAAGGGACGCGACGGAGACGGCGACTGCATTGCCGCCGGCGGCGACTCCGACTAAGCGGACGAGGCGCACTCCTTCTTCGCCCGGTATGACTTTCCGATTACATTTACGTTCTTTCTCCTGGAGCAAATGGTTGTAGGATCATAGCAAGGTTCGCTTTCAGGTGGCTCGAACTGCTGAGAGGATATTCGAGCAATTATAGTGTTAATTTAGTCGGAATTCAGTTTATAAATTTCGCATTTGATCGTGCGATTCCATATTTGCTTTTGTAGCTGCAATTATTCGCTTGAAAAGGTTATCAGTTTGAAGAGTGAGAAATAACTGGCAAAGGCTGTGAATTTTTGCTTCAACAAGACTCCCTCTCTTTGGAATTAGTGGTAACATTTGGTTTTCCAAAATTTAGTTCATTTTAGAAAGCCAAATGTTGCTACTAATTCCGGACTGAGGAAGTACGTTAACATTAGGTATTTAAGCATCATGAGTGAATCATCTTCTGATGATTTAGATGTTGGTTGGGTTCCACAGGATGAGTAACTCACTGCGTTCTATTTTTATAATCCGATTTTGGATAAAAATTTGCTTTTTATATTAACAGTTCGATTTTGCTCAATTCAAGTGGCTGGGAACTTTAGAAAAGTGTCTGATAAGTTCGAAAACATTTTTGGAAGAACTCTGAAGAATGTCAGATAGAAGGATGCTGCTTTTTGGACCGTCCACTTGTGGGCCCCATCGTCCTTTAAAAACACCATTTTTATATCGGACTATTAAAGTGGAACAGGGGGAGTAGCTGCTTAGGGTATGTTCGAGTAATTATAATTGGATGTTTGAGTAGTTATACTTAGATCAGTTTTCTATTAATTAAGTGACAGTTTCAAGTTTTCAGATATGGTGGTGTTATTCTAGTAATTATAATTTGATTTGCACTCTCTGTTGCAGATGCGCTTGACATAGTTGTCAGTGTGATGAGGGAAAAATACTGCTAAAGGTTGTGAATTTTGCTTAAACAATCTGTTGAGAGCGCGTCTTAGACATCATGAGTAATACCCCAAAAAGATTGAACGAGGATGGGAACTATCCGGCGGGTTCAAAGCGTCCACTGGATGATAGATCTGTGACTACTGGTGTTTCTGGTAAATTTACTCAATTGATTTCTAGTGAGAGTCAGCAGCCTCTTGAAGGTGGGCATGATGGGCGGCTTGCTAAAATTCCTAGAATTGAAACGCGTGATGTGGATAAGCGATCTCCAATGCTGACAATGTATAAAACCCCTTCTTCAGTCGACCCATCTTCGGACAAACCACAGAGTACGGAGGTCCGACAAGAACTAAGAGACTCTAATGAGAGCAGAGATGTCAAGGGTGATACTAGGGAAGTGAAGCCAGAGCACAAGGACTTGCATATTGAGGCGAGGACCGAGGCTCAAGGTGATAAAGGGAGGGACACTTTAAGAAATGAGAGAGAGTCAAAAGTCGAAAAGGTTGCCCACGGGGATTATAAGAGTGAAATTAAGAATGAAAGAGATGGTCAAATATTGGGAAGTTCTCACTTTAATCTGAATGACGCTAAAGAACAACATCACCGAGGTAAAAAATATTCTGAAACATCTTCCAATGCTTTAGATTCTAGTTGGGTGCCAAAGAATGATATACAGGAGGATAACCGAAAAGATCAAGCAGTGTTGGCTAGGGAAGAGCAGGAGCATGCAGAGACGGGGGAAGCAGTTGGTGAGAACAAGGTTGATTCAAAAGGTGAAGAAAAATTTAAGGAAAAGGAAAGAAAAAAGAAGGATGATAGGCACAATGATTGGGGAGAAAGGGACAAGTCTCGAACTGATCGAAGAAGTAGTTTTCCTGTAAGTGGGAATACCAATGCTGAACGTAGGGAGTCAACAAGGGAGGATAGAGAAAGTGATAGATGGGATAGGGAAAGAAAAGATGTTAAGGACAAGGAATCAATGAAAGATAAAGAAAAGGATAATAGTAAGAGAGAATCTGCAAATGCAAATGAGAAAGATGTTTTGCAGAGTGAAAAGGAAATTATATCTGAGCAGGAAACATTTGAACATAGAAAGCTGAAAGAACGAGAGAAGGATGCAAAGGAAAGGAAAAGCGAAAAGGATGTAGATGTAGATAGAGGAAAGCCTGGAAAGCGTGCCAGTTCTTATGACAAGGAATCTGATGATGGGTGCAATGAAGGAGGGGATGGCTCTAGTGAGAAAGATAAAGAGGGATTTGGTTGTAATATCCAGCAACGCAAAAGAATGCTTCGGCCAAGGGGAATGTCACAATCAAGTTGTCGTGAAGCCCGTTTCAAGGCACGTGCAAGGGAAAATGAAGGGTTAGCTCATTTATCTGATCTTGATGTAAACCTCATAACTTTGGTATTCAACACATACACAAACGAGGCAATTAGTCTATAATTAAAGCAGGAAAACTTCTGTGATTAGAAAGGGGACTCATAACGGGGCCCATGACAATTCATTTGGGGTGGGATCGAAGGCATTTGTGCCAGGTCATAGGGGTCGTGGTACGATGAACTCTGAATCTAATCAATATGCAGGCCCTATTTGTTGAAGATTTTGAAGTTCCAATCCCATTGCAATGGTTGAAATTTCATGAGTCCTGATGCTGGAGTCCCCAGTGCTGACATAGCCCAAGTTTGACACCTTATAGGGTCCAAGGCTCTTGTTAATGTCATTTCACCAAAATCCTGCACAAACATGTGAAACAATTAAAGGTGGAAGAGAATAAATACATAGAAAGTTATGTCAGACTGAAAGAACAAAAAAAAATGACTACAAAGATTCCAGTCTGTCTGGAACGTGCTACAAAACACTTAAAATGCGTGCAATTTTAATGACTAATATTTTTTACTATTTTTGGTTTAGTGACAGCTGCAAGAAGAAGTGGTATGGATGGAGTGTGAGAGAGAGTGAGGAGGAGGGAGGGAGGTGATGAAATAGAAGGAATAAGAGAAAGCAGAATAAAAGGGGGAAGGAGTAAAAACTAGGGTGTAAGTAATTCGGAAGTGCAGAAGAAGTGGTATGGATGGAGAGTGAGGGAGAGAGAAGAGGAGGGAGGGAGGTGATGAAATAGAAGAAATAAGAGAGCAGAGTAAAAAGGGGGAAGGAGTAAAAATAAGGATGTAAGAAATGTGGAAGTGCATTGATTAGAAAGAGAGATGGAGTGAACCAAGCGAAATACTATAAATTTCAAATCTGATCATTTGTGCCAATCAAACTTCTACCTTTTATAAAGCCTAAACCTTTTGGCTCCTAATAAAATAAATTACAAGTGCTATATGGTATTATTTAAATCGTAATATGTTCCTATCATTTTTCTCCTATATTATGTGCTTACTCTATGACGAACTTTCATTAAAAGAGTTGTCACTTTTTAACTTGTACTTGTGATACCGAAGTTACATAGCAAGCATTGAAAGTTCAATTGTGGCTCTCTGGCTTCTTATGATGGAACTTGACACATACATATCCTGACCTCTTTTCTACCCAGCATGTCACTTTCATAGGTGATGCCTAACAGATCTGCTAATATGATTCTTTTTCCTGTTTTTGGCAGGTTTCAAGGTTCGCCAAGATCTTCACTTGATATCTTTACCCTTTGATAGTTGCGGGTCATTGGCAACATATTTATACATCAAAGCTCATTTAACAAATGCTGCCTTTTGATAAGTTTAATTTGTTCAGTTGAATCATGTGGTTTTCATATTTGGTGCTTCTTGATTGCGTTACTGGAATGTCATATTATTGGCACATCCTCTTTGTTAAACGATAATATAGATTGCTCTTTCAGAGTTATACTGTTTAAATTTTTTAAGAAACAAGGTCTTGGAAATTTTTTTTATTACAGTGTCTTGGAAACTTGCATACTGGTTTTTTGGCGTCATTTATTGCCGCCTTTTTAAATCTGTGATATGTTTTTTTTCAGGTAAGTCAGATGCCTCTGATATTGTTTATAAGCCTGGTGAATGCATGCAAGAATTGGCAAAACTGTGGAAAGAGTCTGAAGCATCGCAAGAGAACGAAAACAATGAAAGGCCACAGAATGGTTCAACATTAGATGTCCGCATTCCTGCTGAATATGTTACTGCTACTAACAGACAAGTAAATATCAAAGGCACAACTTTTTAATGTATTATCCCATGTTATTTTAAGGCTTTGTACATTGATCCCATCTTCGAATTATACTTGCGAGAAGATGGTAATTTTTTACCGGCTGTGTTAGATGGAAATATTGTATTCGACTGTTCTCTTTCAAGCTGGGATCATTTTTTCCCCTATTGTAGAAAGTGCTTATGGTGGCCCACCTTAAGGAAGGCGTTAGTAGATGCTTTACCTGTGAACCATTTCAATTACTACTTCACGTAATTATCAAAAAAAAAAAAATTACTGCTTCACGTGTGTTGTGTGCAAGATATAAGCAAATATTTAGACACACAAACACGAACATATTGATTATAGTCTAATTTTTTGTCAAAATTTCATATTCACGCTTTGCCATCCATATTTCTTATAGCTTTTTCATAGTAAAATTATTTGAATGCTTCTCTTTATTCCGTATTTTTAAGTCTACAAGCTATTTGTGAGCTTTGATGTTTTACCCTTTCTTTTCCTGGAGATGAAATGCAACAAGACTCAGTTTTCTTGTGTTAAAGAATATTTTCTTCTGGTTTCTATTGAAGTATTATAGTTTTGCATATAATGTTTTTTTCTTGGTTTCTTCTTGAAGTATTGAAGTTCTGCAGATAATGTTTTTACTATTGTTACACTATATTTTTAAAGAAATAAATAATGCTGCAGGTCAGAGGTGGTCAGCTTTGGGGAACAGATGTATATACTGATGACTCCGATCTTGTTGCTGGTTGGTCATTTGCATTTTATTGTTTTAACTGAACTTCTTACAGATAAGACTTAACCTAATCTATCTTTCCCGTCAGTTCTCATGCATACTGGGTACTGTCGACCTACAGCATCGCCACCTCCATCTGCAATCCAAGAGTTACGTGTTACCATCCGTGTGCTGCCTCCTCAAGATAGTAAGTACTTTTGTTTGTTCCTCATGTATCCGTATTTGGCACATATTGAGTACTTACTGCTGGATATCATCAGTTGACAAGATTGCATATTTTTTTATAGTAAACTGGCTAATCTAGAGTGAATTGGAGTTTGCTTTGTGATCCTAGATTGTTTTGACTAGGTGCTTATGCTTATGATTTTCTTGGAAAAGACCTATCTACTACTTTTTGTGCAGGCTATACTTCATCGTTGAGAAATAATGTTCGTTCTCGTGCGTGGGGAGCTGCAATTGGCTGTAGTTATTGTGTTGAACGCTGCTGTATAGTCAAGGTTGAGACTTGTAGCCCTTTTTTTTACTCGAAACACTTCTGAAGTGTTTTAATTTCCTTTAGCATGGAATAAATTTTTGTTTGACCTATGCTATCTTTGTTTGATTAGTTTGATTACCGAAAACTTCTTGACCATATCTGGAATTCAGCCTACTTAACAGTTGATCAATTTTACAATGAGACATGAGCATGACATCTAATGTTTTTCCCAATACTTCGGACTCCTGAAAACTCATACGAGATAGACTGTGTCGAAATGCACAATAGAGCAAGAATGTAGGAGAGAATAGGGGGGAAAGGTTGATGGTTCCAATCTGCACATGTACAGCAATGAACCAAAAAAGAACAGGGCTGCAGGCAAAGGCATTGTACCACAGTCAAACAAGGGTAGAAAGAGGGTCGAGAGGGATTAGTAAGAATTACAATGGGTCCAGAATTTCCTTATTAAAGCCAATTGAGTGCGAGTCTTATGCAGCTAATTTTATTACATCACTACACATAATTCAGGCAAGAAGTTTCATGAGTCTTGATTCTTGATATGAGTTTGACATTTCCATTCTCCTCTATTTCCCCACTCTTCTGACGTGTTTTTGTGTATGATTATTGATGGTTTTACATTTGAATCTAATTTCTAGTCAACTTTTTTAAGCAATAATGGAGAAGATAAGCAGCTCGTTCAGAGATAAAATGCATGATGCTTTGAATGTGTACCCTCTACTTTTTCATTGCAGCGGTTTGGCACTGGCTATGATTTTTGGGGTTGATGACGGTTGAGACTAAGACAAATTAACTTAAAATAGGCGGAATTTCTTAATGCTTGGATATTCCCTCCTGTCATATATTTCCTTTTGCAGGATTGATTCCCTCATTATGCTATCATGTTTTTATGTTTTTAGCTTCTTCAACTTAACTGATGACATTTAATTTAAGGGGTTAGATTTGTTAGAACAATATTAACATTTTTTCTTTCGCATAATTCTTTATTGAAAAAAGTGAACAGTGTGATGAATTTTAAGTGATAAATTTTATTCAGGGATTAATTGTGCGTAGGTGGGACCAGCAGTTGGTTTCCAGGTTTCAGAATCCTCATTTATGTTTCTGTATACATTAATCAAAATAAGAAATGGTTATTCGGAGATCACTACCTTTTTTGTTAACGAGGGGTATCCTAGTCCGTAGGATTAGATTAGAAGTGGCAGGGCAACCAGCCTCGTAGTTGATTTGTTGAATCTTCTTATCATCGTCCCCTGTTCAGAGGGTTGCGTCAGGAAGGGCATCCGGCGTAAAAACTTGCCACTATGTTTCTTTGTATGGATTTTGTACCATTTTGATTCTGATAAGAGTCAAACGTGGTATATCATCCATGCCGCCGGCCTCAGATAGCTGGGATAAGGCGTATGATGATGATGATGACTCAGGCACATACAGCGACATACATCACATGCTTAAGTGGTCCTGGCCACTATTTTGGTGGCCTGAAAATCTGAGATCTCGAGGAGATTAAGAGAGTTTCTGGTATTTTTTATGAAAGATAGTTGTTGAGTTTAATAACAAGTAAGTTCAGTTAAGGACAACGAATCTGAATTAATCTTGATAAAGTTAAGTTTCTATACTTGGTAAAAAGCTTGAGATAAGAGTGAAATTGGATAAGACCTGACTTGAGATCATCTTCTTCAGCAGTTGAGGGAAAATTTTGAATTAAAAAGGTTCACATTAGGCAAGTAATTCTAAAAGGCCTTTAAGTTTACTTGTTTGTAATATTTGCATAGGATCTCGCTGACAAGGAAATATCCGTGTAAAGGTAAGTATTTGCATAAGGTAAGTGTGATATTGTGGTAAGGAAATTTGCACTTGAGGTAAATTTAAGATTGTTATTCTTTGATTATGTAATTAGTACAATAGATATGTATGATCAGAGGCAATCTCCCGGGATTCTGTGCAAATACTATAAGACTTCATAATCATAGTCAAGTAGCACCTTTTCCCAACAATTTGGGATAAGACTTTAATCAAGGTAAGTTTTGAAATAGAAAAAGTGGAGTTATGTGTTCCTCTTCTTGATAATTTATCACCTTGGTGAGATTCGAGATCTCTGCGAGATCTTGCTATGGAAACCCTGATCACTTGCACAGGGCAAGTCGGGATATAATCCCTGTCGGTGGCCAAGGGAGGGGGTTCAAACTCAGGACCCCCACTTCCTGAGGTCCTGTTCCTGGCCGTCCCCACCAACGCTTGGGTGAAATTAGTGTATTTTATTGTATGCACCTTATATCTTACCTAGTTTCAAACTCTCATGCAGAAAAGGGGTGGAACCATTGATCTGGAGCCTTGTCTGACACATGTATCAGCGGTGGAACCAACCATTGCTCCAGTAGCCATTGAACGCACAATGACAACCAGAGCTGCAGCTTCAGTATGTCTCAACTATTTCATTTTTTATTAGTATTTTTGTTGCATTTTGAAATAACATGAAAGAAAAGCAAAAAACTAGAAACATGTTTTGGTATGTAAATGCCTTTTTGCTCGTTTTCTTATTTACCCTGTATTCAGTTTGCTAAAATGATTTTGGCGTGCACATAACAAATACAAATACATATGTCACATTCAGAAGCGTTTTAAGCGCCAATATAGCTTGATGTTAATAGTCTTCCAAGCTTTGCCATGTTAGTTAGCTTTTTTGGCTGCTGATGTGTTATCTTCTTTATTTAAGACATTCTACGATTTAGAATATTCTGATGTTCTCTCCCTGAATCACATTTAGTTTGAACGGCTTATATTTTTTTGTAGCAGTTGTTAGATTCTTTTTTCGAAGGATGCCGTGTTTTCTCAAAAAATGTAAATCATTAGGGCTATATTACTCTAGGGTGCGTTTGGCAACCTTGATTTGGATTTAAAGATGTGATTCATAAAATCACGTCCTTTTAAATCACAAGTAGATGAGATTTGTATTTGAGAGCATAAATTTCAGGTAGTGTTTGGGAATAGTGTGATTTTACGAGTGAGATTCTAATATTTAGTATTGGGGGGTGTGATTTTTAAAAGACAGGGTAGGACGTGAGGTTTGCACCCATCCCTTTTCATGTTATAAATCAACTGACGGGATTTAGGGTGAGATTTGGGTCAAAATCAAATCCCGCTTAAAAATGTTGCCAAACAGTGGATTTGTAGAAATGGCACGATTCTATGAATCACGGGGTCCAAATCCCTGTTGCCAAACGCACCCCTATTGAGTACTTTATGTGGTTCTTATAGTATGTAAGGAGATCAGTTTCCAAATATGGAGGACTGGAAATTTTAATGTACTGTCTATGGCTCTGTGAGCTTGTGTAGTGTGTTTTGTTAGTGGTTTCATATGTAGATATCAAGCTATTTTGACTTGAGTTTTTTGTCCTCTAGCATGCATTGCGGCAACAGAGGTTTGTACGTGAAGTCACAGTGCAGTACAATCTGTGCAATGAACCATGGTACATCTCTTTTATATTGTTTTATGTTTTTGTACCTTGAATGCAGAAAACTCATTTTAGTAATATGTATACTTACGTTTGTGTCTGTATGTACTAGTTTTTACTGGGGTTAATTCCTATGGTTCTTGTATTTTTATATAGCTTTTACAAGTCAATGTACTTGAACCATGCTGGCTTTTCGTGAAAATAGGCAAAAGCCTGTATTGACAATGCTTCATTCCAATTACTTGATCAGTTGTGTTACAGTCCATATGTCAACTTTTCACTATGCAGTGAGCTCTTAAGGGAAAAATTTAATTTAAAAGAATTTGTGAATTGAGTCACATAGCTTGACTCTTTCTCCAATTGTTTTTTTTCTTTATCGTTTCTTTATTATCTGATCCCTTTTTTGTAGATCAAGTTTTGCATTTATCATTTTTCATGTTTGTGGATTGTCTTAGGTTAAAATATAGCATAGGCATGGTTGCTGACAAGGGACTGAAAAAAGCTGCTTTCACTTCTGCACGCTTGAAGAAGGGAGAAGTTCTATATTTGGAGACACACAGAAACAGGTAAAAGTCATGCTAAGCCACCTTTACATTGAAAGAAAAGTTTAGATAAAATAATGAATGTAGGTTTTTTATTACTTGCTCCATAAAGTTCTTATTTTCTGGGTAATTTTAAAAACTTGTCCGTTCAATTCATGAGTCAGCCTCAGCTTGTTATAGATGTTTCAGACGAAAGTGTTACTTTTTTTGTTAATAGCTTCAGATATTTTAGAGGTTTGATGAAAGAAAGTACTTTGGAGATAGCTTTTTTTTGTCTATCTTTACCTTATGGCAATTCAATTAGTTATTAGCGGGAAGAACTGCTGCAGGAACAGGAGATGTGAATGCGAGGGCTAATTCCTGAATAATTATATTTGTTAATGCAAATACGCTAATGTTTATAGGATGTAAGCTATATTAGTACATTAAAATACTTAAAGGTTTGTGGAGCTCTAGTGTTGCTACTGCTCATCTAGGATATGGGAATGAAGATGATCTTATTGTGGTCATTGTAGGTTTGAGCTCTGTTTTAATGGAGAGAGAGTTATGAGCAATGGCTCAGTGGGGACTTCTCAGTCAGCAGAACTGGAGTCTCAGAAACTTCAGAATCATAATTCTCATGACAAATACCATGCTGACCGAGATAATGTCGTTGATGTGTTTCGGTGGTCTCGTTGCAAAAGACCTCTACCTCAGTATGTTGTAAAATCTATTGGAATTCCTTTGCCTGTTAAAGAACTGGAGGTAATTTTTTTTTATTATTGCACTTTCTGCTTTTCTTTTCAACTATTACATTACCCACTGGTCAATAAAAGAAACTGTTACCGTACTTAAGCATTGATGGTGGCAGAGTAATGGAGAGCGTTGGGGTATTATCTTAACTTGTTTAGAAGACCCATAACATTGTAGGATCTTAAATTTGGAGACATGTTATCTAGGTTTTCTATTTTGTATCTATTGTCTCATTTAAATTGACTCATGTTTGTGTAGGGGTAATTAGCAGAACCACATAACTGAAATAAGCTTCTGTTCAAGGTATGGTGAAGATTTTAGAGAGTGCACAGCAAGATGACAATGACAGGATACTCCTTCCATCCAAAAAAACCTGGCTGCATTTGAAAATGAGTTAACATTATTGGCATGTAGGGGCCCCCACAGCATTTCAAGCCTCCTCTTACCCCTGCACATGCACGTTCATGAGGATCTATTGGCCTGTAGGGCAAATCCAGCCGCCGAATGCTGGATCCGTAATTTTTCAGATTCAGCCAGGTTTTTTTTTTGGACGAAGGGAGTATATAGAATAGAAGAATGTGATAGTAGAGGAAGAGAAGATGTGGATGATGCAAATGAAGGATTAGAAATTTAGACGGTTGAGAACCAATTGGATATCGAATAGGAAGAAGTAGAAGCAGAGAAGGTAGATATGATAATGTGGAAATTTGGGGTTGAAATTGTCATTCTTCACATCGCCAATTTGTTCTCCATTTGTGCAGTTTTTTATTTCATTGTAATTTTGCAACACATATTCACAATTATTGTCTACTATATAATAATTGCCTGTGTTATTACCTGGGACTAGGTGTTGGAGGAGAGTCTCAACTGGGAAGACATCCAGTGGTCCTCGACTAGCGTGTGGATATCTGAGAAAGAGTACATCCTTGCTCGGGCACATTTCATGGCTCCTAACTGAAGACAAAAAACCTGTTTAATAGAGTTAACTCTTCCCGATGGAAATGTTTAGTGAGTTGTCTTTATGTATCAGCATTAATTGTAACACACTGACTTAAGTTGTTCATTGATTAGCAAATACCATTTTTTTTTACTTTTCAGTTGTAGTTGTTAAATATTTATGTTTGGATTTTTACAAATGGACATGCTCTTAGGATTTACATGGTTGTAGTTGGATTTTCACGTTGCCTGTCTGCTTGTAAATAAATACATTTGCATTTCTCTTTTTCGTTTTGAAACTTTTATTGGTGACACTTTGACACATTATTATATTACACAATGATATCAAATCGTGTTAATGAGAGTAATATGCCTTGTCTTAGATTTTAGAGCATTTGACCTCCAGATTTTACACAATTTCCTGGTTCACCTCTGTGAATGTATTCCTGTTTGAGGTATATGCTCCGGGTCACACATCAGGGTCGTTCTTACTCCTACCCCACTCCGAAAGATTATTACATGCCCCATCTGGCTTTCCATAGGAGGATGGTGTGTAAAATTTGGCCGGACGAGATTCACATATGCAGGACTGGGGACGAGGGCAACTGGCTTAGAGAAACCAAAGATACCTTTAACGATTATAAATTTTGAAAACATGAGATGGGAAAGGTTAATCATGCACCCAGTGAAAATAATCTCTGCCATGCATCAAGCGAAATTTTGATGGTGCGCAAAAGCTATGAGTTGGCGGGATTGAAAACAAAAACTACTAACCTTAGTATTGTTGGGCTTATGCCAAGCGTACTACAAGAAGGCTGCCCAGGGTTTTTTCTTTTGTTAGGCATGCCAAGTTGTAAAACGAACAGAAGAATAGCGATACTATGATGTTGTTTTACTCAACATACAATCAATTTCCTCAACAACAAAATTAAATTCGTCATCTTAGTTGTCATCATTATCATGCCCTATTCTAGATGCCTGGTGCAGAAACATGGATTCAAAGCTCAAATTCCAAACCGCTTAACAACAAACCGGATGCTGGCTGTGCAGCTGGACCTGGTTTTGTTCTGAGTATTTATTTATCCTTTGCAACACCGATTTGACTTGCATACATACAAAGTCCATGACCAAACCTCATGACGATCTGTAACCAGCTGGGATAGCATACATATAAAAAGCTAAAGAGATGCTATATACAGTTCAGTTTTCTTTCCATGGTTGATTTTTACCAGTTATGATAGCATATGCAGCATGAGCAAATACATATTTGAAAATTTTTGCTCTAAGAAAGATTGCTTCTTAAGCTCAATCAGTTGGCTGGGGATTATTTCCCGACTAACCAGGTGCGTACGTTGTGTGAGCTGTGCACGTGCCTGAGCGTATTAGTAGAGGGATAAGGTTAGCCATTAAGAGGCTGGTTTTCAGCCCTTCATGCTGGGTCAGACACCTATCATTAACACAAAAACAAAAAGGAGAGAAAAAAAAAAAACAAAAACAGATTGCTTCTTGCTTCTTTTCGTCACATATACCACAGATTTCCAGATAAGAGCATCAATATTCTTCCAATGTTTTACTCGTTGTGATATTTGAGAAAATTGAACCAAAAAAGGACATATACTTAAGATGAAGGAAAATTTTGTATTGTGATCAATTCTGAAAACCCTAAATGCAATTGCATTCTAATCCCTTTGTGATTTTTACAAACAACGAGTCTCCTAATCACATGTGGAAAAACAATGTTATAGACTTATAGTCATAAAGATAATTACTATATACTCCCTCTATCCAATACTTCTTGTCTACATTATGTTGCCATGACAAAAAATACTAATTGTTCACATTTGAAGAAATGTGATTTTGAAAGAAGCTATTTTATTATCCATTTTACTCCAGCCAGTTTGCACTCCGAAAAGGATAACATGAAATAATAGGAGAATTGATATGGGCAACTATTTTCCAAATCCAGACATTGAAAATTGGAGAAAGGGAGTATTTAAGCGTAATTTACAACTCGTTTTTTCTTAGCAAATAGCCTGATTGTACAAAAATGTCTTCACAACTGGAAAATCCATGGCAAGAAAAGGGAAATTTACCAAATAATATATATATTATAATAAATAATAACTGATCCGGTTATTTGATATGTCATGCAAGCGCTAGCCCCTGCTCGGTCTTTTTCTTTTACCCTGACCCAAAAAACGTTACTGGATACCTTCCTCTTGTAATGAGAGAAAGTGTCGTTTCAACTGACGCCTTACATTTTCTTTGGAAAGCGTCATCTAGAATGATGCCTTCGTTTTAGGTTTGTTTTAAAACCCTCACTCCCCCTCTCAGTCTCAGCTGAAAATAGCCCGACCGAGCCCTTCCTCCACCTCTCTCTCTTCTCCTGCTCCATTGCCCCGCGCACCTCTTCTCTCTTCTCCTGCTCCGTCTCCCTGCCCTTCCTCTACCTCCCTCAACACCAACTCGCTCTTGCCATTCAACTCGCCTTCTTCCCCCATTGTGTGTCCAACTTCATCTACCACTATGTTATATGCCTCTGACGTCCTTCTGCCTCATGTGTCCGTAGGTAATAAACTCTCAACCTCTCAACTAAAGTTCAAATGGTGCTTACATTCTAACAAATAGTTGATCGTTTGTGATTGATTTAACTCTAGTATTTCATTAAATAGCTGATTGTTTACTGAAATGGTTACATTTTATTGATTAGTGTATTTTGTCGTTTTTCATGCAAATAGTTTATTTGAGATCATATAGTAGACATTTATTATTATTAAAAAAATAAGCATTCATAATGAGTTGTAGTTGCTTACAAACCCTCCTTTTTCATTTAGTTTCTTGTTTTAAAAAAATCAATTTGAGTACTATTTTGTTAATGTTTATTAAAGGTTTTGTGAGTAAAGATGGTGGGAGAAATAGTTTCGTTTGTGCTATGGCATAGTGGGGGAATTGCAATCGATAGAGGTGAATATGAAGGTGGTGACATCGTAGGATTGTTTATTAGTAAGTCAAGCACTTATGAAGAGTTAGTGATGCAAGTTGTAATGAAGATGGGATGGGACCAAAGAATTTGGAAAATTCGTGTAAGTGTAAGATGCCTCTTTTTGGAAAAATAACCATCATACTACCCATTGATGATGACAACTCCATGCAAGTCTTGTGTATATACATTCGAGCTATTTTTAGAAAAAAAAGGTTTGACTGCCTAGCTTTGCAAATGATGGCAAAGGCGTAAGTAGGAGTTCTCGAAGAAATATGTCGAGTGGAAAGTTGAAGGGAATGTTTGTGGTCGATAATGAAGAAGATGATTTGTCCATCACACTTGTGTGCAACGAACCCCAACCTTCGCCTAGTTGGAGGTAAGTTTATTATGAAAATATAATTTAACCATTTAACTTACATTTTGTTTGATAGCTTCTTGCTGATGTTGTTAGTTTTCTTTGGAATAAATTAGACACACATCTCATGCTTATGAAGCTATGAATCTTGGCACATGGTGGTGAATGGTTTGGTACAAAAACCTCATTTCATAACCCCTATACCTACAAGCGATTAAGACGATGGTGAAATATGAATGATGAGGAAGACGATGAGCGGAGAGTGTGCAAAATATGGTTGATAATGAGGGAGATGATTTGGTGGACAACGCAGTTGCTACGGATAACTTGGATGACTTTGAGGAGGAGCCGCCATATGCGTAAATCACAAACGAGGAAATAGGGGTTTATATGAGGAGGCACGCTATGACGAAGGAATATATGTGGGGCAAATATTCCCCAATAAAGATGAATTTGTCCACGCATTGAGCTTGATTTCAATTACGCAGGATGTTCGCTACAAACTATTGTTGCGTACATGTTCGACATAGTACACAACAAGATGTCATTACCCTAACTGCTCATGGAGAGTACATGCATCAATAAGGAAAGGGATTGATGATACTAAAGTGAAAACGTATGGTGGCAAACATATTTGTAGAAATGCTTAGCTGGACACTGGTCATAGACAATGTATCGCGACGTTTGTTTGTCGGAATATATTACCCTCCATTAGAGTAAAAGTAGATATCCCACCACTAGCTATTCAAAAGAGGATTGAGGAGATTGTTCATGTGGATATTTTACACAAAAAAAATATGGATGATAAGGAATAAGGCCATCAAGGCATTGTATGGTGATTGGGTTGAGTCTTATCGATTGTTGTCAATGTACTTCAAGGCAATAGTTAATGCCAATTCAGGAACTATTTGTAAGTTGGTGATGTACCAAATGGAAGATGTCAGGTATCGGCAATTTGACAAGACATTTTGAGCCTTCGGGTCATGTATTGAAGGTTTTAAACATTGTCTCTCAATCATAAGTGTTGATGATACTTTCCTATCTGACAAGTATACTAGAGCCCTCATGGCGGTGAAGGCTAATGACGAGCACAAAGGCTTGTCTCCACTTGCATTTACTTTGTTTTGGGTGAGGATTACCTTAATTGGATTTTGTTTTTACGTATGTTGAAGACACATGTTGTCCTTGATAGGATATGTATCACTATAATATCTGATCGACATAAAGAGTTGTAAAACGTCGTGTCTTTTGTCACTGATAATGTATTCGACACATAAAATCAAACTTTCTACAAAAGTTTAAAAATGATGTATTGACAACATTGGTAGGGGAAATTACAATGGTGCTTACTGTAGGCAAGTTTAATGCCAAGATGAAACTGATTGGTGCAAAAAGTCCAAAAGCACAAAAGTGACTCAATGAGAAGGCGGATTATTGATCTATACATGAAATATATATTTTATTATCTCATAAACATATATTTATGCTAGTGTTTAATGAGAATTACTACTACTTTAATATAATTTTTTGTTTTTGTAGGAAACAAGAGTAATATACAGAAACAAGTCCAAAAAAGTAACTCAAATGATTAAATCATCATAACTTCATATGGACATCTCTGATGGAACTGATTTTCAAGAAGTCAGCTTTCCAACGCCACCAACTACGCACAATTCGGAGTTCGGAGCAGAAAGTTATAGCCATTTGAAGATTGTGAACAGTAACTACGATCGATCGGACATTCAATGTGATCGATCGCCTCAGCCGCAAAACAGTGTTATTGAAGGAAACGATCGATCGGAATAAAAATGATCGATCGTATCTACTGGAGTTTTTTATCCGCATAAGATAGTAACAACGATCGATCGAAATCATACGGCGTCGATCGGCAGAAAATAACGAAGTAATTGTGATCGATCGGTAGGAGAACGATCGGTAATACGGAGCGATCGATCGCAGTGTGAGGTAAACCGAAATAAGACCTATTTCGACTAGAATTTGGAAGGGGACTTCGTGGTTTTCCTTCACTCTTATAAATAGGCCTTATGGGAGAACGTTTTGAGAGGAGAGAATAGACTTTTGAGCTTTATTGAAGGCTAGAGAGGAGGAAGAAGAAGGAGTCTTTTGGAGCAAAAAAGAAGAAGGATTCATGACGATGGATCTACATAAACAGACTTCTCTTTTCTTTTTTTCTATGTGTAACTAAACTTTTATTCAAGGCTAGATGAAGCCCTAGATATGTATTGCTACTCTTGATAGTTTAATTTTATAAAGTTGATTATGATTCATGTTTAATGCAATTTTATAAGTATTCTTTTGAGTGCTTGACCATAGACTTGATTGATTATGAATGAAATTAGATATTGTGATTGATTTTATGCCCAATCAAGGATAAGATTAATTACATTATAACAGGTTTGTTGTTGATTCTATCCCCGATTAAGGATTGATTGCAAAATAGTAGATGAACTTTCATGTCCGATCAAGAACGTTAGTGAATTCATTAGTAATTCGTGCATCCGATCAAGAACACGAATTACCATATCATGTCAATGTACGTTTAATAATAATTGAGAGTAGTAATTGCATGTTTAGTGGTGGATTCATTGCCTTAATAATTCTCTGCATTGATTAAAACTCAGCTTAGTAGTTAAAGTTCATAGCTTTATTTAGATTAAACAAAAACTGCTACTTTCTTCTCTTGAATTTGGTAAAAGATTAATCCGTCCCTGAGGTTCGACAACCCTTTAATACTCGCCGTAGTACAATTGCCTTGTGCACTTGCAAGGGTTTTATATTTAAATGATCTATTATCCTTTCAACTATGATCGCTTTCTCATGATAGTTTTACAAGATTTGGAATGACCATAACAAATTTTGCTGAAAGTCTAAATGGCGTATTGAAGGAGGCTCGATCATTACCTATACAGGCCTTAGTGTTAGCCACATTCTACCGGATTGTCAAAGTTTTTTTGAAGCAACATTCGGCCAAGTTGGCCATAACAACCCCATACACCCCTACTATTGAGTTGAAGATTAAACAATAGACGTGATTTATTGGCAGCAGTTGGGTTGATCAAATCAATTCCCACATGTATGAAGTGAAAACATTGGCTGATAGAAAATGTGTTGGATGCCCACCAACAGACATATTCTTGCAATTACCCTCAGGTGTCCAAACATCCCTATTGTCATCTAATTGTTGTCCAAGTGAGGCGAAAATGACCCATCGGTAATTTAGTTGGATATTGGTATACATTTATTGCATTTAGAAATGTGTATGCCAAGAAATGCTTTCCTCCTCCTGATCGACAATTTTGGGAGATAGAGTCACTAATATTTGTGGTGAAGCCCCCAACAGGAACACAAAAACTCGGTCATTCACACACTAGGAGAACACTGAATGCGATGGGCAATGCGGCTATGACGAAAGATTGTCGATCACAATATTGTTGTGAGAATTATAATGAAGTTGGATATAGCAGACTAACTTGCCAAAACCCACCTTCTGTTGATTGGTATTTCCATACATTGATCTTTTGTTATAAATTAACTTGTTCTTTATTTCGCTTGAATATGTTATTAACTGTTGGTTTCTTTGTAGATATTATGGATCCAGGACCTATTGATCTCTCCGTCCTCACATTGTAGAGCTCACATAGATCTGATGGCATATAGAATGGAGAAATAGGTGCACATCCCTTAACTTTATCATTTTAGATATTGTAAATATTAAATTGATTATATACTACTTTTAATATGTATTAGGATCATGGGTGCATTGAATGCACTGAGCATTGGGGCAACATGTGACATTGGGCGATCGATGGTTGCTTGTTGCCATACATAGAGAGGGCAGGTTTTTGCGACTTCTTACGCTTGAAGTATATCTGGATTGATAGGGCTCTCATAACTGCCCTAATTAAGAGAAGGCAGAAGGAGACGCATACCTTCCACTTGCATTTCAGGGAGATGATTATTATTTTGCAAGATGTAGCTATACTACTTGGGTTGCATATTGATGGTGTGGTGATGACTTGCACGACTTTGGGCATTGACTGAAATGTTGTATATGAGCATCTTCTTGGATGGGTACTGATCGTTTAAAATTAAAACCATTGCAAGTGCACAAGGCAATTGTACTACGGCGAGTATTAATAAGGGTTGTCGAACCTCAGGGACGGAATAATCTTTTACCAAATTCAAAAGAAGGTAGCAATGTTAATTCTAAACTAAGAAAGCAATGAACTTCAACTAAACTAAGTGAAATTTAATCAATATGGAGAAGACCAAGGCTTCGAATCCACCACAATAAACTAGTGTATCGTCTCTCTCTCTCTTTTGAATAAAGATTTCCAATTGGCTAGCATATTCCTCTCGGACGTACACTTGTCAACTCAAAATATAGTGCTCTCCTCTCGGATGTAACACATAAAACAATTAAAACATGGAATTGTGATCTATCTCTCTCGAGTATAAACCAATGAAATTTTATTGATATATAACACCTCAGTCTACTCACGTTCCTCTCGGATACGTAAGTATTCTTCGGATTGAAACTCACAAGAATTCACTCTTGTCTCTCTCGAGTACAAAGAACAAATCTTTATTGAATTAACGGTGATTACACAATAAAATCCATACACCAACTAGAGTAAAAACATAAGATGAGAGAAAAGAAACTACACAACCAGATTATTGGGCTTCATCTACGCCTTGGAGAAGTGTTTAGCCTTGCATTGGAAGAGAAATCACCATCGTGTTCTTCATCTTCTTCTCTCCTTTGCTCTAGCCTCCAAGGGTTTCTCCAAGAGTTGAATATGTGGTGCCCAAAACGTTCTCCCATAAGACCTATTTATAATAGTGAAGAGAAACCATGAAATTCCCTTCCAAATCCAAGTCGAAATAGGTCTTATTTCGGTTTGCCGCATACGGCGATCGATCGCTCCGTATTGACGATCGTTCGCTGGCTGATCGATCGCAATTCCTCCGTTATTTTACCCCGATCGATCGCTTTGCCGATCGACGCCGTATGATACTGATCGATCATAGTTACTATCTTGCGCGATTGAAAAATTCCAGTAGATACGATCGATCGTTTCCTCTAATGTACTGCTTTTGCGGCTCTGGCGATCGATCACATTGATATTCGATCGATCGTAGTTACTGTTTATAAACTTCAAATGGCTATAACTTTCTGTCCCGAACTCCGAATTACACGTGGTTGGTGGCGTTGGAAAGCTAACTTCTTGAACTTTAACATGAGACTTGAATCAGTCCAATCCGACATTTTTACATGAAGTTATGATGATTTAACCATTCGAGTTACTTTTTACCTCATTTCTGTGTATTACTCTTGTTTCCTACAAAAACCAAAAACTATATTAAAGTAGTAGTTATTCTAATCAAACACTAGCATAAAAATAAGTTTAGGAGATAATAAAATGCATATTTTATGTATAGATCAGGTACCTCTACTTCATGCTCTACGAGGTAGTCGGGTGAGCCTTTTATGGTTGAGACAGCAGTTCATTGGCCTCCCAGATGATGCCACAAAGATAGCCATCGAGCAGCATGCACGTGCAGATTTACTATATGCTTGGTTGCACCATATTTACTGATAGCAACAACAACCATATGCACCTCATCTTGTTAAAGGATTTTCACTCCAGGAGACAATATGTATGGGGTAGTGCCACCCTTGCCTACATAGAGTTGGAAAAATCTTGCCAACCCAACGCAACATGAATTTTCAGGTGTGTCACTCTTATCCAAGTAAACCATTAATAATATTTGGCTAATCTATTTACCACAAGTATAACACATTTGATTCATGTTAAATTTCTATGTTAAACACTTATGGTCGTGGGATGTCTAAAAATTCAGAGCACGCCACTAGATAGTTTTTTTTTCCATTATGAATTAGGTATATTTTATATATTTAAGTCATTTCATGATTTTTTATATAATTTCCCCTTTTTTTTAACGAGGGGTGTCCTTGGCACCCGACTAGAAGGGTTCAAGGGGCAGGGCACTTAGATCACTGTAACCTGCTGCCTATCCCCTTAGGAACATATAAGGCCCACCCATCATAGCCATCGATTTACCTGGGTGGCCCAACAGAGAAGGGATTTGAACTCGAGACCTCCTCTGATTCCAAGAAGCGAGTCCTAGCCATTACATCAATTCTCTGTCGGTGGTGGAGGACACCGTGAGGATTAACAGTTTTGGTCTTCCTAGCATTCCACGCGTGGCTTTTTTTTTTAAAACCGACGCCTTTCTCTTTAAACCAACGCCTTTCAAGCACTTGGTCTTTTTTTTTCTTAAGGCGTCGGTTGACGCCTTCCAAATCATTTCTTTTAAACCTCTCCCCATACTACGAAATCTAAATTTTCTTTAACATATGATAAAACCACAGAGATATACATTACATATATGACAACATTAAACGTACACAAACAATTTAGACTATTAGAAAGACTAACAAAATATCAAATTATTACAAAATTATACAAAGTATTACAAATTTACTCATAAAATTACAAGTGTTCAATCAACTCTCCTCAACATATTCCTACCCCGTCCTCGTACTTGAGCTGGAATATCCTCAGGCTCAACGTCAGGTATAGCATTTGAAGATGAAGGTGCCTGACGTAGAGCACGAAGTGCACGCTGTCGCCGAGTATATACTTTCGAAGAAAGAGGCCTCTCAACTTGCTCCAGCGGGGCATCTGGAACAACTGGTGATGGGGTAAAACTCGTCATGTCCACTGATGATGTCACAATGTCGGAACAACCTCCAGTCCTAGAAGCTGATAAAGGTCCTGGAACAACCTCCAATCCTGGAATCTCCGTCATAACTGGTTGAAGCAATGGCAAACTCGCAAGAACATGTCCAGAGATATCGTGTAGCGTCTGACATGCCGCCAGCAAGCTCTCATAGGATCAGTCCACCAAAGCTCCCTTCGTCTGAGCGAATGTCTGTCTCACACAAGTAAGCTAGAAAGGAAAAAAATATATGTTATCTACTCACCAATGCACAAACCAACAGTGAATTAAATTAAGTATGAAGTAAAAGATACTCACCAATGCCCGCTCAGTGTCGCCCCGCGGTTGATATAACATCTCCGCCTCATGCACAAGTGGCATGATAAGTCTCCTGGTGATCCTCAAGTACCATCTCATATATGCATTATCTTCATCTCGCTCTGTCATAGCATGCTCCCCCTGAACGAGAGTGGTTGTCCAGTCGTCCCATCTAGTAATGTAGGTCGCATGATGCGACCTCCAATCAAAACTCCCTCGGTCTTGGCGCGATAATCGTTCAATAAACTCCACAACAAGAGGGGGGAAAACTTGCTCTAATCCGAATTGCAGCATGACCCGATCCATAACATGCATCTCGACGATGTCAACACATATAAGTGGCGTCCTAAATAGCCACATATGCGCTCCATCCATACATATTCCAGGTAACTGCACTAACACATCATCATGATATGGTTGCCATGCTACCTACACAACATATGAAGATTGTACTTAACTTTTTTGTGAAATGTACATTCGTCATATTCATAACACGTGCAATATAAACAACAAATACCTCGCCGGATCGTTGATAGTCTAATTCTGATCTATACATCGCCAAGACACTATGAGGATTCACAGTTTTTGTCTTCTTCGCGGTCCACCTAACATAACGAAGATGAGGAACAAATTATCTAAAATGTCAATACAAGATCATCAAATCACTTAAATAAATAACACATACCGAACTCCTAATGGTGATAAACCATCTAGTGGAGTGCTCATAATGTTTGGACGACCGACATGCAATCTCTCCCATGACCATAGCTATTTGCAATCTCTCCCACGACCATAGCTATTTGCAATCTCTCCCACGACCATAGCTGTTTGACAGTACTTTACAAATAGAAGATAATGATATATGCAATATTCAAAACTAAGGAGATAATGATTATGCACATACCTCTCCGTTCCATATGCCAATAGATCTGTGCGAGCTCTGCTCTGTGAGGACGGAGGGATCAATCGGTCCTGGGTCCATAATATCTACACAGAAACTAACAATTAATAATAACTTCAAAGAATGTATAAACAAGTTAATTTACATATAAAGATCATTGTATATAAGTACCAATCAGCAGGCGGTGTGTTTTGGCAATGGCGCCTGTTATGACCAACTTGGTTGTAATTCCTACAATGGTAGTGAGATCGACCATCTGCACGCATGCCCGCACTATCCCTCGCATTATGTATTCTCCTACTGCGTGGACGACCGGGTTTTCGTGTCACCCTTGGGGGCTTCACCACATACTCAGGTGACTTTTCCTCCCAAGATTGTCAATCTGGAGGCGGAAAGAATTCGGCTGCATACACCTTTCTATATGCATCAGATGTATACTAATATCCAACTAATTCGCCGATGGGTCCTCTTCGCCTCGATTGGACAACAATTAGATGACGACATGGATGTTTGTACACCTGAGGGTAATTATAAGAACATGTATGATCGCTTGCATCCACCACATATTTTCTACCACTCATTGTTTTCACTTCATACACGTGATGATTGATTTGGTCAGCCCACATGCTGCCAATCAAGCGCGTTTATTGTTTAACCTTCCACTCAATAGTAGGGGTGTATGGGGTTGCCATGGCTAACCCGGCCGAATATCGCTTTACAAAGAATTTGACGATCCGATAGAGTGTGGCTGACACTAAGGCTTGCACAGGTAATGATCGAGCCCCCTTCAACATGCTATTTAACTTTCAGCCATATTTGTTGTGGTCATTCCAAATCTTGTAAAACCATCATGAGCAAGTGGCCACAATTGAGGTGATAATCCACCTTCCTCACTGAGTAGCCATTTTACTTCTGGACTTTTTGCACCGATAAGTTTCATCTTCTCATCAAACTCGTCTGCAATAATCACAGTTGTAGCTTCCCCTATCAACCTCGTCAATACATCATTTTTAAACTTCTTATGATAGTTTGCCTTGATGTGTCGCATACAATATCGGTGACAAAAATGCGGATGTGGAAACACCTCTGGCACAACCTTTTGCAACCCTTTATGTCGATCGGATATAATAGTGATCAAGATCCTATCAAGGACAACATGCTCCTTCAACATACGTAAGAACCATCTCCAATTAGGGTAATCCTCACCCGAAACAAGGCTAAATGCAAGAGGGAACAAACCCTTGTGCCCGTCGTTAGCAATCGCCACCAAAAGGGCTCCTCCATACTTACCAGATAGGAAAGTAGCATCAACACTTATGATGGGGAGACGATGTTTAAAACCCTCAATACATGGCCCAAATGCCCAAAACACCTTCTTAAACCTTCGACACATAGCATCTTCTATTTGGGTCATCACCAACCTACAAATGGTTTCCAGATTGGCATTAACTATTGCCTCCATGTACATTGGCAACAATCGATAGGACTCAGCCCAATCACCATACACTGCTTTGATGGCTATATTCCTTGCTGTCCATGCTTTTTTGTATGAAATATCCACGTGAAAAGTCTCCTTAATCCTCTCTTGAATAACCACTGGTGGGATATCTACTTCTGCTCTAATAGAGGGTAATATATGCCGACAAACAAATGCCGCAGTACATTGTCTATGACCAGTGTCTAGCTCGGCATTTCTATAAGTGTGTTCGCCACCATACATTATCACTTGAAAATCATTAATCCCCTTCCTCAATGATGCATGTACTCTCCATGGGCAGTTAGGGTATTGACATCTTGCTGTGTATTGTGTCAGATTTGTACGCAACACTTTATAGCGAATATCATGCGCTATTGAAAACTCCCTCAATGCGTGTACAAATTCATCTTTATTAGAGAATATTTGTCCCACATATATTACTTCCTCATGATATATCTCCTCAGCAAACCCTGATTAATTGCCCCATCTATTTCATTATCCGTTAGTCGCCCATGGGGGCTCCTCCTCATATGGCAACTCCTCCTCAAAATCATCCAAGTTATCCGTAGCAATTGCGATGTCCACCAATTCATCTCCCACATTATGAACCATCTCATGCACACTATCCTCTCCTCATACATCTTCAACATCAATAACCGATGAATTAGACACTTGCTCATCATTTTCCCCATCATCTTTTAATACCACTTGAACCAGTGTAAATATAGGGGTTATGAAATGATGTTTGTGTGCCAAACCATTCACCACCTCATGCCATGCTAATATTTATCGCTTCATGAGCATGAGATGTGTGCCTACATTATACAAAACCAAACTAATATCATGAATAAACTATTCCTTTAACCGTAAGTTGAATGGTTAAAATACTATTTTTAAATAAACTTACCTCAAACTAGGCGAAAGTTGGGGTTCGTTGAACGCTAGTGATATAGACAGATCATCTTCTTCATTATCTTCCACATGCCTTCCTCTAGAGTGTCCACTCGACCTATTTCTGCGAGCACTCCTACTTCCGCCTTCACCATCATTTACAAACCTAGGCATGCACGCCTCTTTTTCTACACATAGCTCGAAGCTAAGCACATGAGGCGCAAGATAGAACATTTGTTGCATAGAAATTAGAATTGTCATCATCATTTGGTATTATAGTAGTCCTTGCTCCAGTAACAGGCATCTTGTACTTCATACAAATTTTTCACAATCTTTGGTCCCATCCCAGTTTGTTTACCACTTGCATCCCTAGTTCTTCGTAAGTACTTGACCTATTAATAAATAATCCTACACTTTTACCACCTTCATATTCACCTCTATTAATTCTGCCACCATACATTAACACAAACTGAACCATTTCTCCCGCCATCTCTTCTCACAAAACTTTAAAAAAACACTATCAAATACTACACAAATATAACATAATTACTTTCATACAATACAAAAGCTACATTAATATGTATTTTTAATGGATATTAAACGTATATTACTGGTATAAACGCGAGCGACAGGGCGAGGAATTGGCCGGAGAAGCTGCTGGCCGGCCGAGGCGAGGTGAGGCCATGGCGTGGACGTGGCGAGGACAGGGAGGCGTGGCCGGGGCGAAGACGGCAAGGCGGAGGCGGGGACGGGGACGGGGCGGTGGCGACTGGCCGAGGCGGAGACGAGGAGGCGCCGGAGAGCCAAGGCATCCGGAAGGAGAGGCGGCGAGGAGAGGCGTTAGGGCTTGGTGCGGTGGAGCCCGAGCGCTGATAAATACGAAATGAACCGACGCCTTTCAGCTATGAAAGAAGGCGTCAGTTCAACCGATGCCTTTCAGCCAGTTAGAAAAAGAATCATTCACAAGAGAAAAGCGTCGGTTCAGGTCGGTTTAAAAAAAAAGCCACGCTTGCGCCTGCGTGGCTTGTTAGAGCGCCATTTCGGGAAATAAGTTCTACATTGAGTCATTTTGGTAATTTTTTTTTCATGATTTTTTATATAATTTCTCCTAAAAAAAGAAAAAAGAGTAACCATTTTTAAATGCAGCCAGGTTTCTGTGGACGACCGATGGAGTAGTAAGGAAAGAAAAAGGAAAGAAATCGAGTGTGACAACTTCCCTAATATATCGGCCATTCACGGGCCAGTAACGGAGCCGTTAATCCCACGTTTCCAATTTTACGGTTAAAAAAGCCCACCACCTTCCCAACCACACCGTAATCCCCGCAGACGGCCGTCCAACTCCTCCTCCTACCTTCTTCTGCTTCTTCTTCTACTTCCCCATCCCCAATCCCCCCGTCTCTCATCTGGTTCCCGGCAAGATCCACCTCCCATTCCCCCCTCCTCTGATCCCTCCCCACGGTCTTCCCCATTTCCCGCTGATTTTCCCGAGCTCCGAATTGCGTCGGACGGCCGCAAAAGGGCGAGTCTTTGGCCGCCTTTTGTTCGATTTCTTAGTCTTTTGATGCGATGGAGTCGGACGAGGACGGGAAGGCGGCGGATGGGGGTTCTTCGGCCGTTGCGTGCTCGATTTGCCTTGAGCCCGTCGTTCGCGGGGCTGGTCGATCCACTGCATCCTTGCAATGCGGGCACGAGTTCCATCTAGGTGCGTTTATCGAATTGGATGATGAATTTTTCGTAATTTGTTTGATCTGGTGTTCGATATGGTGTTGTAGTTGTTGGGTGTTTGATTTACTTTTGCATGTTTGGAAACAGAAATTGATTCAATTTTCTTGCCTTTTTGTTGCACATGTTCCCTGGAGTTCAATATGTGCAAATTTGTTTATGCGAAGGTCATGTATGATCTGAAAAAGATTTCTTTGTAATTAGTTCTTATCGTGTGCTGTTGTTATTCTCGGAAGGCACTTTTGTTATTAGGAGGCTCCAGCCTTGGAATTTGATGTCTAGGCATTGGTAACAAAGGAAATGAATTGATGTGAAAGTGGAGACAAAACGCTTCTAGTTTGTTTTGAGCAGTTTAATGCTGTTATCAAGTTTGAGTTTTGGTTCCACAGCTGGTGGTATATAGAGGATTAAAAGGGGATTTGGAAGATGTGAGATTGGAATATGTGAGATTCATATACATACACATGATCTCACGTCTCTTGTGTGCCATTGTATAATTTCTGTTAGGACGTGTGCCATTATATCTGTTGGGTGCGCAGTAAACATTCTTTTTAATTTAATTAATAACTTGCCTACTAATCTGGACAACCCAACCTTGGCTTTTCTTTGATAAATATAATTTTATTCCAATCATGTTTATGTTGCCATATTCTGTAGTTCATCTTCTTTTGCATGGAAATTTATCTTAGAATCTCTGTATTTTTTTTTTGTTTGATGGATGTTCCTTTCTCTTCAGATTGTATTGGCTCAGCATTTAATGCAAAGGGGTCCATGCAATGCCCCAATTGTCGGACAGTTGAAAAAGGCCAGTGGCTGTATGCAAATGGGTGTCACTCTTTTTCTGATTTCAATATGGAGGAGCTGATGAATGAAGAGTTTTATGATCTCCGTTATTCTGATACAGTGAGTTCCTATCTAGAGTTGTCTTTAATTGATAACAGACCATATCTTTCTACATGGAAATGTGTAAGCTTTAAGTTGTTCCTTATTTTCCTGCTGTTTGAAACATGCACTCTTTGTTAGTGGTTCCCTGTTAGGAGAGACTATCAATTTCCATTTTAAAAAGTCCCTTGTAGACTTCAATGCTTATTCTGATCATGCTCTTTTTTTCTTTTCCCATTTTTGGAAAGACTCAATAAAACCAGTAAAACTGGTGGCCTCCATGAGCATTATTTACTTGCTTAACTGAGGGTTATATGTGCATTTTGCCCTTTTTTATAGGAAAATGTTGCTATGAGCTTTAGTTAAGTTGTTTACTCGCTGAGTAGGGTCTCGTCGTTGTGGCTATGATTACATGAGGATTCACCTGCTAGCAATTTATGTTCATATCTTTTATCTTGTAGCTGAAATCCGTCCTTCCTACCAGATAACTTGCTAAGATGGAAAACGTACACTGGAGAGGATTTAATTTGCTATGCCAGAGACATGATTAAGAGAGAGCGATTTTAATTTCATAAAACTGAGTATTTGAAAAGACAATGCGTATATTAGTTTTTACAAACCTTTTAAGGCTAACATGTGCATTATAGAACTGAAGCGTGACAAACCACTGAATGATGTTGCTCTATAGGTACCTTTGTAAGTGAAATGGGATGTTAAGCTATCCATGACTTTTGTAGTAATTGTGCCTTTCTTTATTTCTATATTGTTAGTATGTTGCCTCTGAAGCTATTTCTTTTTCTTACCTGTTAATCGTGGCTTTTTAAGGAAAAATTAAAAAGATGTTTATCTACTTCGATGGATTGGCTATGTTCCTTTTCTGATTGGTATTGATTTTTGCAGCCTTTTGGATTACAGTGGTGCCCTTTTCAAGGCTTCATGCAACTATCGTCACTGTTTGAGTAAGTCTGTGTTGTTAAATGAAGCATTATTTGTACATATCTGGATTCACAAAAGAAAATTTCAACACTACAGTTGACGAGGTTGTTTTCTTGCGATCTCTCATGTTAGTTACTTATTCTGCAATATACATCCCATTAATATGTTTATCTTTTTTGTTGATAAGAAATATCCTTTTCTGGGCTTCTATTATACCCTTTGATTTGAATAAGCTTAACTTCTTTTGCAAGTTATTATATTGGTCAATCATTGGTTGGGGTTTAGTTTAGTAATGAAAAAATTTTCTTTTTCTTAGTAGTGACTTAGGAGGCACAAACTTGTACTGCATAAGTAACGCAAAAAGTTAGATATACATTGAAAATGACATGGAATTGCAATTGGTACTCAAATGTTCTCATGTTCTCCCATTTCGGTGTTGTCATGATGCGAGTTATATTTTGTTTCTTGGAGATTAATCTTCCCAAAGTTACATTGTAGATTAGCTCCCACTATGCTGTCTAATGCACATATTGAATGCCTATAGGGAGCAATTTAGACTGAATATAAAGTAATTATAGCCTGTTAACTGACAGCAAAGAGTAAAAGATGGCTTGAGAAGATAAGTTCCTGTTTTCGAAGATGAACTGTTTAAAAGATAATTTTACTGGATGCAAACTGCTTGAGGATAGCTGCTTTTTTTTTTCAGAAACTATGCAGAAGTAATGGAAAATGATTTCTGTTCCTTCTCAACGTTACCTAGGTTGAGCTCATGATTATGTGTGTAACAATGGGAAGCCCACCCTTTATGAACTTTTTATTTTGTGGGTTATAGGCGCATATCTTGAGTCCTGTTACCAACCAAATCTGGAAGAAAAAAACTGTGGGAACTGTGAAACATGTTTTTTTACACACTTATGGCCGGAAGAAAGCCAACTATATGAACTGTCTATTTTAAGTTTTTTTTATTCTGGGTTTAGTTTTAGCTGACATTTGGAAATTATAAAGGAAAGGCATTCACGATATAATTTATAAGCATATTTTATTGTTATATCGAATAGCAAAATTTGGTATATTATGTATGACGAAGAACAATAATTTAAAATTATATATCATTATATCTTCTTTCTATACATTGACTTACTAATTGTCAAGTGTTGGTTGTATCTTTTTTGGCTACACTTTCTATTTCTGTCCACCTATCATAAGATTGGAAGAATGAGTTGGAGCAAGCTGCCATATTTGACTGCCTAGCATCTACCATATGCTATCTGTCTTGGTTTATAAAAAATAAATTTTAAGTAAATAAGAATAGGTGCCACTGGCTTTGGCCAAAGAAGGGAGATAAATAGATCTGATCTGCCAATCAATGCATCTATATAGTGTGTGGGTAGGACCAGTTTGCGTAAGTTAATCCTTTCTAGGGGAAAGGTTTCGAAATAGGTATAGCAAAAAATAGGGGGGTGCATGACCACCACTGTTGGACATGTGCCCTTGTTGGCATTGAGCAGTTTGAGATGGTTCCCACCCTTTCAAGCAACCAAAATGATAAAAGCAGAAAACCAATCTTCAAGATATGTCTTTACTGAAGATGATTCTCAACGTCAGCATAAGATATAAATACAAAGATGAAAACAAGTGGAAAAGACTTGATTTTAAGTTAGTAGTTTCAAATTGTAGGACCATATAAGAAAAAAATCAGAAACTCAAATGCTGAAATAAATATCTGGGCCCTGATACCCACTTTGTTGGTGAAATCATTAGTAATCAAAGTATCATTCTCGAAAGGATACTGATAAGTGTACGCTGAATCTATAGACGAAACCCAAACACACGTGTATTTGTTGAATTGGTGAATTCATTCATAATCAATCAAAATATCATTTTTGAATGGGTACTAATAACGCTACGCCGAATTTGTAGACCTAACTCATACACACGTGTTTTTGTTGGACAGTAAAAGTGGGCCTCACGTGTCCAACTTTTTCATTGTCCAACAAAACATTATGTGCTTGGTGTACAGATTTGGTGTAGCTTCATTTTCCTTTCAAGTGCAAACAATAGAAAGCAAATTCTGTTTTAATAGAGAATTAGAGATCGTATTTGGATTTTTTTGGCCCATTTTCAAATTGCTTTAATCAAAGACTCTAGCCTTCCCCTATGATGTCTCCAGATGTACCAAATGAGTCAGGCAGCAAAGAATTCATCCTTGCTATAGGACAAATTGAGAGCAGGGGTTACATTGTTTGAATCAAGGTTTTCAAAATCGGACCAGTCATCGACCCGGATTGATGGCCAGTCCGGTTGGACAGATTGACCCGGTATTTGATGTTAGGAATGAAGCCCACCTCAGATATATGATAAATAATTAGCGTCAAAACCTGTGTAGCCCAGTTGGTTAATGACTTGGGTAACTTGTATACAAGTCCCCATTTTGAATCCTATTGTAGGCAATTTTTTTTTGCCAAAAAAAATACCGTGGCCCAATCAGATTCCGGACCTGATCGGTCCAGTTCGGCGGTTTAACAGGTCAACCGGCCGGTTTGGAAGAAAATCGGCCGGCTCAATTGACAGGGGTGAACCGTCCTAACTGAACCGGTTCTTTGGCCAGTTCCAGTTCTCCGCAGTCGAACCGGCCGGTATGGTTTTAAAAACCATGGTTTGAATAATCTCCTTTCATAATTACCCCTCGGTATATTCAGAATCCAAGTCCGTTCTCATTGTAGATGGTTTGGGTAGTACACATTGTATATCTCAACCTCGTATTTGCTATGGGCATCCCATTTGTTACAAAATTGAAATATCATATACAAGAAATCCATTAATAAAGGCATCATTATCAGCTATGCCTTACCCAGCTATTTGGGGTTGGCGACCTAAATTCTATACCATTATGACTCATTTTAATCAGAATGACGATTTAATACTTATGTGAGGAATATAGTGGCAGAGTTTCTATGCCAGATGCATTTTTGTTTTTCACTACAGTGGATGCACTTCTGAAGCAAGCTTTAAGAAGAAAATAAAAGAAGACAATGCCTTGATTCTCATTATAAGTCTTTCCAAATGATTTGAAATTGGATGCATGAGATAATGGTTGTAAGGAAAATATTGATATGCTGATTTTTCCACCTTATAGCTGGTACCAATAATGGTTTGCGATAACTTTTATCTAAGATTACATCGATATAGGGTAAATTGCACGTGACCCCTATGAATCATAGTGAAATTGCACTTAACCCCCATGATTTATTAAAATAGGCACATAACCTCTATGAGATAACCCCTATGACTAATAACTTATCAAAGTAGACAATTTTTCCCCTTCTTTCATGGCAGCAGAGGCAGTGCCGCTACACTGCCAAACTTCTCCCTGATTGTAACACCTCACTGGTCACACCTTCCTAGTGACCATCGGCCAAAAAGACTGACGACTTGTCATGGCTACCATGCGTTGAGGGGTGTGCCAAGGGTAAGATAGTCCTAACAGTGAAAAAAATAAGCTGCGTATGGTTATGTGTTTTTTTTAATAGGTCGTAGGGATTGTGTTTAATTTCACCATAATTCATAGGGGTGAAGTGCAATTTACCCTAAGATATATAGAAGATATATTGGTCATATTGGAAAAAAAAATATCGGTGACCCAAAAATATTTTATCATTTATCTTGTTGATCTAAGCATATGGTAACATCTAAAAACCCTAATATTAATCTCAATCAATTATAACACAATGTGAATACACATATACTAACGTAAATTGCATTTGTCTAGCGGAAAATATCATCAATAATAATGAAAAAGAACAAGCTTGAAGAAGTGGAGAACATGATGGAATACATCTAAATAAAGCTTAAAAGTCAAATCTAAAATTCTATAAAGGAGAGTATGATATTGCAATGGTCGCCGACGCCAGAGAAAATGCTTGAAAGTTGTCCGAGTGTCCAAATGCTGTCAATGGGCGCTTGGAAGGCTGCTGGAAAGTCTGTCTGGGTCCAAGATATTGCCAAACATCTCAAATTTATTACCAATATCTGAGATATATCATATATCTGAGATTTTGGGAAAGATAAGATACAATCTTCCCCGACATCTTATATCAGTCAAGTGACTGAATCTCAGGTATTGCAATTAGTAAGTGTTTGCATTGGAGCATCACATAACATACATTGATTAGTAGTGTGTGATATCATTCTCAACTAGCAATATGATTGACTTAACTGGAGCAGAAATGTATCTAATATGAGATTATCCTTCGAATTTGTATGTATCGTTCCATTTGGTCTTAGATTTACGACCAGGGATGCTTTTGGTTATCATGTGTCCTTCATTTTATTTAACATATTTAAACACTTTCCCTTCAGAATAATTATTTTTTTAACAGTATTTGTAGAAAAACTATGCTGCCACGATGAGTTTCTAGTACTCCATGGTGATTATATGCCGATGGCTGTAATTATATTAGGGAAACATTGTATGTGGTGTGCTGCAGGGCAGTGTCTTTGGGCGCACCCATAAACTGCTTAGTAACGTGATTTAGGTTGCTAATGCCGTAGTGAATAGTGAATACTATGTTACTGGGTAATGTAATGACGCACTCATGAGTCATACTATTATCAACTATGTTTCCAACTTCTGAATTTCATATAGCATGTTTTTTATTAGTATGTTGGACTAATTTTTAGTTATTATTTTGTCAACATACGGTAATTTGGGAATAACTTTCATCTAAAAAAGCATTGAGAATAAATTTGGAAAGTGGTTTACTGAAAATAAATACCATTTCTATGCATATCTATATCTAGATTACTATTAAAAGCAAATAGGGTGGAACCGACAATTTCAAGTAAGTTCCCCAAAATATTCTTTATTAGACATCTTCATAATTAGTAATCTTAATTTTAATAAATGAATAAATAAATAAGTGTCTAAGTCAATCAAAATATGATATTAATAATTCCAAGCCGTTAATAATCTCTACAAACATGTAATTAATATTAAAAAAATTCTGATAATGATAATAATTAATGATTTAAAATGTGCAGTCCTATTAGCATGCACATTTCACATGTTCAGTTTGACTAGTCAAGTAGTCATCTAAAACATAAATTTATATTGTTTGTTCTTTTTTTCTATAGTAGATTTGTCCTGCTCGTATGTGTCTCCATATAAATGATCATTAATCATAAAACTTTATATTAGTTTTAAGAATTCTTAAATATAATAAAGACATAGGAAGAGCTGTACAATCTTCATACCCTACTATTTTTATTAGTATTGAAACTTCATATTAAGTATTGCTCGTACTATATGTGTTACAATTGAATAATTCTTCAAGCAGCCTCTTTTGACTGCCCTATATCTGAAAATTTTAAGGTATAGTAAATAATTTTACATACTGCCTATTGAGTTTTTTAGCCAGCGTTCGTAGTGCTTACCACACGGTTATAAAGCTAATTTACGTAATGTTAGGTTTCTCTGATACGATTAGCTAACAAATGGCAAGCCATTGATTGATTTAGGATGTCTGCGAATTCTAAGTCCTTGCTGGTTACTTCACTCTTAAAGCTTACATCTATGTCATTCCTTATGTGAGAAATAAATATTACTCCCTCTGGTCACTTTTAATTGAGATAATTAACAAAATATGCGTACCAAAATTACATGATATCGTTCCCTAATTATTCTCCGGGCGGGCGGAGACGGCAACGATGGCCGCCCAGCAGCAACCCTATGTCAAGATCGAGGTCAAGGTCAATGTAGAGAGGCCTCCATGATGAAAGGTGACTGACTAGCTTGCAGAGCCTAGGCTTTTACTGTGAACCCGACATCTCAATAAAATTGATCAATTATGTGATGGTCTCAATTAAAAGTGACCGGAGGGAGTACTTGCCAATTGGAAGGAAGTCCTAATTGGATTTGACAACTACATTTCCTTTATAATCAATGTTCCACTAGAAGACAGTGAATATGACTACGATATCTGAACTAATTTGCCAAACATATAATTTTCGTGTTGTCTTGTTAATGATGGCTAAAGTGTTGTGTGATGATTGTAAAGGTGTAGTTTGTCACGCTTTGATGCTTTTTTACTTTGGTGTTAGTGATTATGCCCTGTGTTGGGGAACTGTGTTGGGGAACTGCAATCCTCTACTTTTTGTCGCATTGTACGCTTTATTAAAATATGACATGGAGGCTGGAGCAGGGACATACTTAATTCTTTTCTGCTTAAAGCTCTATTGTAATATGCCCGGCCATGTTACAACATGATATTTTTAACTAAGTGCCTTAATTGGTCTCCTTTATCATCATAATAAAAGTTTACCCAATAGAGAAACCCAAGTTGATTTAATGAATAAAGCTTTAAGATGTCATAATCATAATCAAGTAGCGCCTTTTCTCAACTATTTGGGGTCAGCGACATGGATCTTACTCCTTCGTGCAAGCCTGTTTTGGGCTACCTCTTTTGTAAGAGATAGTAAAGTCAAATCCTTTTTTATTAACTCCATCCAAATTCTCTTAGGTCTCCCTCTCTCTATTTTGGCATCATGTACATGCATCCCTTCTAATCTTCTCATAGGGACATCTATTCGTCTTCTTTGCATATTCCCATACCAACGCAACTTATATTCCCTCAGCTTCTCCCCTAAATGAGCTACCCCTAAACTCCCACGAATATATTCATTTCTAATCCTATCTCTCCTAATTATCCTACTCATCCACATTAGCATTCTCAGGCTACATTCAACTTATCTATATGACTTCTCTTTGGTGCCCAACACTCCACTTTATAGAGTACTGCAGGCCTAATGGTTGTCCTATAGAACTTGCTTTTATGCTTTTTTGGAACACGCCTACCACATAGCACTCCCGAGGCCGCCCTCAATTTTACCCACCTCGCATTTATCCTATGCACTACATCATTATCAATATCCTCTTCTTTATGAATAATAGATCCTAAGTAACGGACATGATCACACCTTGGCACTTGTTGCCCATCTATTTCAACGAAGGCTCTACCTATAGTTCTACCTTCCTTAAAATTAAATTTCATACACTCTGTCTTAGTCTTACTTATTTTGAACCCTTTTGATTCTATAGCCTTCCTCCATAATTCTAGTTTCACATTCAAACTTACTATACTCTCATCAATTAAAACTACATCATCTCTAAAAAGTATACATCAAGGTACACTATCTTGCAAATGACTAGTAAGTTTATCCATATCTAAAGCGAAAAGATAAGGATTTAAGGCTGACCCTTGATGAAGACCTACCGTAACCGGAAACTCCTTAGTTTCCCCCAATTGTTCGTACATTAGTCACAACCCCCTCATACATATCCTTTATAATATCTATATAACCTCCCTTCTTCTTCAAAACACTCCAAATGGGCTCTCTCGGCACTTTGTCGTAGGCCGGTAATAAACACTCCAAATAAAGCTTTAAGATGTAACCGGTAATAATATTTTATATCGTAAAAGAAATTATAACCATTTATGAACAAAGAAGTATATTTACACATGTGATTACATGTTAGTTTCGTAAATTTCATGAAGGATTTCATTTGTTCCTACAGCTTGCACTTTTTTATTACACTGGGTCCAATGTCTTTTAGTTCCCATCTCGTCCACGTCAACATTCTCATTTTTGGTACTTCTATTTATTACATTGGGTCCAATGATTTAAATTTACTTGTTTGAGTCCTCACTCTATGGAGAGCCATCTACTTGTGTATAGTGTATATTTTCTAATGCTGATTGAAATTCGTGAATGTCAATATAAATAGATGGTGTTCTTTTACCATCTATAGAGATTTGTGCATTAAATTTTAAAGATCTCTCTCTCTCTCTCTCTCTCACTCACACATGTCAGTTAAGTAGCGTTTCAAAAGATTTATATTATTAGTGGCAGTGCTCTTACCTTCTGGGGATAAAATATTATTTTGCCCGTTCTGTATATATGCTTATGCTCTGGTAAGTTCTGAAGAGTTTATTTAGATATATTTTTTGCTACTTTTTAGCTTTTATAGCTACTAATTTTGTGCCATACAATCACAGGGAAGGAGAGATCCAAGCTAGTTCTTGTAAGCACTTTTTCCTATTCCTAATTGGTGAACAAGACTACTTTACTTTTTGTAAGAATTATGTAGTGATTCTGCTTTTTGTTGTTTCCTTGGGTTTTTCTTTTGAAGATCATGATATGCCAGGATATAGGGACCAGCCGAATCCTTCTAGCAGTGGACGACATGTGTGTCCCTACCTTGCTCTCCATGGGTCTCCACATGTGGTACATACGGCATCACCTGGTACTGGAACAACAGATACAATCCCAGACACTTCTGCTTCATATCAGAGGCAGTCCACTGGTATAAGTGGGCCTCGATCAACAGAAACGGTGAACCCAAATGGTTATTCTGCAACAGAACCACGATCACACCAGTGGCAGCAAGCACCGTCTCATATTTTTAATGTGACTGGTGGGACATCAAATGGTACAGAATTGCACCTTGGTCAATTTGGTTCTAGGCCTCCGCTGAATGATCCCAATGGACAGCAGAGACCAGGCTCTGTCATACAGCTGCGTCCTTTCATTCGTGGGTAAGCGTTATATTATTGCATAGTTGCACTTGCAGTGATTTTTCTTGTATGTACTTCATGCGGATGGATGGGCACAGGTCTATCTCCAGAGCAGGAACTAGTTTAGTCACCTCATTTATGCCACCTGTCATTGGCAATGTTAGGGTGCACGCTCATGGGCATGGAGGAGGTCACGTTTACCAGCAATCATCATCCTCTCGTCGAGGTTGGCCATTTTCTCCAGTCGGAAGATCAAGGCCAAGGGCCTTGGCTCTGGTTTCCTCTTCAGGTGTCCATTCCTCAGTTGATGCTGCTGACCTCTATGGGTTCTCTGTTTCCGGAGCTGTGAGTAGAACCCACCCAGATGGAGAGAGTGGAAGCAGACGGTTTGATCACTTTTACGGTTGGGTTCGAGATGGGTTTGCACCTCTTCCTTGGGTCCCTATTGAGGCTGAATCACAATGGTGGAGTCCTTTCCATCCCAATCAGAATCCCCACCGAAATGTCAATGGGGATTCCATGGCCAGGAATTATTTCCCCCAGAGGGCCTTTACGGAAAGAGTAACTCATGGTCGGCCAGAGAGCAATCATCAATGGGTTCCGTCAGTGAGAATGTCGCCATTCATGTGAAACAGCCCCATAACTGAGGCTGCTGGCCTGGAACTTATCTGATCCTTTCTGTAAATCCCCTGGTGCCAAAAAACTGCTTGCTTGGACACGCGATTGTTTTTTTTGCAGTTTGTCGGGTAAAATATGGCTGTGTGGACGGTCGTGGGATTGTTATTTAAAGTTCCTTACTAGCCTAAATTGCAAACGGGCAGGGCTAACTCTGGCATATATAACCGATCATGACAATTTTTGTTCCTGCTTTTCTCATGTGCTAGAACAAGTCTCTTTTGGGGCTCATCACAGAAATCTAAGAACGAGAAAAGCAAAAGTCAATAAAAGATGGTGAATTGTACTACATTCGATGCCGTATTGTGTCTTCTTATGTGAGTTTGGGTCTCTTAAATAGCCGAGGAATGTCTTGTTTTCAATTGAGGAAGAAAGTGGTTGATCATTTTTACCAGTTCTTGAGTTTGTGATTTCATGCTGTTCGATTTAGCCTCTCCCAGAAATGATATTTTGGCCTTCTGGACCACTATTCATCCTGAGTGGTGGATTCAAAATCTGGGGACATGTCTTTGAACAAATCAAGGGATCATGGGAATTCTAAGAAATTACCTGAGCCAGATGTCACCTATTTCTATGGACACTTTTTTCTCCATTATGTACCACAGTGCATGGGTTTTGTACAGCCCGTCTAGCATTATAATTCCCTCTGTAATAATAGCTCAATTAAGTGGCCGAGTACTTAATAGCTCTCACATTAGGCAATATTAGACATTCCATGGCACTTTCTTCACTTCACAAGATGAAATACTCCCTCTTATGTCATATTAAGGAGCTGTTTGGCTCCCATTTAGGTTCTAAAGAAAGACGGCTTAAAGGCACTTTCCTGTTCATCTCTCCTCAAGAGTAAGGTGTTTGAAAAGATTGTGCGACGCCTTTGCCTAGAGAAAAGCCCTAAAGGGAACACTTTAGCAGTTAATCAGGGGCCAAACATCCTCTAAATTTCAGTTTAAATGGTGGATCCCACATTTTGGTAAAAATGACCATCTTTTCCAAATGGAGCAATTAATATAAGACACAGGCAGAGTACATATCTATGCGCATATAAACCATGCTAGCATCCCGATGTATCATGGTCATAAATACAATCAGGAAAACATTTCCCCATTCTTTCGATTGGCTATCAGCTCAAAACAGCCAACTTATTAACTACAAAATCACCAAATTTGACATCTTATTATGTATAAGTAATAATAATAATAATCCCTAATAACAATGTTTGGAATGTCTTGACTCTTCCCAACCACCTTCCTCTCCCTTCCCGGCTGCTCTTCGCTCTGTCCGCATTCCCTCCGCCGGTCGCCCCCGCCCTTGCCGCCTCCGCCGCCCCTCCCCTGCCTTACTCTTCCTTCCAGGCATGTCTCAATCTCCTCACCATTCCCCAATATCAATCTGATGTTTTTTAAAAGAAATTTTTTGGAGGAGTTGGGGGAC
This sequence comes from Houttuynia cordata, assembly GCA_039654745.1. Taxonomy (NCBI): domain Eukaryota; kingdom Viridiplantae; phylum Streptophyta; class Magnoliopsida; order Piperales; family Saururaceae; genus Houttuynia; species Houttuynia cordata. Next base: position 43,111,310 of record CM077507.1, on the reverse strand, counting down.
GGATCGCACGTCCAAGCCACGATTGGGACACCGGATCGATCCAAGACTTGATTTTGGAGACACCCATTTGGCCTTTTAGCTGATTCTGTGAAGTTGTCTGTGTTTTTTGAAGTTGGATTTTGGTGGGTTTTGTAGGGGGGGACTGTGGGGAGAGGACGATGCAGCGCGTGCCTAACACCGTGGAGGAGCAGCTTCTGTTGAAGGCGATCCGGGAGGAATGCCCCTGGGATAACCTTCCTAAGCGCCTTCAGGCCACTCTCGTCTCCAAGGATGAATGGCATCGAAGGTGTTGTATTCTGTCTTTCTTTTGTCGCTTTCATGATTTGGTGATAGTGATTGATATATTGGTTGTACGAAATTGTCGATTTGAAAGAGCCCGTGCAAAGTAGGAAATGATTTTTATCAAATGCAATTTACAGTTTTGGATCTAGGTGGTTTTGGTTGATGATGACAAGTCTCTTAGCAATATGAGAAACTGGTCTGTTTTGTTTATATTGATCAAGCTGAATCAATTTTTGGTCATTGCTACTCCCACCATCCCATATTAGTAGATATACTTGGAAGAGAGATTTTTATCAAATGGTGGGATTCACAGCTAAGAGAATGAATAACTTAGTTTTTCTAATCTGTTTTAAGTACTCGATCACTCAAATTGAGCCGAATAAAGAAGCTATTAATGTGGGACAAGTCTTTTTTTCCAAAATGGAGCTAGTACTGTAAGACAAAGGGAGTTCTATCTTTGTTATTATTTTTTGATGGAGCTGATCTAACTAGATATAGAAATTGGAATTTCAATTGGAAAACCGAGACAGATCTATAAACAATAAACAAAAATTGGGTTTTGGAATCTCTTTGAATTGAAAGAACAGAATACAAACTGAAAATACCTTCCTGAATCCACAGGACAAACCAGGAGGAATCTACCTCCAAACTCCGAGTTCCACGGAGGAAGATGATCTATCTGAAATGAAATCAACAACCCCTAATCTCACACTAAGCTGGGTTATTTATAGTTAGCAGGACTCTCTTCTAACCAACCAACTAAAACAAAATCAATTACAGAAATGCCCTCAGACTAAATAGAAATGACAGTTTTATCTAAATTCACTAAAATCCTTTAATGAATGTGCAATCTATTGAAATCAGGCTGCATCAGTTTTCCTCTTCTTTGAAAAAGCTTGACCTTGAGCTCACATAGATGTTGTAAGCTAGGTGAGACCACCAACTCAAAGTCCAGAGCAACAACCTCAACTGTGTACTTGATTTCTGAATCAATATCCAAATACAAGAAAGTAGATAGCATCCCAATGTGTGTTCGCAGCAGAGAGTTATAGTAAGGTGGTGGATCCTCAAACCAAATGAACTGACAGCCTGAAAAGTTCTGAAGATAGGCAGTGACCTGATGATTTATAGCACAAAAAGAGTCGGGCAATCTTATGTCACAGGCTAGAAAAGTTGCTGCCCAAGTAAGCACATTCAATTTCACGAGAATTTCGTTGTAGTCATGCACTCTCTCCATCATGTCAAAATTCAGTCCAGTGCCAATTTTGTTGTTTGTAAGATCTTCCACAAAGTAAAGCTCAAAACTATGATCAAGTGTGAAAACGGTGTGAATCTGTTGAGTAACGTTTAGGACCAGTATTCCACTGAAAACAAGGTAGTGAGAATGAAGTATTTTTTCTTTTGCAAACTTGTTTCCAGAACCACTTTGAGAGCCATTTCAGAAATTACTCCAAGAGCTCCAGTGACTGCATTTTGTAGAAACTCCACAGAACCAAATATGGACTCTTTCTATTGCAATAAATAATGGGTGCGTTTGGAAGCTGATAGGTGAAAGGTGAAAATTTATAACAACCTAAAAATAATCAAGGGTGTTTTTTCCTGATTGGTGATGACTCGTTTGGAAGCTGAAAGTAATAAGGCGTCAGGGTGAAAATTTTTAGGCCTAATTTGAGAAAGGTGAAATATGTTTGGGAACTGAAAATAAATCACGTTGATAGGAATATTCGTCAGCTTCAGGTATCGTGTATTCGATTACATGACATGAAGAGCTATCGTGTAATCGATTACACGATAACTTTTTAATGGGACAAACTTCAATGATGCATTTCATACTCATTTCTGATCCGTTTTGGCCCATTTTTTTTTATTCTTCCTCATTTTTAGTGTTCTTTCTTATAATGATGATATCATAAAGATGTTGAGCCACCACGTACTATTTATGGTGGATTTTGTTGGATTTTTTTAAATAAAATATCAAGGTCATTAGGATATCATGATGATTAGAAAGAGCATAAAAATAAGGAATAACAAATTTTTTTTGCCAAAAACGGACTAAAAATGAGGGAGATATTAACTGTTGAAGTTTACACAATAATACTGGCTATCGAGTAACTGGTTACACTACAGTACTGGCTATCGAGTAACTAGTTACACTACTGCCTATCGAGTAACTGGTTACACGATAGTACTGGCTATCGAGTAACTGGTTACACTATAAAACTGGCTATCGAGTAACTGGTTACACTATAAAACTGGCTATCGAGTAACTGGTTACACGATAGTACTGGCTATCGAGTAACTGGTTACACGATAGTACTGGCTATCGAGTAACTGGTTACACGATAGTACTGCCTATCGAGTAACTGGTTACATGATAGTACTGCCTATCGAGTAACTGGTTAGACTATAAAACTGGCTATCGAGTAACTGGTTACACGATAGTACTGCCTATCGAGTAACTGGTTACACGATAGTACTGCCTATTGAGTAACTAGTTACACTATAGTACTGGCTATCGAGTAACTGGTTACACGATAGTACTAGCTATCGAGTAATCGATTATGCGATAACTTTTTTATGGGACAAACTTCAACGATGCGTATCTTACTCATTTCTGATCCGTTTTGGCTCATTTTTTTTTCATTCTTCCTCATTTTTAGTGTTCTTTCTTATAATGATGAAAAAATATCGAAAAACAGACAAAAAATAATAGAGATATGACGGGGGAGGGGTCCCTCGGCTTAACGGTGCGGCGGCGGAGGCGTCGGGGCAAATATCGGGGTGACCGGCTTTGGACGACCTGAGCAGTTGCCCGGGAGGGGTGGGCACAGGTTCCCTCAGCTCAACGGGGCGGCGACAAGGTGGGGGCCTCAATCAGCGGCAGCGGCGATCGGGGGTGAGGGGGACTCAACGAGCGGCGGCGGGGACGGGGGGCACAAACTCTCTCAGCTCAATGGGGTACCATCGGGGTGGGGGTACTCACCGGGGGGATGAACCTCAAGGAGATAATTGATTTTTTTTTCTTTGAAGAGGTGCGACGATCGATTCGTCGGTGAGAATCAGCCTTTCAGGGTGAAAGGTGAAAAATTGTCACCTTTCACCTTTCAGGACCAATTTTCGGCCTTTCAGCAAACAAACACTTTTCAAGCCTGAAAGGTGAAAGAGTAAAAATTTTCACCTATTACCGTCACCGACCATTTTTCACCCTTTCAGCTTCCAAACACTTTTCGCCCTGAAAGGTGAAAATTTTCACCTTTCAGGGCTGAAATATTGGTTTTTCAGCTTTCCAAACGCACCCAATGTTGCCAACAACAGTATATAAAAGCCATCAATAATAATTGAGGTGGAGGCCAAGGGTCAAGAAGTCTAGAATCAAAAACACAAATGTCGATAGTCTGAAAATCCAACGAATCATTCAAATTGTATGTATTCAGGTTTTCCCACATGACTTGCACAACCTGGTCCTCATCCAATCTTGTAATTTGCACTATCAGGTACAAGATGTAGCCAAGATCTGTAGTGCCCTTTGTTGACAGTGCAATTGTCTTCCAAGTATCAATTAATCTTTACTCACTGCTAAAACATGAATTGCACATGAGTATGTACTAAGATATGATAGTGTCCTGATAAATCTCTCTTTGAGAGTGTTGTTCCAAAACTCCGCCATTGTATATCATCTGCATAATTTGTTCCACAACTATCAATGAACAATTCTTTTAAATTCATGATCACTTTTCTCTTACAAATTCTAACTTATTACATCTCAAAGGGCTGATTTCGATAGTAATAAATGTAATGAAGTTACTCATGATAGTTTCTGGGTTGATTACCACATTCCCGAAATTATTAAGCTGCAATATTTTACAGCCTACAATGAGGCTGTTAGAGGTATTGAAGTTCAGAAGTATTCGCTGCATGTGGTATTAAAAACACTCAGAGTGTTTAAGCTGTCTGGATCGTCGTGCTAATGATCCAAGTGTGCTGCAACTGGGAAGCTAAGAATCAATCCTTGGCCAAAACCATTCACAAAAACGCCAAAGATCAGTGAAGCTAAACTCATGCAGGCCATAAGCAACATACCTGTGGAATTGAGAAGATAGAACTGAGACATCCCTCTCCCGCATTTCATCGACCACTTGATATATGGGGTAACTTCCTACTGAACGTCTTTGTAGCTCGAGCATTGCAGGGTGTAGTCCATCTTTGGAGCCAACTGATGGTTGTCTTGAACCTTTTGATCTCACCAGAAAATGCCCACCAGGATCATCTATAAGTGAAAATAGCCTAATTTTCATCTCTGCATTCAACACTGTGTCAGCTATTTGGTCTGCACTTTGAAACCGGCTGTATAGGCAACCAAAACCATCAAAATCGGAGTCAAATTGAGGTGACTCAGAGATTAGCATCCCTAGAAAAGGGATTCTGATATTCAGCCTCAAAGCAGGCTATAACTTCAATCTTGTTGCTAATGAATTTTGCTGATTTGGTTGAAACTCCATAGATGATGGAAGTACTGATAACTCATCTGTTACAAATTGAGTCTCATACTTACTTGAATTTGTTTCTTCCAATTGCAAGTGCTGTTCAGCTTCATTCGCAGAAATCTCATTGCTTAATAGAGTGGAGCTCACATCCTCCTTACATCCGCAAATGTCGGAAGCAACTCAGCGGACGGTAGAAAGTGCAGAGGAACCTGGACTATTGTTGATGGTAGAAGACTGCCCGAATTCAACTTTGAGACAGTCCCTTCGCCATTCTCTTTCAGTTCTGCTTCAACTTGAACCGCATTCTTTGGATCCACAACTTTCGGATCTGAATCAACTTCCTTTTCTGGCTCCGCAAATTTTGAATCCAGATCAATGGTGTGCAAATGAAACTTCTCAGAATCACACAGAGATGTAGTTGGAGATAGAATTACTTCTAATGCACCTTTCTCAATCTGATCCACAAATTTCGGAATAACCTCATTTTTAGGATCTGAAATTGTCAATGCTAATTCAATGAGGTCCTCCTGAATTTGCTTGGGCTCGGGAGCAATAGAAACTGAAACATCGAACTGTGATTTCTGTTTTTGTACTTTACTTTTCTTAATTCCAGAATTAAATTGCACATACCTTGGTTGAACCACTCAAAATTTTGCTTTAGACAATCATCAAATTGTGAGATTCAATCTTCTATATCTCTATCGGCCGGAAATCACCTTTAATCTGTTGCCAATGCTGAAACTCATAGTAATTGACCTCTTCATCTAAACCTCTCCAAAAATCAGTCACATCTTGTTGAACTTCCTGCTGAAGTAAAATAGAAAGTTATTGAAACTGAAATTGAAACTGCTGCAATTGCTTGAGAGAGATTTGAAACACTGGATAGTTGGCCGCCATGGAAGACACGCCAAACTGTGCTTTGATACCAAAATGATGGAGCTGGTCTAACTAGATTTAGAAATTGGAATTTCAATTGGAAAACAAAGACAGATCTATGAACAGCAAACAGAAATTGGGTTTTGGAATCTCTTTGAATTGAAAGAACAAAATACAAAATGAAAACACCTTCGTGAATCCACAGGACGAATCAGGAGGAATCCACCTCCAAACTCCGAGTTCCACGGAGGAAGGCGATCTATCTGAAATGAAATCAACAACCCCTAATCTCACACTAAAGTGGGTTATTTATAGCCAACAGGACTTTCTTCTAACCAACCAACTAAAACAAAGTCAATTACAGAAATGCAGTCAGACTAAACAGAAATGACAGTTTTATCTAAATTCACTAAAACCCTGTAATGAATGTCCGATCTACTGAAATCAGGCTGCATCATTATTGGTACTGAGTATGTATCACCAATCGGACTTGGTGTGAAATTTGGTAAATTGAACAAAAAAGTTATTTGGTTTGGCTGTGAAATTTGGTAAATTGAACAAGAAAGCAGAAGATAATAAATGAAGAGAAAAGATTTGGTGGACAACCGTTTTTACAAATTTTAACTTTGCTGCAGGTGAAAGATTAACAAACCCACAGAAAATTTTCAATTAAAATAGATATGCTGCTTCGACATTCTTGCTTCTCTTCCTTAGTATTCCTTATGGTATATGATGCTTTGACTACATTGGCGCCTCAGTATATGAATTTTCTTTTAGCCAAAAGAAAGGAAAAAAGCAGAAAAGAATAAAGAGTTCTGCATTGTTTTTTGTTTCAAACGTAGCTTCTATCAAATGTGCCTTAAATGGACAATGGAGTGTAGTAATTATTATTTGATGAATAACACAGGGTTATGGACCATTGCATACGAAAACGGCTTCAATGGAACTCCTGTTTTGCCCGAAAAGTCTGCAGAGAAGGGGAATACTACGAAGAGATGATGTGTTATTTACGTAAAAGTTTAGCGGTATGGAATGAAGCAGCTCTTCTTTTAGCCTCTTTGTAACTTCTGTCTGGTATCGAATCATATTTTCTATTACTAAATCAGCCTCTTTGTAACTTCCCTTTGGTTTTCATTCTTTGTAATCTTTCATATTTTTTCAGTAATATTGTCTAAACAATAATATTATCATAATCATAATCAAATAGCGCCTTTTTCCAACTGTTTGGGGTCAGCGACATGGATATGACGCCTCCATTCATGCCTGTTTTGTGCCAACTCTTTTGTAAGAGATAGTAAAGTCATCCTTTTTTTATTGACTCCATCCAAGTTCTCTTAGGTCTCCCTCTCCCTCTTTTGGCGTCATTTACATTCATCCCTTCTAATCTTCTCATAGGGGCATCTAAACTAGATGAAGCCCTAATATGCAACTCTACGCCCCAAAAGGATTTTCGTGGGACTATGATCATGAGGGATTGAAAGGCAAAAGGGGTACACAAATTTGTATATATGTTGTAGCCTGTCAGTCTTTGCAACCAACCTCATTTAGAGGGTCAAACTCAAGCAAAAAACTAATGGAGGTTCTCACATATCAGGAAGAAACCAACCTTGAGAGGGACTTATTAACTCAAGTGGCCCTCTATGCCCTTTCTGGTCCAAGCCTCTAGATTTAGTTTAGGCCTACAAGTGCTCTGTGTGTATGCGTGTCTCATGAAAGAATTAGCTGTCTGGACTCTAGACAAGTACTTATTGACAAATTTTCCTTGGACCTGGGACTTAAAGTTTGGTTAACCTTTAATTCCATCACTTGGGGTGGTCTTGCTTTTATTTCATACAAGCATTTGGATCTTTTTTAGTTGCTTTCAGAAAGAAGTATGTATCAGGTAAGCTAGGCAATCTTTTCCTGATTGAAAATGTTTTTGGTTGCAGCTGTTTCCCTATCATCTTGCGGAGTATGTGTGCAGAGTAATGAGGATTTCACCTTTCAAATACTACTGTGACATGATTTTTGAAGTCATGAAGAATGGTAAGCCATATAGGCACTCTATGCATCTAACCTTCTTATTGAGCAACTCATATATCCCAATTTTTGCTGATTGTGTCATGCAGAGCAGCCATATGATAGTATTCCCAATTTCAGTGCAGCAGATGCGTTTAGACTGACCGGAATAGGACGAAATGAATTTATTGATATCATGAACAAATGTAAATCTAAGGTAAATATCTGATAGAAATTCTTTTCTCTCCCTTTTAGTTGATATCTTACATACAACTTACAAAAATACATTTTTTTACTGACCAAGAATATATATGGTTATCTACCTTTTTGTCTCTAGTTTTTTGCATTTTCGTCTTTAGTTAAATTGGTTGAATTTGTTGCATAATACCAGATCTTCTATACCAGAGTTTCCTGGAAAGTCTCAACCAAAATATTCCCATCTTTAAAAAGAAAGCTATGTTAATATTCTGGGAAACAACTGTTCCTTTTCTACTTGTCTTGACAATTACTTTATCTTTGTTGGAGCTCTCTAGAAAATCATGTGGAAGCTCAACAAATCAATTGCAAAAGAATTGTTGCCTACCCAGCCTGTGGACTTTGCTATAGAACCTTGGTGGGGCGTCTGCCTTGTCAACTTCACTCTGGAAGAATTTAAGGTATGTTCATCTTGTACTGTTGGAATTCTAAACAGTAAACTATAATGATTTCTTTTTGGATCTGCGATTCTGTAGAAACTCTCAGAAGAAGAAGCAGCAACAGTTGACAAGGTGTGCAAGGAAGAGGCAAATTCATTTATTCTTTTTGATCCTGATGTTGTCAAAGGTCTTTATCGGCGAGGTTTAATCTATTTTGAAGTCCCTGTTTATCCTGATGATCGTTTTAAAGGTAACGATCACCATATGTAATTTTTTTTCATTTTCAAGCATGTAACGATGGCTAATTAATATGCATTTTTTTTGTTCCCACGCATGTAATGATCCTACCTGATATTCTCCTTTCTATACTTGTATTTGTTTGCCTACACTGTTTATAACAATAAATTGACCTGTTTGTGGATAAAAGCAGAGCTAAGTTTGACTGTTGTTGATAATCTCTTTTATATACTTGTATTTCTTTGCCTATACCGATTCCACTGATAAGTTGACCTGTTTGCATATCATATCCAAGCATCATTGTGTCGAAATTCAGTTGTGTTTGTTGGTTGTAATCTTCTCTGTCTTTTCACTTATCTAGTCTCTAGGCTGGAAGGATTCATTTCCAACAGGGAGCAGTCGTATGAAGATCCAATAGAAGAGTAAGATAAGCGGCATGTCATCATTTTCTGTTGCATATTTTTCTAGTAGGAATCTACATGGGCAGTAAACGATATGCTGACATTACTTATCTTCTAGGTTGCTATATGCTGTTTTCGTGGTTTCAAGTGAGAATGCTACTGTTGCTGAATTGGCTGCAACGTTACTGGCTGATCTCCTTCAGTTGCAAGCTGCTGCATCTTTTGCTTGTCGTTTAGGATGGGCTGTAAAACTAGTTGATCCCGGATCAGTTCTTCAGGATCTGTCAAATCAACCAGGTTCCCCTGTGCATTTACTTAGCGATGAAGAAGACGGATCTCATGCTAGTATTGGCTCTACAAACGTGTCTGCTGATGGAAATGTCATAGATGGCACCAGTTCAGAAACCTCCCGGGATGGAGTCACTAGGCTTGCCTTTGTTGTTGATGCTAATATTACATCCTATCTTATGATGGGTTCGCTTTCACCAGGTTCACTGTCTTAAAGTTCATATGCACAATTATAGATTTAATTTGATAAATCATCCTAAAAGGGTACAGTTCTTCTGTGTCAGGTTTGAAATCCCATGCAGTGACTTTGTATGAAGCAGGAAAGTTAGGAGATGCCAGTATTAGAGAACTATGCAAGGATCTGACTATATTTGAAGGCAAGAAGTTTGAGGGTGAATTACAGGAATTTGCCAACCATGCAGATAGCCTACGTTATGTGCTCGAGTCTCTGCAATCAGGTGGTTCTGTAGCTCATGAAATGACGGAATCTTATGATAAAAGGGAATCACAACCATCACATTCTGGCAAATCTTGTGATGGATCTGTTAATACTGATGAAGCCCATGATGGAGCAGAGTCAGAGAGTCCCACTTCAGATAATAATAATAAACACGAACTAAATTCACCAGGGAATGATAACTTTGCTTCTGGTATATCCGAGGGTGGTGTAATCAATCCATCAAACTTTGAGAACACTGAAGCTGGATCTGTGATTGAAGACCAAAGTTTAAATTCTTCACAGTTAGAAATGACTCAGGATGGTACTGATTTGATTGAATCTGATACTGAAAACCCTGTGACTGTATCAACTTCGATCAGCATGTCTGAAAATGACTTGCATCAACAGGATCTCACAACAGACATTGGATTACCAGCTGAGGCGAACTTGAAACACTCTGATGGACTGAAGGATGGAAAGAGCTCAACTAGGAGGAAATTTCTTTTAAATGTTCTTCGATGTGAAAGTTTGGCTGCTCTTTCCCCTGCAACATTAGAGCGCTTATATCATCGCGACTATGATATTATAGTATCGATGATTCCTCTTCCCTCTTTGTCAGTTTTACCTGGGCCCTCGGGGCCAATCCATTTTGGCCCACCCTCATATTCTTCTATGACTCCTTGGATGAAACTAGTATTGTATTCCTCTGTTGGTAAAGGTCCACTCAGTGTTGTATTAATGAAAGGCCAATGTTTGCGTTTACTTCCGGCACCATTATCTGGTTGTACAAAAGCTTTATTATGGTCTTGGGATGAATCTACCGTTGGAGGCTTGGGTGGCAAATTTGAAGGCAACCTCGTGAATGGGAACATACTGCTGCATTGTTTAAATTCAATCCTGAAACATTCATCTGTACTTGTGCAACCTCTCAGTCAATGTGATCTTGATGAGTCCGGGAAAATGATCACAATTGATATTCCATTGCCCCTGAAGAATTTTGATGGCTCTGTCCCAAATTTGGGTGAGGAGATGGGACTATCAACAGAAGAAACTCTGAAAGTAAATTCAGTATTAGATGATCTGTCAACTAAAGTAGAATTATGGACAACAGGTTACATTCGTTTGCTAAGGCTTTTCAAAGAAACAGAATCAAGCTACTTCTCTCCCAAGGATGAAGAGTATGAGTGGGTTCCTCTAAGTGTGGAATTTGGGATACCACTTTTTAGTCCAAAATTGTGCCAAAGGATTTGTGACAGGATTGTTGCGTCACAGTTACTTCACACTGTTTCACTTGCTGAGCACCAAGAGGCAATGCATAACTTAAGAAGAAGGTTAAGGGAAATCTGTGCTGAGTATCAAGCCCTTGGTCCTACTGCAAAACTCTTGTATCATACTGAGCAACAGACAAAAGAACCTTCTCGCCAACTGGTAAATTATGCCAGTGGAAGATGGAACCTACTTACTGAGCCTTCAACGCCGATATCTGGAACCCTACCTGAGCACCAAAGAGTTAAACTTGCAAATCGAAATCGTTGCAGAACAGAAATTTTGAGCTTTGATGGGAGCATTCTCAGGTATTTGTTACAAGTTATTTGAATTATCTGCTTAACAGCTTAAACCGTCCTTTTGAACACATATTAATGTGATTGAGTTCAGTAGATAATTAAAAATTGAGCAGAGGTGACATATTCATGTATGATGCGTAGATGTAGAGTCAATGCATTGTTCATGCTTGTTCGCGTGATATGTAATTGTTGAGGCAAAAGCCATAAGATTCAGATGCAGACACTTTGTACAAAAATGGAAGCAGGGTAAATTACACAACCCCCCATCTAGTTTAAATACACAAAAACCATAGTGTTTTAACCTACACATACCTTAATTTGTTTGGTTAAATGCATTAGTTTAATAGACAAAGGAGACCTGACGATGTTATTCGATATATTTTCAATATTTATTGAAAGGTTCAAAGAGGAGAAGAGGAAGGCTTAGAAAAACAGAAACATGTGAGAAAAGCCATGCAGAAGCCATGATCAAGTGGAATGGTGGGATTAAATTGGGGTTGCTTGTTGGGACGGGTAGATTTTGGACAAATTGTCCATGTCTGCATTTGACTTGGCCACTTAGACACACGTGATTCGACTAGTTGGACGCCTTAAAACGTGGACATGTTTCCGACTAGTTACATTTTGTATTACAAATAAAAATTGCCTGAACTGCAATTAGTAACTCATAAACATAGGATAATCTCATATATGGTTATTTAATTGTATTGCTATAAAACTCTATAAATATAGCTCCTAATATGATATAAAGGTGTTAGCTGTTACGTCTCCTTAGTAAATAGGTTTCTTAGTTATTCAATAAGGCTGATATGGGCCGTTGTTAGTAATAGGTTAATTATTTGGTTTATTTTGATTACGTGTTATAGGCCCATCAGGCCCATCAGTGCTAGACCAGCGCCAGACTATGTAAGGGGGCGTCTTGCCCTGTTTTGGAATAAGAAAGAACCCTAGTTTTCTTCTCTCCTCTCACCTCCTTGCGTCCGGCTGCCGGCTATTGTGTGCCCATCTAGGGTGCACAACATTAGCCTGGGTGCCCTCTGTATCCGGGGCTGGGAGCCACCCAATCTTTTTTGCGTGACTCCCATAAATCAGGGGCAGGCGGTGTTTGCACGCCTTCATGAGCCTGCTCATAGATTTGCTGGCTGCATGCTGGCTCATACTAACTTTTTCAAATATAAAATATAGCCTAAAATTGTTAAATAAGAGTAAAAAATCATATGAAATTGGGCTGACATGGAGGAGGAGACTTTGTCCATGTCTGTATCAAACAAGTGACGAACTGGCAGACAGTTGTTAACATCTTTGAAATGGTTTTGGATATGGTTGCGGACAATTTATGGGCATCCCTAGAAAGACTTATGCTGACACAACTAATTTAATTGGAATGAAGTGATGATAATGCGTCAGTTTGATCCTCTTTCATTTGTATTTTCTTACGTGTCCTATATTTCTGATAATGCCTTTTATTTTCCAGGTCGTATGCACTTAGTCCTGTTTATGAAGCTGCAACAAGGATAGTAGAAGAAGCACCTTTAACAATGTCAAAACCTGACACAGAGGACACTGACAGCAAAGAAGTTGTTTTACCTGGGGTTAATCTCATTTTTGATGGCTGTATATTGCATCCATTTGATATTGGGGCTTGCTTGCAGGCTCGCCAACCAATATCCCTTATAGCAGAGGCTTCAGTTGCCTCCGCATCTCTGCTGACAAACAGGATTTTGTGATTTGAACTAGATTTGTTGAAGGTAAACTTTGAGCTAAAGAATGAGGCAAGTGGTGATAAAATGCTGAATATGCCCTCATGGTATTAAAATTGGGGTCCATGCTCCATGCTTACAATGATAAAGATGCTGAATTCTTTTCACCTTACCACATCCACTGGCTGGTCGTACTACCACATCCTTGGCAGTCTATTTGGTTGGCATTAGAGTTAAAGATCTATCTGCTCTCTCTCTCTCTCATCTGAGATGCAAAAACTGCTTATATTTCAAGTCCTTGGTTTCCGGAAACCTGCTTAGCTTTAGAAACACGCAATTTAATGTGTAACAATCACTGGGGAAAAATGTAAATATTTACTGTAAAAATTTAACAATTGCATTTTTCTTCTTTTTCTGTGCGAATCAAGGAATTTTTGTCAAGGGAATTTGTGGACTTCCTGTGTCTTTCTGTTGTCTGGTTATGAAATTTTATTGCTTTGAAGTTTACATTTCTTTTTTTGTGGTGTTTTTTGCTTGAAGTGTTAGAATTCTTTTTACTTCTTTAGACTGGCTTTCTCTAAGATGTAGTCTGTTCGTCCAATGAAACTTGTCTGCATTTAAAATGAGTTAAATTTACTAGACTCCAAGGCTCGTACAAAAAAACAAAGTTCCTCTCCCTCGCCTCATTTTTTGGTCTTGAGAGAACAAAGTCAGCCATGTAAGGTTAGGCTCGTGTTGTTCCAAATGCAAACAGGCTTCATTGGATGGAGGGTGTAGGTTTTATGTGTTACACTGAAACATGTACTTTTCTTAAGTTTGCAAAGAATGCTCATGCTAGATTTGTCTTCAGTAACTCAGGTTTTATGAAAAGAAGGGTTGCAGAATTGGATTCAATCTGGAATCCTGGTTTCATTTGAGTTCACGGTGAATAAGTTCATAGAAATATTGTCTTGGTTGAGTTCTGTAAGATCTATATTGGCATTTCAATCTCCAAATTTTCCAACATGCCTTATGGGTTTTCCATGCCAATGCTCTGTGTGGTGAGTCAGTCAGATGGATAAATGAAGGTGAAATAGAATTAGAAATTGTCTCATTCAGGTATTTGAATATGATGGGCCCAAATCATAGTACTTGAGATTATGCTATGTAAGTTTGCCACTTATGGTCTTTAAGGAGCCTGTTTTGTCTGCTTTTTTTCATGGCTCTAACCATGAGAATCATATTCATGCTTGATCATTACATGATGGGAGGTACCAGGTTGTTCTCACTTGTTGAGTTCTTCTAGTTTCCTTTTTTTCCTGAGTTCTTGGACCATTGCATTCTTTTCTTTTTATACAAGAAATTAGTACTCTCTCTGTCCTGTTGTAGATGCTAAATGTGGAAAAAAAAATTGATTGTTATTGAACGATGAAAACTCCAACTTATGGGGGTAGAAGAGGTCAAAAATCCACTTAAATGAACCAGATGGAGCATCAAAAAAATGACAGTCCTTTTTTTCACGTGTAGCATCTAAAATGGGAGGGAGGGAGTGTTAGGTGGCCATTTGTGTAAAGTCTGCATCATTAAATGTTTATCTTTGCTATCATAATTCATAACATGCCAGTGTAGCGCGTCTTGTTTATATCCTGTGCGGCCTGTGATACAGTGGTAGGCCTTCAAGCATAGATGGATTGAAATCAAATAGGCTTCCAAATCTGAAAGCTTTTCTTGCCACCTTTTACTTACCTACCACTCTAGCAAGCAGAAACTAGTTTACTTAGCAACATTGTGTTCGTTGCTAAATAACATAATGTATGGCATCGTGTTACTTTGTTACGACTATGCGACGTTATAATGATATAAATGCAACGTCCTTAGTCCTCTTTGCTGCATGGAGCAGCTTAGTCGTACGTGGTATAATGCACAACTAAGCTGCTATTTTGAGAGCGGGGTGGGGGGGATCCACGTCGCATGGTCTTCGCGCTCGTAAACAGGTTGATAACCTGCACAACCCATGGCTAACTAACTAACTAACTAGGATAAGCCTATAGATACTGCAGACTAACAGGGTTGGTAGGGATAAATTGTCAGCTTCTTCGGCCGGGCCTTGTTACTTTAAAGCCAAGGCGCATGGCAGCCATATATGTCTCAAATATTGGTGGCGCACGCGCATTATGTGTGCACTCTAGTGTTTGACACTAAACAGCTATATATGCGCCACTGATCCTGGAGATTGATGGCTCCCTGGAGTAGTGTGCCCGGGACACCCAATAATTTCTCGATGCACTAATATGAAGGTGAAGTATCAATTTTCTCACTCTTCATCGCATGTTTCACGAAATATATATACGCTTAAAGTTCGAGAAAGCTTGAAGTATTTTTTTTTCTTTTTTTTGCTGAACAAGCTTGGAGTAGATACGTGGCACAAAAGCCATGTCTATGCAATATTGTGTTAAAAAAGGTAGTCATAACCCTACATCAGATTCCTACACATTTCCATACACACAGCTGATATGTAAAGAAATGAGCGAAAATCTGATGTACAAATATCGATCCCTTAATTGCGCAAGTTAGCGTCTCCCACTTGTACCAAAATGTGTTTGCATGTGTTCCGTCAATTTTCCGGATCGACGGCTCCTATAAAGTGGGCATAAATCTGATGTGGGCACGCCAACCGCACTGAATAACTTCTCCCCAATACACAGGAAGCTGATGCACGTCAACAGACTCGAGCCACGCCACCATCAATCCCCGACTATTCCGGAGTTCCGAGCTGTCGTCGGCCATGGCTTCTCTCTCCGCTTCCACCGCCGCCTTCTCCGCCGTCGCCGCCGGACACCGAACCCACTGCCTCCCCTTCCCCCGGATTCCTTGCGCTCACTTCTCGCCCTGCGACTCCCACTCCCTCCGCCGTCACCCGGCCAGCCGAGCTCCCCTCCCCCGGTCGAAATCCGTCGGCCTTTCCGTCCAATGCTTCGCAGGTTCGATTCTCTCGGTTCTCCCCCCATCCTCCATTACAACATACTCCCTCCGTCCGGAATTAGTAGTAACATTTCGGTTTTCCAATACCTGTTCATATTGGTAAACCAGAATGTTACTACTAAGTCCGCTTTTGTCATCCTCGCTCACTTTATTGGTAAAGATCGGTTCTTTCTGTATTTGCTTTCGTTGAATTCGATGATTTCAATGCGTTTCTGTACATCTCTGATGCAGCGCTGACGCCGGAATTGAAGATGACGTTGGATAAGGTGGTTCAATCCCACAAGGTTGTGCTTTTCATGAAAGGCACCAGGGATTTTCCGCAGTGTGGATTCTCCAACACTGTGGTGCAGATACTGAAGTCTCTGAATGTGCCATTTGAGACATTGAACATACTTGAGAATGAGATGCTGCGGCAAGGTCTGAAAGAGTACTCCAGCTGGCCTACTTTCCCTCAGGTGTACATAGACGGAGAGTTCTTCGGCGGTTGCGATATAACAGTTGGTTAGTCCATGCTCAGATTACTTCTTAGTGTGCATGTTTTTAGATATGATTGTGATTTGTTAGTTTACTTATCTGGAATCTAATTTTATATGTCAAGCTTCAAGAGGAGAAAAAATCACTATGGGTTCCTTAAGATTAGAACTGGTTGTTCAAACTTATACTCGTTTATCCTATGAAAATTACGAAAATTGTTCTATTTGAACAATGTAAAGTGAACAAAACATTATGCTTGATGCTCAAATAACTGCTTAACCTATGCAGAGTGAACAAATCGTTATGCTTGATGCTCATATGACTTCTTCTAGCGTGCTTGTTTCTAATTATGATTCTGAAGAAGGCTGAGAAATGACAGAGTTTTGTTGCTGAACTTCTCTGATATCTTTATCTTCTTTGTGTCATACTTATATATACAAATATAACGGACTAACTACTACCTCTGTACGACTTTAATTGATACATTTGGTTTTCCAAAATGGACTAATGTTAGTTCATTGTGGAAAGCCAGACGGAGGGAGTATGTCTGAAGCAACATACAGCTCCTCCTTTCTTTCAGGAAATTCACGTATATTGTTTCATTGCAACAATGTAAAGTGGAAAAGTTATGATTTGATGAAGAAATGGTCAATATTTGTTATAAGGTTGTTAAGATAGATGGTAGCAATCATGTTTTTGTTTTGTTTTGAATCTTCCAGAGCCCTAATTTATGGTGGGTAACTTTTCGTATATTTAACTTTTAACAGAAGCATACAAGAGCGGCGAATTACAGGAATTGTTGGAGAAAGCAATGTGCTCCTAATTATTGGCTGGCGAATTTCCCTGTTGTTCAAATTTGCTGCAGGAATTATAATGTATAAAGAATAACATTACTGATGGGTTTATATTTCTTATTCATATGTAGTTTTATTATATGTTTTTCTGTGAATTTTCCTTTTACAGAATAATTTATCTGAATAAGGCCATTCTCCTCCTTTATCTTATGTACTGTTCTTTCATACGAGTTTTTATAGTAGGATCAAATTATTGAGCTTTAAATGTTAATATTTTGTATACCTTGAAGCATCTTTGCTTTTCTTTCTTCTCATCGTGTAGCAAGTCGTGGAGTCGGCATGATCATTCCAACATGCTACTATGAAAAAGGAATAAAGAGTTCAGGTTGAATTTTTCAGTTTTATGCACAACTTCCAAAGGATTTTTGCATTTCTTCTAAGGTCATGCTGAAATGCATGCTTAGAAGTAAAGACATATATATACAATGGATCACCGGCCGTGCAGGATTAAAAATTGAAACTATTAAGAGCTTAATGGATACTTTCTTTTCTCTGGGTTTCAACATATGGTCGTCCATAACTTACACCTTGAATTTGGGAAGCTTTATGTTCTATTTTTGCATTTTAGACCCCGAGATTGATTCGAGGATCTTCGTCTGTAACTTCTGTAACACATCTTAGATGGTATGTAGACCTATGAATTCTGCAAAAAGACTGCGAACTGCGAAGTTCTAACAGGCCTCCCCAGTTCAATAGATATATTTCCTGATGTATATATGGATGATCATATATTGGAATAAAATGAGCAGTTTCAGACTTGAAGGTAATTTAGTTTTATTCAAACTGCATAACCTCAAGCCAGTTTGTGAATTCTGCCAATGCTAATTTATTGTACGTGTATAGATGGTGACATGAGGACCATTTGAGCTTTTGTAAGAGTCATTAGGTCCTACAAAATCTTAGATGTGTTTGGATAAAGTATAAAATTCTTTTGCAACATGAAGTGGCCAATGGTTGCAGCAACGGCAATAATTGTTTGTCTGCATTTGTTGACAGGATTAGCGGATAGTTCCTCTATGATCTCTTATTTGTACAAGTTCTCTCAATATATGCTGTCATTAGCTGGTTGATAGTTTTTAATTTATCTATTACTAATATCTTTATAAGGTTGCTCGGCTTGACTTGGCATGCTTGGTAAATTTTTGCCACACTTTAGGGTGTGCAATACAAATAGTAGTTACATGCTTGCAGCTATATCAGAAGAATTAAAATGGAGATTTGAGTACTCTATTTTAGATGCTCTTACTAGTTTGTTAGTGTTCAAAAAAATTGTGCTTGTTTTTAAAGACTTGGAGCTACTTACAATTTGTAGGGGGATCTAACATGAGAATAAGAACTATGTCCAACCCGCACTTTGTTGAGGTTGTGCAATGTGTGAGCTTCTTAAGCTTCACTTGTTCAAAGGAGCTTCACTTTGTATTTTAGATGGTGACTACGCGCAACCAATCAAAAACAAAAGAGGTGACCACATGCATTTATGTTGAATGGATGCTGTTTATGATGAACATAGTAAGCATTTGATTTTGGCACCATCCATCTTAGTCTTGCACATTCTTTTGATTAAACAGATGTGGAATCTTTAACTGGTCTTTAAATGAAAATTGTTAGCTCAATGCTAGCTGCACCAGCTTTAGATAAAGGGGCGGCCCTTATTATAAAAAGGGCAGTGATAACCCTACAGCAGATTCCTACACACTTTCCATACACAGCTGATGTGTATGGAAATGAATGGGTTGAACGTTTCTAGGTTTTTTATAAGGGAAACGATATTTGTAACACAAGATATCCTCTTTTCATATAACTATGTATTGTGTACGCCAGCACAACTCAAGGGCAAGATCTATTTTAGGACGTATTGATTTCCCTGTCTAGGACTTTCCATGTTAGACTACTCAATAAGTTGTAATACGTGCATAATTGGGATTTGACTTGATAGGTTTGTAACTGACTAGCTGATGACCCATCGGCTAGCACGTCTCTTAGGGAGACGCACCCTTCTTTATAAGGGGGTCTCCATCTCTTGTGTTGATTATGCAATAAAAAGATTACTTCTTCTTCTTCCTTCGTCTTCTCCTTCCTTTTCCCTTGATTGAAGCTAGGTACCTCTTGTGTTCCTATCAGAACACAACATTAGTATCAGAGCCTCAACGATCTGCCATGGCACCTCGCAAGCAGCCTCCCACGACCCTAGAGATGCCGCCTGAGAAAGAGACGGAGAATGTGGATGATAGCTCAAAGCCAGCGGCTGACTTGGCTAATGCCGCTGTGATATCCATGTTCGAAGCGATGACCAACCAAATTCAACAACTCACTATCACGGTTACCCAGCTTTAGGCACCCCCTGCAGCGCCTATATTACCTACACCACCGCCAGCCAAGGAGGAGATTGGCAAGCACTCCCAGCCTTGGGCTCTCACCTTTATGGCGGCCAAGCGTCATTTGCGACAGCTGCGTACCCTCCTCCTCACATGGTTCGTTTTGGCACCTTCGATCAAAAGGGAAGGGGGGGCGACATGGCTTTGACACACGAGGCACTCTAGCTGTTCGGTTAAATGCCTCAATGACAATGCATCCCCGAAATATGTTGCAGGAGTTGGAAGACGAGTAGGAGGAGTACCCTGGGCCTCGTGGAGGACCTCGAGGTGGGGCCGAGCCACGTTTGGCACGCCTACAGTTCCCACGCTACAGTGTCGATGAGGATCCTGTGGAATGACTTTATAAGGCAGAGAAGTTCTTCGCCTACTAGGGAACACACTCCGAGGCTGAATGACTATGCATAGTCGCCTTTCACCTAGACAGTGATGCCTCCATATGGTTCCAAAGCTTTGAGAAGGAGGTCCGCTTCCCGACTTGGACCTCTTTCGCCGACGAAATTTGCGTACAGTTTGGTCCCAACAAGTTCCAGGATTTTAACGAGATGCTCTCACCCTGCGCCAAACTATCACAGTGCGAGCCTACTATTCTAAATTCATTAAGATAACAACCATCTTCCAGATTGGCCGATGTCGGCCTTAGTGGGGACCTTCAAGAGGGGGCTCAAACCGAAAATTTCAGATGAGATGCGCCACTTCCCTTGCACTTCAATGCGGGAAGTTGTATGTCATGCACGAATTGAAGAGGAAAAACTTGCCCGACAGCAATGGGGAGGCAGAGTTGGCCATGCTCTACGGCCTCCAACCAGCCCAGTGCCATCCTCTCTCCCAGCGCCAGGCCTCACCACCAACCCCTCTGCACATGCTGGCCCTCCAGTTCGTTTCCATACTCCGGCCCAAATGGATGAGAGGCGCGCTAAAGGCTTGTGCTTTAAATATGATGATAAGTTCGTACCTAGCCATCGTTGCTCCGTCTGGGGCAGTTTGCTCATCGAGGAGGCCGACGAAGAGGATTTTGCCTCTTTTGTGGAGGCATCGTCCCCTTATAACAGCGTGCAGCCAAAGATTTCTGTGCACGCCTTCTCCAGAGGCTTCACTCCTCGTACCATGCGCATCCAAGGTTATCTCAAGCAACAACAGGTGGTCATCCTAATCGACAGTGGATCCACCCACAATTTCATCAATGACAAGGTGGCACAACGGTTGGGATGTTATGTGTCAGACTCCAAGCTGTTCGATGTCTTGATTGGCGATGGTAAGCACCTTCGGAGCGTGGGAATGTGCGCGCAGACTTCATTATATATTTAGGGCCATACCTTCACCATTGACTTATTCCTGCTGCCCACGAAGGGGGCAGACGTGGTGTGGAATTTTTGCAACATGATCATGGACTTTGAGGTGAGTAGACAGCGGGTGCGCATCCAGGGTTCGCAGTCGGGCTCCTTGCAGTTCGCCCAGGCGGTGCGACAGCGGACATGTGCAGGGATAGTTTGCCGGAGGACCTGCTTACTCTCTTGGCTGAGCATGAAGACATATTTTTTTAGCCCAAAGGGCTCCCGCTGGTGCGACGACATGACCATCAGATTCCAATCATTCCATGTGCTTCGCCCGTTAATGTCTGTCTTTATTGTTATCCTCACATACAGAAGGCTGAGATTGGGCGATTGGTGGCATACATGCTCCAGACAGGTATTATACATCCGAGCACTAGTTCTTTCTCTTCACCGGTATTACTTGTGTAACACCCGAAAAATTAGTAAGTTTATTAAAACCGAAATTAGATCTTCTTGATGCTTGTTTTTGTCTGTTTTGCTTTATAGTGTTAAAGAGGGTGAAAAGAGCTTTCCAACGCCACCGACTGTACGCGATTTGGAGTTCGGAGTAAAAAGATATCAGAAATTGAATTTTGAATTGCCGTGGTTGCGATCGATTGCTAGGACTTATGATCGATCGGCAGATTAAAACGATCGATCGCCTCGAGAAATGATCGATAGTAGTTACTATGATTTTTGACTATTTTGTTTTCGGAGCGACCGATCGATCGGCAATATTTGCGATCGATCGGCAATATTTGCGATCGATCGGCTGTAACGCGATAGCTTGCGAAAGGCATGCGACAATCGATCACCATGTCGCCGATCGGTCGCCCATTACGGTTTGCGATTTTCTTGGTATTTTTGGCTTCGATTTGTTTGGGAAAGATGCCAGATCCTAACTAGACTTGGATTGCACGTTCCTAGAGGGATCTTGGAGCTTTTTTATTGGTGGAAAGAGTTCATGATATGAGAGGATTATTTTAAGAAGAGATCTCTCCAAACTCTATATAAACCCTTGAGGAGTTAGCTTGTGCTATTGCAACCCTAGCCTTAGAACGTCCAAAGCCTTATTTTTCTCCTTCCCACGTTCATCATTCTCCTAAAGGCTTCTTCTTAGTGGGAGATTCGCGAGAGCTTGGAGCGAGAGCTTGGTTGCAAACGAGGAAGGCTTACGACACGCATAGAAGAAGGATCTTCGCGAGATAAGAGTATGATGATTTTTCCCTTTTCTTTTCTTCATCCATATGATGTTTATAAGTGTGCTTATTCAGTACCATGATGTATTGCATTGATTCATATGAGATTATTTGAATTATGACTCTATTTTTCATTCATCTTGTGATATGATCCTGTATGCTTTCATGCTAAGTGTCCAGATGGGATTCATACCCAAAGTTGGTTGCTTTATTCATTATTCAGAGTCCAGAAGTCTTAATCTTATATTGTTGACCTTAATCCATGTTGATTCTTGTGTCATATTGATTGTCTTGTATTAATTGTCCTATTTGAGATATATTAACATCTAAGATTGAGACATATGCTATGTAACATGATAAAAGGATATACTTTGGTAATTCCAGACAATCCTAGGATGTGTAATTGACCTAGGAGGGGAGTGTTGTTGTCTGTTAATAATATATTATCATCTATAATGTGTTATTAAGTGAGATAATCTAGTTTAATTAAGAATCTTAATCTCGGCCAGAACTATTTTTGCGCTGACAGTCGGTAGTAATTAAATCATAACTAATTCAAGAAAACTCAGAAAAATATAAAATCAGTGGGGTTAGAAACTAGACTCGTAAGGGTATTAACAGTAAAAATTTCATAGGTTAAGTCTTACTGTGCAGAGTCCGGCAGCCATCGGAAGAGGACTATTGTGCAGAAGACAGTGAGTCAAATTGAGAGAAAAATACTTAGTACCTAAATAACATTATGTAATTTGGTATGTGAATAATTAACGTGTAAACATCATTATTTAGACTATATGTTTATGGAATATCATAGTAAGGTTGGGTTAGAATTAATCCAATCAGGTGGGACAATCCTTTAATCAAGAGAATCGTAACCATCTATTTTAAAGCGTTGATGTCGGTTTGAGGTTCCACTTGGAATTCAAATCATCTAAGACTTTTTGGTATTCTTATCTCTGATATTTATATTATAAAATTTTAATGAGTATGGAGAATTCCGATCTAGGGCTGAGCATGAAAAGTATGCATTGATTGTATTTATATTCCATGATGAGTTGTCACTATCCAAGGTGTTTGAGTTTCCTTGTTATTCCGAAGAGAGAGTTATATGCCTTGAGAAGCTTTGTTGTTCTAATCTACTCCAGTACGTGAGCCATATGTGGTTCAAGACCTTGATGTTCTATTTGTACTCCATGAGTGAGTCATTATGGTAAGAATTACTCTATTCTCATAAAGATGAGACCCATGCGATTGGTTATATCATTGTCCGGTTTGACATTGACATATTTCTCCACTACTTGTTCGGTGGAATCATAGTATGCTCACGAGCCATTGCTAGGTCTAGCGTGACCTCCGATATTTATGGAATTTCGATTCCTTATTGCCCGAAGGGAGGCAAATATATACGTTTAGGTTGTATGACATTACGGAAGGTCTGCAGTCTCCGCTCATTGTGCCCGTAAGCACAGATGGGGCTAGCATGCCTAGACGCGTGGCCGGGTTCCGAAGGGAGAACCTCTAGGATGTTCTGGTAAGTATTCACATGGTTGGTAAACAGCGAGCAGAAATTGAATCTCTTTGCACTTTCGATGTTGAGAGGTATTATGATTGTTGATTCTTCTCCTTACACCGTTGACTTGTTTAGAGTGGTATATGTTGCTATCCTTTCTCTACACTTGAGAGCCAAGAATCCTTTTGTGTTGACTTACCTTTCTTTTCAGGTGTATAGACCTTTGGTTCAGTCCAGATGTTGTTGATTATCCATAATCCTTTGTTGTCTTTATTTCTCTTCATTGTTTGTTTCTTTATCAGTGGGTTTTTATATCCTACTGAGTATTTCTATGAAATACTTATGCATCATCTGATGCAGGCGCAAAAGAAAGTTGAGATCAGGAAGTTGCTTTGGAAGAAAGGCGGTTGGAGGATCCATGAAGAGATTTAGAGTTTACTTAGTTATTTGCTTTGTTTATTTTGATGCTTTTGACATTGTTGGCCGTTGTGTTCCATAGACTCATAGGTTTATTTTATTTATTTTTCTTAAAAGATTATTGCTGGGATAATAATTAAGTATATTCATTTCATATTATTTAATGATGTCTACTATTGTATTACACTGACTGCGGGCATAACCGGTTACACGTCCTTTTGCGATGATTGTAATTGGTGGTGAGATCGACTGTTCGGTCGCGTGCTCGGGATCTCTACCTCGAAATGTACTTCTTTTGTTGGCTTTCGCACTCTGATCGATGTGTAGGATTTCGGGGCGTGACAACTTGTCTGAAAGGACGAGACTTGGCAGTGTGGACTACATGGCACTTAATGCCATCACCGTGAAAGAAAAGTATCCTATTCCGGTGATTGAGGAGTTACTTGACGAGTTGGCTAGAGCTACCATCTTCAGCAAACTCGATCTTCGTTCGGGTTATCACCAAATCCGAATGCAGCCCACTGATATTCATAAGACTGTTTTTCGCACACATGATGGACACTTCGAGCTCTTACTCATGCCGTTTGGGTTGACTAATGCACCTGCCACCTTCCAAAGCTTCATGAATGATCTATTTCGCTCGTTCCTCCGCCTATTAGTTTTGGTCTTATTTGATGACATTTTGATCTATATCACTTCATGGGTGGAACACTTGGAACATCTCAGGTCTGTTTTTTTCTATTTTGCTAGTTAATTCATTATTCCTTAAGTGCTCGAAGTGCTCATTTGGCAGTGAACAGGTGGAGTACCTTGGCCATATTATATCTCACGAGGGAGTTGCTGCTGACATTTCGAAGGTAACTGTTATGCTATCATGGCCGACCCCTACTTGTGTACATGCCCTCCATGGATTTCTGGGCCTCACAGGGTATTATCGGCGCTTCATTAGTCAGTATGGTTCGATTGCTAGCCCCCTCACTGCACTTCTTAAAAAGGGGCATTTACATGGGCAGATGCAGCCCAAGAAGCATTCGAGTGGTTGAACTGGGCCATGGTTACCGCGCAAGTGTTGGTACTCCCGAATTTTGGCCTTTCCTTTGTCATTGAGACGGATGCGTCAGATGCCGGTCTTGGGGCCATCCTACTTCAGAAGGAATGACCTATTGCATTATTCAGCCTATGAGAAGGAGATGCTAGCCATCGTGCATGCCGTCACTAAATGGCGCCCTTACTTGCTCAGTCGCCGCTTCTTCATCCCACAGACCATAAGCCCTTGAAATATTTTCTTGAGCAACGAGTTTCCTCTCCGGCTCAGCAGCGATGGGTCAGCAAGCTCTTGGGGTATGATTATAAAGTGGTGTACAAAAAGGAGGCAAAAAACATTGTGGCAAATGCACTCTCTCGCCGGCCTGAGGAAGGTTCCGGCTTAGCGCTCTCTATACCCTATTGCCCGTTCATTCTAGATCTGGGGTGGGCTTATTTAGAGGATCCATCCACCTGTGAGTTGGTTGCTCGTTTGCGCTTGGATCCCACGACCGCACCTTTCTTTATGTGGCAAGATGCCCTCCTCTTCTGGAAAAGCGACTGTGGGTGCCCGATGCCTCTTACCTCCGATGGCACATTCTATCTCACTTCCATGATACACCCTTTGCTGGTCATGAGGGTTCGTTCAGGACATATAAGCGGGTCAGTCAAAGCTTTTTATGGCAATGACTGCGGCAGGCGGTCTAAGACTATGTTGCTACTTGTGACGTCTGTTAGCTTGCAAAGGCTGCAACCACTTCACCTGCAGGGTTACTTCAGCCCTTCCTATTCCCAATAAAGTTTGGGAAGATGTGTCTATGGATTTTGTGGAGGCCTTACTAGTGGTGCAGGACAAATCAGTAATATTAGTGGTGGTGGACCGTCTATCCAAGTACGCGCATTTTTGTGCTTTGGGTCATCCATTCACCTCCAAAATAGTAGCCAAGCTTTATGTTAAGGAGATAGCCAAGTTGCATGAAATGCCTCACACCATTGTCTCCGACAAGGATCAGATCTTCCTCTCTCAGTTTTGGTGAGCGTTCTTCACACTCCATGGCATTGAGCTTCATATGAGCACCGCATACCACCCATAGTTTGACGGTCAAACTGAGGTGGTTAACTGCTGCTTAAAACAGTACTTGCGTTGCTTTGTAGGGGGATTAGCCTCGTCGGTGGCTTCAGCTTCTTCCTTGGGCGGAATGGTCGTATAACACGGCCTATCATACTCGGCCTGGGTTCACCCCGTTTGAGGTGGTATTTGGCTGTCCTCCCTCTACCGTGTTATCATATGTGCCACACCGCTCTTTCGTAGCTGAAGTTGATTATATGTTACAGACCCGGGATGAGGTTATCAGGCAGCTTAAACTTAACTCGGCCTCTGCGCAAAACCGCATGAAACAAGTGTATGATAAAAAATATTATGATCAGGAGTTTCAGGTGGGTAACCTTGTTTATGTTTCAGTGATTCCTCAGCGCCATACCACTTTGTTTCGGGCAGAGCAGACTAAGTTAGCTCCCCACTACCACGGTCCATATGCTGTTGTCGATCGTATTGGACCAATGGCTTATCGCTTGGCTTTGCCAGCTGGCTCGTTGGTACATCCGGTCTTTCATGTATCTCGACTCTGTCGCTTTATTGGGGATCCAAACCTTGTTTGTAGCGCCGTGCCTCCACCACTGATGGGCCCTCCGGAGTCCAAAGTGCTCACACCTGCATCGGTGGTTGATAAGTGACAGAACGTCTAGTATGTCGCTCTGGCCTTATTGTTATGGAGATACTCGTGGCTTGACATGGTCGGTCTCTTGAAGACGCCATATGGATGCTGGAGGATAAGTTTATGGAGCGCTTTCCTACTTGGTCGCTTTGAGGACAAGGTGAAAGCGAAGCATGATGAAGTGTTGTGTACGTCAACACAACTCAAGGGCAAGATCTATTTTAGAACGTATTGATTTCTCTATCTAGGACTTTCCATATTAGGACTACTCAATAAGTTGTAATATGTGCATGATTGGGATTTGAATTGATAGGTTTGTAACGGACCAGCGGATGGCTAGCCAAGGCACGTGCGCTCATTGCTCATCAGCTCGCACGTCCCCCTGGGAGACGTGCCCTTCTTCATAAGGAGGTCTCCCTCTCTTGACTACTTCTTCTTCTTCCTTCGTCTTTCTCCTTCCTTTTCCTTTGATTCTTGTGTTCCCATCGGAACACAAAGTTAAGGCAATATTCCTCTTACAGCTAGTTGAATTTCTCAGGGCATAAACGTGCACAGACATGAAAAAGCAAGTGCCAGTATAAACTTTTCTATGGTGCATTTCGAATTGGCTGAGTGAAATAGTAGTTGTTCATGTTCATGCTGCCTGAAGAATAATATGGCGTATATTGCTGAATCTTCCCTTTTTATTGAATTGTGGAAACCTCCGTGTAACGTTCTCTTGTACCCTGATTTTCTTTGAAAGCAGCAGACTGATTTGCTTTACTGACTGTACAGATAACTACTATGTAGCCTTCTGTTATGGAGGAAGCTGGCATACCATTTGGCAGAGAGTCTTGAGTATCGCCTGCGGTCCTTGTCTTGAAAGTCTACTCCAATGATGCCATAAGAGGCCTCGTATCCCCATGTTAACTCAAAACAGTCCATTAAGGACCAGACAAAGTAACCTCTGGTGTTTGAACCATTCCTGTATATATATAAGACCAGGAAGAAAGTAAGTTACATTGCCATTATCTATACCTTACCCTAGCTTAATACGACATTAATTCATGATTTTGTCGCATTCTAGACGAGGATATTTTATACCATTTACTCTTTTGATCCAACCTTCTCTTCATCAGAATAAGATTAAACCCCAATTTTATGATTATTGCCACAAGCCTTACCTAGTTATGAGATGGCTTAAATGTTTTTTTTCAAAAAATGTCATGAGCTACCTTCATGAGACGATGAACTCATGGAAAATGTTGATAGAAATAGAAAATAAGTTTCATTGTATCATCTATTCCCCACCCTAGGAGGATAAATAGATTCTACATTAGTACTTGATTTTGTCATACTCATGATGAGGATAACTTGCACCTTATTCTTTGGATGCAATCCTCTATTGAAGAAATTAGATGAATGCTTACACACAAAAAAAAAAAGAATAGATGAATGCCCAATTCTATTATGATGGCCACAAGCCTTACCTAGAAGAAAATTACTAAACTATGGTGGTCATCCATTTTAAAAATCCAGTATCATAATAACGTGTATAACGTTTGCACAAAAAATTGACAGAAGGAAATTCCTAAACTATGAATTGCGATAAGGGAGTTTGAAAGCCAGGATTAGCATTAGCAAGAGGCAAGTTTTCTTTTCTTGACCTAATCTTTTATTCTACTTCTTGAGTGTTTGGTCTATTTTGCCAATCCAGCCACTGGCATGGTGGATGGGCGTCTCCCCTTCGAGAGAGAGTAGATCGCAGGGTAAAAAAATTGGTCTATCTTCATGATTTTTACTGCAAAGTAATGAGTACCTTACTGAAAGAAGTAGGCTTTTTATATATAGTTGTAAATAATTCACCCTCTCCGTATCATTGGAATCATTTTGAGCCTGTAGCGAGGTATTCATGTTGAAGTCAAGTGTCCCATAACCTGTCCAGATTCAATATTGTCAACAAGGATAGCGTTAACCTATGGTCTTATTTGATTCTAATATTCAAGATCATGTATGTTCTTTTTGTGCATTGGAGAGGTTTCAGCAGTACCATTTTCATGAATGAAGACTGCTGGGTTTTTGTAGTAGTATTTGAAGTAATCAAGCATTCTTGACAAAGCCCATGGAGCAGGAGGCGTTAAGACGATCTTCAGCCATAGAAAGCCCTGTTAGGAATCGAAGCCAGGTTTCATTAACTAAATTCAATCAAATTTTCAAACAGAATGCAGAGATGGCGAAGTTACCTTTTCACTGGCTTGCCCACCCGCCGCTGCAAAAATTCATAGGGAAATAAATATTAATGAGCTGCTAATTTAGGTTCAAGAACAGGTTCAATCAAGCATAAGCCTCTAGTTATTATGATACTATCTTCTATTCTTATGAAAAATCCATCTATTAATCAGTGGTGGAGATTCTCATAAATACTAGGTGAGGTGACTTTATCAACATATCTAAGTTCATTATGTCCATTATGCCCGCTACAAAAAAGTACACAATGGGGAGCATAAGGATGCACAAAGAGATAAAGTAGAGGAAGAACTCCTTAACTTGCTCTTAGACTTCTAATGCTATGTATTGATTGCTTGTACCCAGAACGCACACGACACAGCATGGAAACCACATTTGAGCATGGCTTTGCACCTAGGCGTCTTCATGCCCCACTTTAGGCAAGCTTTCTTGGGTGTCAGCCGTAGTAGCATTACTCTCAGGTGATACTAGTTTTAAATTCATCTCAAATGTGGCTAATATTTTTCTCATTAAAAAAAAACAAATGTGACTATATTACCAACCAATAGTAATATGTGGCTAATTTCTTTCACCTGAAATGGATTTTTTAAAGTCTTAGGCAGTAGTACAATCAGGAGAAGTTATGTGCATAACTTACCAGAAAGCTTAGCTGAGATGTCACTCATGTAATTTCCCTGAGTCCCATTTGAGTGATCAGAAAAATCACTTACATATGCTGCCGAGTAATGATTTAGCCCAACAAAATCAAATGAACCTTTCAGCCGCTTTGATTCCTCCTTTGAGAATAATGGCAACCTGGGCCCTGTGATCTTCCTCATGGTGGGAGGATAATCCCCAGTAACAAGGGGATCCATAAACCTGGTAAACAAGTAATCATTATTTGCACAAATTGAAACTTGTTTCAGCATAATTTATGAATTATCCTAATCTCCTTACCATCCAAGATGGAAGTCAAGCACTCGTTTTGTTGCCATGACGTCCTTCGTGGAGTTTGTTAGAGGTTCAAACCAGAGTGCCAGAATTGTAATTCCTATAAGGCCTTTTTGTTCTGGCTGCAACAAGAAAGAAAGCAATAATTGCTAGGTTGCAATTGTTCTTAGCAAATTCAGGAATCATGTACATTTACCATACAATTTTGCTTACAAATATAGGAAGCCTATATATATACTTTCCGAGAGAAAATGTTACGTACATGTTTTTAACTATAGGAGTATGTAGGATTTGATTCATTTTATGCAGAATCCAAACTGTATTACATCAAAAAGATTATAACTCATAAAAGAAGACTACAAAAACACTCAAGTAAATTATTTTTAATGATTTATTGCTTGTTCTGCATTTATCTGAGATTGCATAGAAAAATATGAACCAAAATTGTTTCTTGTAGAATCTGTAAAATTTTAAGTATATATAACTTAAAAAACAATTACGTGGATACATGTATATATGAAATAAGAAATTGCATTATCCCGTAACATATGTAATTCTATATTTTGTGACAATGGTAATAAATATGAGATTGGTAGGCAATTTTAGCAATCCTGTTCCTAATTGATTTTATCAACTCTGTCCCCTTGCTAGTACCAAAATATCTGGAACAGAACAAAAGAATGAGACCTGATATTTTTCTCTATATAAATGAACTGCCGCCCCATGCGCGAGTAAGATGTTGTGAGCAGTCACGTATACTTCTGATTCAGAGCTCCCCTTTGAGCAATTCGAGTCGAGAGTAAGAGAGGGGGAGCACCTTCCGGGTGGAAAGACACCCACTTCATAGCCAATGATGGTTTGTATATTCGGCTCATTGAAGGTAATCCATCTTTTCACCCTATCTCCAAATTCCTTGAAACATACATCAGCATAGGCAGTAAAGTCTTCGCTGAATAAATGTTTGAGAGAAGAAGAAAAAGGAAGAATTCAGTGGGGATAATTTCGTCCTATGATGCTTTATAACGTGTAACAACTTTACCACTCAAGTGCTTTGAAATGTTCATCAGAGGAAGAAACAGAGAAGTTCAATGTTAATATATACAATGGTGAGAGAGATTACATGAATTTTGGGCACAAGTAGTTTCCATACTCATCCTCTAGTGCTTGAGGAGGGTCAAAGTGGTTTAAAGTAACATGAGGCTCAATCCCTGCAAGACCAAAATGCAAATGCTCTTAATATCTCTTTCAAATCCAGACTATATGAATCTTTGAGTACCTCTGTCTTTTACTTTACTAATTTTATCATCACCACATTGAGTGACCATGTAGAATTAGGTAGCATCCATTAGGAAATTATGGTGACAGCGATTTTACCATAGCGAATGAGTTCATTGATGAGATTATTGTAGTATTGCAAGCCGTTGGGATTGACAGCTCCTCGCCCATCTGCAAAACAACAAGAAGACATTAGCCCTGCATCTTTGAATCAAGTGCAATGCTACTGGAATTCCTTAAATTTCATAAAATACTAAAGTATAAGCGTTGTATGTACCAGGTATAAGCCTAGACCAGGAGATGGAAAATCTGTAGGCCTCCAAACCCATCTCGTACATGAGCTTCACGTCGTCCTGCCATGAGCAGCACCCTGTTGTTAGCCCTTTGTTCTATTCATTTATTCTCGCACCTTTTTTTTATCTTTTGGATTTTTCACAAAACTTTTTTCACCTTGTATTTATGGTACTGATCTGCTGTTACATCTGCACTTCTCTGATCTAGAGTTTTTCCTGCGATTGGAGAGAAAACATACTTTCAACACCAATTATTTACTGATACAAGATAAACTCACAAACAAAGTTATGCTTCCATGTGAAAGCAGAATGTTTTTTATATATATACCAGCTTTGTGATGCAATATGACCCTGTTAAAGTGCCAATCCACATAATTGGAAAGGCGTATGATTATAATGATGAGGTTGAAACTTCATCTCTCGTTGTCTTGTTAGAGGGTTGAAAGGCATATGACATAAAAACTTGCAAATATGTTTCTTTGCATGTATTTTGTACCATCATTTGATTTGATGAGAGTCAAATATGGACCAGAATCTATGCTGCCGATGGATAGGGTGTGATATAATGATGATGACAACGATGAGAGAGAGACAGAGACCAGAATGGGCGAATGTGTCCCAGATGCTGGGTTTTCTACCATCTTCTTGTGCAGCTCCTTCTATCTGCATCCAATTTATTTTCAGGAAGTAGCATAAGTAAAATCATAATTTTTCCATATAAAAACGATAAAAAAAAAAGAGACCCAATAAGCAGTAGTGGAAGAGACAGCAAAAGAGTTTGCTGTGTCGAATTAGTATATTTTGTCTTTATATATTTGCTCTAAGTGTTAGAGTCGTAGTAGTCTTTGTATTTATTGTTTTTTTTTCTCTGAACACTTAGACAAATATATAAAGAGCGAATATACTCTAACATTGTTGGTCTCCCTGAACTTTTTTCTTCTAACGGTAGAAGGTTTTCCCTCGTAGCCATATGCTGATTGAAAATTAAGTGAAACTGAAAAGTAAGACCCCAAAGAAAAAGTTTCAATCATATTAGCTTCATATTAGTCTCTAGCTATTGAAGCAATCAAGAGTTATTCCCCCGATATGCGTTGGCGCGTAGGTCTTCAGCTTGGGTTTTAGTCCCAACCCAGGCACAAAGGGATATCTTATAAAGTACGAGTTGTCCACTGCCTTGAAGTTGCAGCAGAGAGAGAGATGGATATGTATAAAATGATACAGCCTCATAAGTAAGTGGCCGTTTGGGTCGTAAAAAAAAAGGTAAAATATCTACAGTGGATGTTCCACTTCATTTCATGTGTTTTTTTTACTTTCAGACTCTTAGGACGACGTGTTTCACACATCTACAGTGAAAAATTCACTCTGCTGTAGATGTTTTGGGAAGAACCCATTCAAAAAAGGAAAAAAGGGGAAGAACCTGGTAAGCAGATGTGCCAGCACCAAACACAAACCCAGGTGGAAAGTCTTCTCTAGACACAATAAACCCAGCTGCTTTACTAGTCCCATTCAGCTCAACTGCAAGTGAAAGCAGCAGAAACAGGGTAAGCAATCCTCCATGCATCCTCACCCTTTGCTATGATATCCTTCCACCCTTTGCTATGATATCCTTCTCTGACTGAGGAATCCCTCTTTCTGCCAAACCACTGCTTTTATACAACTTTTGGAGTCCATGGGAAGCTTTGCATAAATTAATGGACAGGGTGTCCAAGTCCAAGACAGCCGCCTTGCACCATTGGAAGAGTGCAGAAGGAGGAAGACAAGACAAAAGTCATCGGTGGAATAATGGTTTCATATTTAGCGAAGGAAACTTCGCCACCTCTTTCATGTATTTTGTTTTTTTCTATCTTCTTTTGAAAAATGTCCCAAAGAGTGAGGCAGCTGCTGCCGTCAGTTCCCTCTATAAAAAGAGGTCATATCAAAACCTCCGCTTTCATCTTCTAAAACAATCTTTTCTAGAAAAAACGTACATGTTGACAAAAGTGCTAGAATTTGTTAATGGACATGTTCTATCATCACGATTGTTTTATAAATTTTTACCTATAATTGTTCCATCACCGAAACGGTATTTTTTTAGAAGAATTTATTAAATAATATTTTAAAAAATAATTACCGATCTATATTATTTTTAAAATAATTCTCGATCCGATTATTTGACCGGCACGAATGTGTACTTTTTTTCGCCTCCCACTTAAAAAGAGAGGCGTCGACTAAATATAAATAATTTTTAGCCTCCCACTTAAAAAAGAGAGGTGTGGGGCAAGCTTCAATACAAACTTCAATTATGCGTATCTCTCATTTCTTATCCGTTATTGCCTATTTTTTTTTCATTCTTCGTTATTTTTAATATTATTTTTCTTAAATAATGACATCACAAGATGTTAAGCCACCGCATGCTATTTATCTTAGTTTTTGTGATATTTTTTATAGGATATCAAAATCAATATGATATCATGATGATTAGAAAGAGCATTAAATATAAGTAAGAGCAAAAAAAAAGTAAAAACATACTAAAAATGAAGGATATATGATTCGGTAAAGTATAAATACTATTAATATTGTAATCTTCCATTAAAATGGGGAAATTTTAATGAATCATATATTTCTCATTTCTGATCCATTTTTGCCCTTTCTTGTTCTTCTTTATTTTTAATGTTTTTTCTAATCACCATAATATTCTATAAAAAAATATTATAAAAATACGATAAATAGCATGAGGTAGCTTAACATCTTTGTGATATCATCATTATAATAAAAAGCACTAAAAATAATGAAGAATGAAAAAAAATAGACTAGAACAGATCAGAAATGAGAGAGATATACATCGTTGAAGTTTGTTGTTAAAAACATTAAAGTGTTAAAAGGCGTCAGCTGTCTATTTATATTTAACTGATGCCTCTCACTTTTAGTGAGATGCCTTTTGAGTCAGGCTAAAAAAAAATCACGCAAGAGCTAGCATGGCGCTAGCGCCTGCGTGGCTGATGAGATAATCGGATCAAAAATTATTTTTAAAATATTTCTGATTTGTAATTATTTTTTAAGTATTATTTGATAAATTCCACTTTCTTTTATTACCATTCTAAACCGGTCAACCGTTTTATCACATGTTAATTGGTATTTTTAGCTTTCATTCACCTGGGAAATCGTAATTATAATCTTTAACCGGGTCTTTAGCCATGTTTTCCTTCTTTTCTTTTCTGATATAATCTAGACATCCCTTGTAATAAAAATTAGCTAAAATGTGTTTCCTCAATGAGCATGCCAAAAATGCATGCCTAGAAATAGAGATATATAGTGGCATCGTTAAGGACTGAGTGCTGGTGTAGGATTTACACAATATCTAGAACTTCAAAATACTATGCACAAAACTAACTGGGCACTCTAAAGATTCCATATGTTTGTGTCCTTTGTGTTCATAACATATACCATGAAAATGGGAAGGTTTTTTCTTCTTGTATTTCCTAGTGCCAGAGTTTGATTCTAGGATCTTCACATCTAACTTTAACATCTGCACATGAGAAGTGCAGATTGCAAAGTTCTAACAGAGCTCCCCATGTTATCATTTCCATCTGTTAGGTGAAGAGCTAACAGTTTAAAAAACACGATGCGCATGCAGTGAGCTTCGCACCATTGCAAAGACGTAATAGGCCTCCCTACCATGTCAACCTCCCTGTCAAGCCTAATTTATTATATACATATCTATGGATGAGTATATTTGGAAAAAAAGTTAGCACTTGAAGGTAATGTAATTCCATCAGAGTAAAGAAAATTGTAGTTCTACTCAAGTTGTGTAACCTCAATTCAACTTGAGTCATTCATCTGATATATTCCAGTACTTGTACAGACTTGAGGACCATTTGCGCTTGTGTGAGTAGTCGTTATCGGTTATAACCAAAATGTTGTTTATGTTTTGTAAAACCTTTTCACAACGAGAAATGGCAAATGGTGGCAGCATCTAAAATTATTTTGTCTGTTTTTGTCAGATTCATCATCCCTTTTATATATATTTGCTCTCTATCATGACTTCAAAATGCACCATCAAAATTGAGAGGGCGAAGGTTGCTACTTAAACCAAGTAAAACTGGAATTAGCCTACAATTTCTGCTTTACAATGTGCTGCTACAAGAGGGGAGAATGAGGAGATGACCATTATGAAAAGATATCACTGATCACCTCACCAATCACCTGGCCGGTGAATCAATCACTGCCACTCCAGTGGTGAGTATTTTGGAATATGTTGTTGTTATGTGGTGTATGTTGGTTTGCCCTCATCTAGAGGGCTAGTTTGTCGGTCCAAGATGGTGGTCGACTTCCCTCGCCGAATTGCCCTGTCTACAGCAGATGGGCAGAGGTCGAATAGCATCGGGGTGGCTTTTTTGGTTGTGTAGCAACTTTTGGTTGTGGAGCCTTGCCATAAAAAATAAAAAAATTACCGCCACTCTAGGCCCATGGAAGTTGATATTGAGATTGGACCCTCGTGTTTGGACAGGAAAAAAAGGATTTTTCAACTTATCTTTTATTTTTCTTCGGTACAAAATTATCAACAAATCACTTTCAAAAGTGGTTGGCTAATGGCTCTGCTTGTCATTATTATAGTCTTAACGTCTACTACCTGTGGCCTATTCAATGGGCTTTTTCAGTGAGGACCACGAGAGGAGACCTGCTAAGAGCCAGTCCTACTGGGTTTAGATTTGTCTAGAGTGCGGCGAGCTTTTTCCATATTATTTGGCGTCATTTTTTATTTTATTATAGTACCTAAAATATCTTTATTTCTTTCATATGACCTAAAAATTACCCCCAAGAGTATGTTTCTTCTCAAAATATAACCTAAGTCTTTATTCTTCCCAAAATTAGCAATTTACGGGAGCATCCAGTTGGAAAATAAGGCATTTCAGCGAAGCTCCGTCCATCATCGCGGTTCAAATCACCGCTGGTGCCGTCCAATGAAAAAATAAAATTTCATGCTAAAAATAATAAAATTAGGAGAAAAGATGAGAAAAAAATCTACGATGAAGGGATTTTAATGTAAGAGCAGCAGGAAGGCCGCACAACTACAAAAGATGAGATTTATATATAAAGAAACACATATAAAGGCCACCCATTAGTGTTCGATCACTTGTGGACATCAAATAAGAGGATAAAAATGAGAAAAAATGTGAAACACTCATTGGCAAGTGACAAGTTTAATTTATATATCTTTCTGTGATCTTAATGAAATAGAAGAGAAGGAAAAATAAAAAAGAATAAAAAAAAGGCAAAAATAGATAAAAATGAGCGAGTTATGAGATTTTGAAGATTGCCGTAAAATTATGTCGTCGAATACACTCCCCCATTTAAGGTCGTGTTATCGAATACACGACTCCATTCCAGTCGTGTATTCAATGACATCATTTTACGGCAATCTTCAAAATGTCATAACTCACTCATTTTTATCTATTTTTGCCCATTTTTTTTGCGTTCTTCCTTATTTTTCCTCCTCTTTTATTTCATTAGGATCACAGAAAGATATATAAATTAAAATTGTCTCTCGCCAACGAGTATTTCATGTTTTTGCCTATTTTTATCATTTTATTTGATGTCCACGAGCGGTCGAGCACCAATTGGTGACTTTTATATGTGTTTCTTTACATGTAGATCTAAATTTTTGTAGTTATACCAAAATTCCTTCATCATAGATTTTTTTCGTCTTTCTCGCTGATTTTGCTGCTTTCATGCATGAAATTTTATTTTTTCCAGGTTGGACAGCGTCGACGGTAATTTGAACCGTGATGATGGACAGGGCTTCGCCAAAATATTTTCTTCCCTAACTGGATACCCCCGTAAATCGCTAATTTTGGGAAGAAAGAAACATTTTGGAAAGAGGGACATTTTGAGAAGAGGTACATTATGTGAAAATGGGGTGGTCGCCGCAGGGGGGCGCTCAAAATCGCTCGTGGAATCGCCGTTTTTGCTTCCTAAAATCGAGTTGAGGTTTTCGTGTGGTCTACAACACGACCCTTTGGATAGAAAATGCACGACCTAGCTAAAAGAATGGCATTTCCAGTACTATAAGTGCCGATTTCAGGCGACATGGGATTTCACAGAAAAAATTAGGTAATATGAAAAAATAAAAAGTGGCACTAGGTAATATGGAAAAAATTAAAGTGTGGTTGGTTTCTAGCTTGTACCAGCATGTCTGTTTTCGTTAGTAGGCAATGGAAGTATGCTTTTGACATGTGATAAGTCCTATGAAAAGAGTACATGGAGGTGGATATTAGGCAAGCATGGTCATGTAGAGACCTACCAAATGTCAAAATCCAATCTAAAAATAAACAATTAATTAGTTTTTCCAGCACTGACACAAATGTCAAGATGGCCGAGTTGGTCTAAGGCGCCAGTTTCAGGTACTGGTCCGAAAGGGCATGGGTTCGAATCCCATTCTTGACATATCTTTTTCCTACTCCATCCGTCCATATTAATTATCATATTTGGTTTTATAGAATGGAAGGAGAGGAGTACGTTTTATTTCCAACTTCATTGATAGAGTATTTATACGTTGAAAGTGTAATTGTGAGTAGTCATTATCTTCTTTGGACTTCAAACTCTTTTTTAACTACTACTATAAAGTCACAAATAGCTGAAATTGTCAATGTGATACAGTTTTATGTGAATATCTAGCAAACGAGTTGTACTAACTTTGTAGATCTCAAGTAACTCTGAGAAAATAAAACTACTTGAAGATTGCAGAGTTTACTCATTCTTATGGACACCATCCATGTCACATTTTGATTTGTGCCAACTTTGCCCCCACAGGCCCCAATCCCACTTTAAAGGCTAACTCGCAGAGTTTACTCATTCTTATGGACACCATCCATGTCACATTTTGATTTGTGCCAACTTTGCCCCACAGGCTCCAATCCCACTTTAAAGGCTAACTCATACAATTGCAAGCCATTTGGATTCCAAACTTCATTCGAACGTCTATGAAGTCTTGTGATTTTTTAAAATTTAACAGAAGCGTTTGCCATGGAGGGAAAGAAATAAACATGAAGATATGGAATTTTGGAGTTAAATAACATATTAAAACTGTTAATGAAACATGCATGACATATAATAGCGTTAAAGGATCAGGTACATATACCGTACATTTATTATCTCAAGTGAAACAAAATCAACAGCTAGATTGTACATTTTGTTATCTCAAGTGAATCAAAATTAAAAGCTACATTGTTTTTTTATCGGTCTAACTACATCGCTATTGTAGTCTCAACGGAATATAGAATTTAACCTCGTCATGATGTCACAACTTGGCTCACTTCTTTCACTTTTTTACCCCACTTTCAGGTAATATAAGCCATTTTCCATTTGCAAAGTCAAGGATCCATCTTTGATGGCCATAGTTTGGAAACGAAACACTTATCTGGATTGCACAAGTTATATGCAAAAAAATCTGGATTGCATAAGATAGAGCTACAATTATATGCTGGATGGTTGCATATTATTAAATCCAATATAAAATACATTATGCTACAATACTAAGGTTATTACATCTAAGGCACATTTACACTCATACAAGGAATTCGTCAGCTTCTTTCCTGTAGCAGCAGAATGTGAACCTCATTCCTCCATCAGAGGTGAAAATAATGGTGAAAAAGAATCACAAAAAAATTAATGCTCCAAATTGCGCAACTCAATTTAGCCATGTGGGGGCAGCTGCAGTAAATGCTTCAGGGAATTATGAAGTAAACATGCCTGCAACCCCAATTGTCTAAGACTATCCAACTTCCGACTCTTGGTGCTTATTTTTCTTCCTATGGGATTTCTTAAAATTCTGAGTAATCCCAAGGAAGATTCCCTTCCCAATAGTTCCCCCAGTCAATCCACACACAATTATAACTCCACCCACTACTAACCACTTCACTATATTCCTTCTCTGTTTCAATTTTAGAGTCTCAAGTTGCTGCTGCTGTTCATTCCTCTCATTCTCTGCCCCATCTGCTTCTGACTCAGGCAACAAGAATCTTTGAGTAGTAGGAATTTTAGTAGAAATGCGTGCCATAAAAGCATATCTTGAAGTTGGTGATCCATTAGCTCGGGCCATCAGGT
The DNA here is from genome assembly GCA_039654745.1 of Houttuynia cordata. Classification (NCBI taxonomy): domain Eukaryota; kingdom Viridiplantae; phylum Streptophyta; class Magnoliopsida; order Piperales; family Saururaceae; genus Houttuynia; species Houttuynia cordata. Next base: position 43,071,764 of record CM077507.1, on the reverse strand, counting down.
AGGCCTGCATTCCCAAATCCATTTTTTTGACAAGGCCCCACATTCCTCGCTGAATTCCAATCTTTGCTAGCTCCTTTGGAATCCCCATCTCCTCATGGTGGAAAAGGAGCACCTCAGACGCTGTCAGATGCCCTCCATTTTTTGATTCCACTGTAAAAATTGCACAGTTTCAAAAAGATAGAAACATGTACTGGAAGATTTAGAAATGAGGAGGATATAACTCCTTACCAGCTCTTATACGCCAACTGGAATAATAAAGGTCTACACGTCTAGGTCTCCTGTGCCTTGGTAAAGCAGGAAAAGGAGTGCCCTGCATGTATTTTTTTTACCAATAATCATGGCAAATTGTCAACAGAGAACGTTAACCAACTAGAAGAGGAATCAAAAGTTGACATTTAAGTACAAAAAAAATCACATAAGAAAGAGAAGCACAAATAAATTACATGTGATTAATCTTTAAAAATGTCACATAGAATTTATGGTAAATTTCTCCACAAGAATTCACATACTTATAGCGAAAGTCGCATAAAAAATTCTGGAACAAGTAAAAAGCTGTATCCATCATTCTGAACAAGGTTTTATAATAGGCCCTTCAACTATTAACTTCACTGATCTATGTACGAGCTCAGTGTCATAAGTATTGTCCAATATTATTTGCTTTCTGTGGATTTTATTAGCTCAACAGATATGCATCTACATCTACTATAAAATTCTTCTTTTCTCTTAAACGTTCATCTATGACATGTTTTCATTTGATAATGAGTGCAATTCTTGATCCATTCCACATTGCTGCCCAGTTGTACTAAAACTCCTAAACACATAATAACTGAGCTAATACAATTTCTTACAATAAGATTTCTTACTGCCACCAAAAAGATCCACAAGTTGTCAACTTAAATTTCCAATTGAATTAAATGGTGAAAAAAGAATACCTTTGTGATACAGTAGAAAGAAAATCTTGATTCCCAAATTCGACGTACTATGATATATTCTCGATCACTACAGAAAAAGGGAAACTACAAAGTAAAAAAAAATTAGATTATTAGGTAAAGAAATGGAGATGGAATCTGAAACTCTGTCTCAAGACAAAAAGCAGCAGTTTGGCACCTTTCTAATCCAATGAACTATCATAGTTCCTGTACGAGGACATTCCCTTAACGTCTGGAAGTAGATTAACATATCATCCCATTTAGTTCGGAATTCATCATCCCAGAAAAAGTCCCGCACCACATTAGGTGAAGCATTCTCAAATACTGTTCTTGTACGATACTGTGTAGGACCAAACTGGTAAAAATACTAATCAGTTCAGTGTACATACAACGAATGCTAACCTCAGGAACTACGCACCAGATTCCGGAGTACAAAGATAATACTTGGAGATGTAATGAAAGTGCTAACTCATCCACAGTGCTTAGTAGCAGCCAACATAAGCTATAAACACTTGTTTTACTTTGTATCTGCGTTTATAATACGTGAAAATTCATTTTATCTTTATGCATCCCATTGAGCATTTGCAAAATATAATTTGACCCTCTACATGATCCGAGCCAACTATTGAACCACCTAAGATGTAGTCTTATTCAGAATGTAATGAAAGTGCTAACTCATCCACAGTACTTAGTAGCAGCCAACATAAAGCTATAAACACTTGTTTTACTTTGTATTACTGCATTTATAATACGTGAAAATTAATTTTATCTTTATGCATCCCAGTGAGCATTTGCAAAATATAATTTGACCCTCTATATGATCCGAGCCAACTATTGAACCACCTAAGATATATAGTCTTATTCAGAATGTTCATCAATTTAAGGAAATGTGGCAAGATCGTCCAAGACTATGCTATCTCTTAGAAAAGAGTTGGCACAAAATAGGCTCAAATGGAGGCGTAAAATCCATGTCACCAACCTCAAATCGTTCGGAAAAGGCGCTACTTGATTATGATTATTACCAAGATTAACCCATCATTAAATTATCAATTCTTTCTCCCCCAGGTCTGTAATTCCACTACAGTGAGATGCTACCCATTAATTGATTTCGGTTATAAGTTATAACTACTCAAGCCATTGACTATACCCAATTAAGTTCATTTTTTCCTATATAGCTACTTTAACGTACAATATGTGTATGCGCGTCAGTGTGTATGTTTGGTTAACAAATACCATTAGCGCAGAAGATTTAAAACACATGCTGAAGGCTATTTAATAAACAAAACAATTAACCCTCTGTCCCATATCAATAGTCCTGAACAAAAAATCAGTTCATTCTATAAAACCAAAGAGGACTACTAATATGGGAGGAGGGGGTATTAGAGTTCTTACTAACTACCTTAGCACCTATGGCTTGCAAACTATAGACATTGGAGCTTATGATAGTTACATTGCTCACCTCTGAATCACGTCTCCATGATTGGTATGTTAATGTAGGGGTGGATTCTTCCATAATCAGCTGCCATGACGGGCCACCATCCTTTTCCTCAATGTAGGAAATCAATAAATGCAAATCTGAGTCTGAAATTCTCGGTTGCTCCTCGTCATCAGAGAGTGAGCTGAAAGAAAAGCAGAGCCAAACATGAAAGCCCCATACATTCTTATGCATCTAGTGCTTCATAAATTCGCGACGTGGTTATAAAAACAAGAGAAAAAGTGCCATTTTTGGTGTTCTATAGAACTCTAATTCTATCTACCTATCAGATGTTCAGTCTTTTTTTTTCTGATAGGAAAAAACCTAGAGGAGGCTTTAACTCAAATCTGTAGCAGCGACACCCAAATGAGTATAGGGGTCCTCATATAATGTCAAGTAATATAAGCGCGCATTTGACTTTCGCTTTGTAGTATGGGCGAATCATAGCATGTCACCATCACACGGATTTTCACTTTCCTCCTGAGGAGAGCACCCCCAAGTAACCAACAAAAATCAAACTATCTTCGTAACCAATGATACCATTGTCGCCAAGAAACACATTGGCGAGAATTCTTTCAAAAAATTAGGCAGTAATTTAAAAATTCAATGTTCTTATCAGGTTTTGGTATTCAAAAATGTGAATCAAAAGTACAAAAAAGACAGTAAAAAGGAGGTTTCAGCTACCTTAAGCCCATTACACTATGATGCGTCTAGTGCTTCATAGTTTTCCAACATACAAATAAAAACAAGGGAAAAAGTGACATTGATGGTGTTTTAAACAACTCTATTTCTGTCCACCTATCAGATGTCTCTTATTTCTGACATGGAAAATATCTAAGAATTAGGCTTTAAATCAACATCTGTAGCAGCCAGCAGGACACCCAAGACAGTATAGACTATAAAGGTCCTCATGAAACGTGAAGTAATCTACGGGGCTTTTGGCTGTCACTTCGCTGTATGGGCTAAGCGGCTTCCTACATAGAACGTCACCATCACGCGGTGTTCTTGCTTTCCGCCTAAGGAGAGTTCAAGGAAAGATGCTTCATGGCAAAATGGCAATCAAACACGCCACAAGTAACCAACAAAAATCAAACTATGTTCTCAATCAGTGATAGCAATTTCGACAAGACACACATTGGCGAGAATTCTTACAAAACATTTATATAGTAATTAAAATTTCACCGATCTTTCGGGTTACCGTTCAAAAATGTTAATAAAAAATAGGCGCAAAGCATATAAATGTACAATAAAGAAAGAGAATTCCAGCTACCTATCAGCGCCGAAGCCATCATCAACCGACAACTCCGGCCGGGCGGGCTGCCTCGGCACAACAACGGCGGCGGACTTGGTAGAAAAAGGCTTGAGACGGCGGAAGAAGCGATTGAGGAGGGAGAAGAAGGAAAGAGCAGTGAGGCCGAGCCAGAGGCGGCGGGCGCCGAGGCCGGGAGGGAGGGAGAAGAGGCGGGCGCGGGCGGCGAGGAGGAGGAGGGCGGGGGCCCAGCGGGGACGCCAGGACCAACCGAGGAGGAGGCCGGCGAGGGCGGCCAGCCAGTAGGGGATCAGGGCCAGGAGGAGCGAGGGGACGACAGCGAGGTCGGCGGAGAAGAAGGCGTCCATGGCGGACGATCCAACATCGGATAAGGCTCTGTTCCGGGACGGAATATGGCTCACGGAAATGGCGGAGCAGATAAGATCATCGTTAAGCCTCAGCTTAAGGCAGGGAATAAATATTAATGCCTTTGCTCTTTTTAGCAATGTTTTCAAAATCGGACCGGCGTTCGACCCGGAAATCTAACCGGTCCAATTCAATTCAGTTCAATTACCGGTTCAACTAGTTTGAACCGGTTTGACACATTTTTTTAAAAACTCTCTCTTAAATAAAAAAATAACATTAAATATAGTGTGAATTTCTTATTTTGGTTAAGATATGGAGGAGTTAATTCTGAAGGAGCGTTCGAATCCCCACTTAAAATACAAATTTTTTTAAAAAAATAAAAAAAATGGTATGACAGTGAACCAGATTCGGTTCTGATTCGGCGGTTCACCGACTAAATCAGCAAATTTCTAATGAACCCGACGAACGGACCAGACCATCCCGAACCTAACCGGACTACTCGGGCCACTTTTTCAACAGGTTCCGGGCATTAGTGTTCGAACCGGTCCGGTCCGATTTTAAAAATCATGTTTTTTAGAGACAGAGCAAGAGAAGTGGCAGAGGGAAACATTAGTACTTCCCAAGCTCAAGCTCATGAAATTATTAGCCCTACACAATCTTGGAGATCAATGGCTCCATGGCACCCCCGTGCGAAAAAATTATTAGGTGCAACGAGCTCACTTCATCAATTTTACGCCATGTCGATAAGGAGTCGTCGCGTATGCAATCTTGGAGATTGATGGTTATGTGGCACCCGACCCGACCCGAGATAAAACCGAAGTTTTAATAAAATAATTAATATAATTATAAAAATATTTAATAAAATAATTTATATAATTATAATAATAATAAAATTGTATATAATAAAAAATAAAATATTTAAATAGTATATCTCGGGTATCTTGGTTCTTGGGTATTTTAAAGCCAAACCCGACCCGACCCGAGATAGAACCGAGCTTTTAAATCTTGGAACCGACCCTACCCGAGATAGGACCCAACCCTACTTGAGTCAATGTTTGGTCGGTTCCATCCGGGTTGGGTCGGGTCTGGGTTTTTAGTGCAACCCTAAGATTGCGTACACGATAGTTCATTGTCGCCTTGCCATAAAATTGATGAAGTGAGCTCGTTGCACCTAATAATTTCTCCAACAAGTTCACATCGATGGTACAAGGCCATGCGTGGCATATCAACCGTGGGGCTGTAGGTAGGCCACAACATTATTATTAAGATGGGACGGAGAATTTATTTAGAGCTCTTGCAGAGGAGGAATTATGGGTGTCCCTGAAGTGCTACTCCAGTGTAGGACCGGGAATCGGGTTGGGTCGAGTAATTACCCGACCCTACTTTTATTCTATTTTACCTCCAAGTATCCAACCATCCCATTAACAATTTTAAAAAGGAGTTTGTTTTTTTCCTAAGGAAACAAATCTGGTGGAGTTGATCATTGGATGATGGCTGGGTAGGTTATGCATTTAACCAACCTGTCTCAATGCACTTATGCACCATTAGATGCCTCTGGAAATAATTTCGGCTGTATATATCGAGTCATTGACCTAATTCCCAAACATGAGGCAAACAAATTTTGAACCAAGTGACTATAGCTAAACCGTAGAAAAAATACTTCTAAATTCACCGCACAAACACATAGAAATTTAATAATTTTTGGTGTACAATCTTTTCACAAATCTTCACTTGGCCTTGTAGGTAAATGGACAACTAGTAAATCAAATTGGTGTTGCCCATTTACAACAGTCTCCATGGGCTCATTTTCAATAAACACTAAACAAACCAATTTCAGGAAACTATTAAGCAACAACTCAAGAATATAGAACAAGAAGAAACATAGATTATTTTGGCTATAAAGAGACATTAACTGGCCAAGCTTACTGATAGTAAATGCATATCAGCAAACTTTACTCAAGCTTCTTCAAAGTACTTAAAAGGCTTCAACCAGAGTTCTAGCATTTGCAGGCTATGCGATATATATATTAGTACATAGCAAGATAAAATCTAATACATGTCTTCCTAAAGGGAGGAAAAAAAATAGAGAGACAGATGATAATGGATTTAAGCTACATTCAGGTCTCTTGCAAAATCACTTTCCCTCTTCCTCCTGACCATAGCGATGCTTAAACTTGGCAACTTGACCAAGATTTTGAGCCATCTGACGCCTTGCTCTAAAATGATAAACTTGTCCAGTGTGATGTAATTTAGTCATCAATACATGAATCAATCTTCTATACTACTAAACTTTATCATATACAAAGCCTAATACAAACAAAATGGTATTGCACACCTTGAACCAAAATTTAAGATGGAAAAATAATTTCTCTAATAATTTTCCAGCAGACAAGCATCTGTTCATTGAGCTGTCACATTCCAAGGGAGCCAAAAAACTGCTTCAAAATCTCTCTCTGCAAGTGGCACATGAACAAAAAATTAAGTTGGTTTTGCTCACAAAAAAAATGTAGATATGTATAGAATCCACCTAAGTTATGAAATAACCTTTGCAAATTCTCCAGTAGGTAGCACATGAACAAAAACAGGTAGCTCCATTATATCTAGTAAATAGCTTCATTATCATGTATAAGAAAAACCACAACAAAACAAAGAGTAAAATCCCTGCACAGCACATGTCCACAAATTTAAAATACATAAATTACATAATATTTTGAACTACTGATTAACAATACACCTATGCTAAATTTTTGGACACATTATAAAATCACATTTGCATATTCTAAACTTACCGGCAAAAACTTACTAGTCTTCCTCATCTTGGGCCAAGACCTCCTTAACTAAATTTGCAGTCTCTACCGGCGTATTTAAGTAGTCCACTACAATGGAAAAAAAAATAAGAAGCTAAAATGAAATAGGAGTAAATGATATAGCATACAAAATTTAATTAGATCAAAACCTCCTGTGTCATATAGCCAATCTCGAGTTGTTACTAGTGCTTCAAAACTTTCAGCTTTAAGAGAACTTCAGTATTCATCTAAAATTCTTCCTCCAACACTAAAAGCTGCTTTGAAGTAATAGTGGATATTTGAATTGCCAAAATATCACGAGCCATGGAAGCGAGATCTAGGTATCGATACTATTGAGATTGCCAATAGTTAAGTACGTCCAAAGGCTGATTTATCACCAACTTCAGCTCTTGGAGGTACATTTGTAAATTAGACAATTGTGTAGGAGCTCTTTGACTCCAATAATTTTGAAAAGCCTACATTAAAAATGCATATTAAAATTGACAACAAAAAATAAATGATATATACAATGAGAAAATAAAAACTTACTAGCAAATAGTCTTCATTATCTTCGTCCAAGGAAAATGCATGACTATCAATTGATCGGCATGCATTGTTTGATGATGATGAAACATCTTGTGTTACTAAATCGGTAGTCATGTGAGTATGCTATTTAAATGGATTTTCCTTTGAAGTTTTGACTTTTTGAACTTCAACTACCCAATGAGTAGTACAACTTCTCATAGCAAAATCCTACAAACTCGATCTAATACAACTCCTATGGCCAAAATAGGGTTGTAATCACTCCAATATTTGTCAACATTTTCATGCATCTTTTGTAACACCCGAAAAAAATTGGTATAATTTGCTCAACTGCTATTTTAGGAATCTAGCTTCAAATAGGAATGTTTGGTTGACTAATTTATTTTTGATGTGATTTGTGGTGTTGGGATGTTGAATGATTGTGTGAAGCAATAGAATTTATGTCACAAAAGATTATATACAAACAGCCTAGCCCTGGTGCTGAGGCTCATCTGGCGCCAGGGTTTGAGCACACCTGATGCCAGGAGTGGGGTGATCAAACTAAGAGTAGGTTGACAAATTATAATATATACTTGGTAAGTCCAAGGTCGAACCACAGGGAGTGGATGCAAGATTATTATACTCCAAACTAATCTAAAAACTATTTAAATCAGCAAATTAAAATTCTTATCAGGAAATTATATAGAGAAATTATAATTCAATTAACTACTAAATTAAAAACTAAGATTAACAATTCAATTGAAATTAACTAAATATAGCAAAGATAATCGGTGAGAATTATCAAAGCTTCAAGGATCAATTATTTAATCAATACTTCTATGTCTATTCAATTTCTCAATTAGGTTCAAATGATGATTTGACCTAATTGGAAGATATGTCATTCAAATTCATAATAATAATAATTCTCATAAATATTTGACCGAACATTCATCATTAACAAGCATAGTCTACTAATCACAGGGAATTATAAGCATTCATCGTACCTTGTGTTAATGTCAAATCAAATAATTATATAAATTATGACTTTATCAAAACATCATCATTCAATCAAATAAGCAATGAGTAGCTCTTTCATAGACATAGAAATATCAATCAAATAATATCACTTCTAGTTTTGACAAAAGATTTAGCTATGCATATTCATGAGAAAAGAAAAATCGAATTTGGAAAAGATTTGCATTATAGCACTATTGCAGGAACAATGTTCATGGGTTACTGACAATGTAGCATATTTACTGTAGCAAAGCACTGTTCATTTTGTCTTCCCCACTCAGCCTGAAACACTATAGCAATTTACAGTTACTGTAGCAAACCGAAATCAGCCCAAAAACTCTTGCTTTTTCCTCTCGATTTCTTCCCCTTTCTTCTCCCAATCGATTGCTATCTTTTCCTTCTTATTTTTTGGCCAAAAACACACCGGAACACGACCTACTTCCTTCAAAACCGAGCCTCTATTCTATGCAAAACAGTCCCGAACAGTTACTCCACACAACAACCCACTTTTCATTATTTTTATAGCAATTCGAGAGCAGCCCCAAAACAGCCAATTTCCATATTGAAGATGATCCTAATCTCATCCAAATTCGTTCTTAGATTCGAGATAATCCATACATGGAAAGAATCCAAATCGAGTCCCAATTCAAACACGCCTTTGAGTTTCCAAATATAAGACGAACGTCTTTGTTTCTTCTGAGTCCAAATCCCGCACGCCTCTCGTCGTCCTTTCCCATGATTGCTGTAAGCCTCCTCCATCTGCTCCTGCTCTATTTGCTCGAACAGAGAGAACACCCGAGCTTTGGCTCAGGTTGTTCTTTTTATTATTATTTTTCCTTTTCGCTGAACCGAACCATTGAACCGGTTCAATTCCCTTTTTTTTTCTTTCTTCTAAAACCCGTTGTAGGAATCTCAACCATCAACTCTCATCCGAACGGCTTGTATTTAAAATCAACTCCCGTCTTCCTTTAAGTGAATCATCAACAGTTCATATCTTTTTTTGTACTTGATCTCTTCTCTTGGGTTAGTCTGCACCTCAAAATCCGCCTAATGTGCTCTTCTTATGCCAATCTACAATCCGCACTTTTGAATCTGCAATAAAATCAAACCAAAATTAGGCGCATAATAAAAATATACTTCCTTAAATTCATTAATGCATCTAAATTAGTTAATTAGAGTAAATTAATTATTAATCCCCTAATTACTATCCTAATCATTAATAACCCAGTTTATTCATATTTTATTATTAAAATTATACTAGCAAATAGGTAAATAGAGCATATAAATATGTATATTTTAAGTTTATCATGGGCAGGCCCCAAGGTACGAGTGCAACATATCTAGATACATGAGGGTGATGTGATTAATTAATGTGACTTATTGTAACATAGGTAGTTATGAGAAGCAATTTAATTGCACGATTGCCAGACGTCAGAGGCACCTGGGCGCTAGACATGTGCCTGACTCCAGACTTACTTGCGCGCCAGGACACATGGACATCAGGGCATAGGGACGTCTTGGCATGAGTATTACGTGACACGTGGCTGGTTAATCTTGATGGTTAGAGAGGATTGTGGTAAAAAGGGAAAGATTGGATTTAGCAGTGGTAAATCAAGAAGGTAACTAAATTGGTTATTACCATTTAAGAGAGCCAATCATGGAAGATAATAGAATATTCCCAAAATCATTGGCACCCAATCAAAGGAGGGCGATCAAAAGGAATGTGTATCCAAAAGATTTGGGATAAGATTGGGCAGTTTCTAAAATCGAAAAAAAAGATCAACTTTAGTTGAGATTTGATTCTAAAAGGATACAAGATCTTAACCTAATTGGGACTCTAATTTAGTGGGCTTCAAGACTATTTGGAGTACGATTAGATGAAGGGCTGAGATTGGAAGGAGTAGGGATCAAAGTTAAGAAAGTGGTTTCAAATAGGAATAGGAAACCCTAGTATTTAAACTCCAAATTGGAGTGGCCGGCTGATCTAACCCAAGAGAAGGTTGACAAATTGTAATATATACTCGGTAAGTCCGAGGTCGAACCACAGGGAATGATGTAGAATTATTCCTAACTAATTTAAAACTACTACTTACCTTAGCAAATTAAAGTTCTTATCAGAAAATCTTATAGAGAAATTGTAACTTAACTAACTACTAAAATGACGATTAAAGATTCAAGTAAAACTAATTAAACATGGCAAAAATAATCGATGAGAAATATCAAAGCTTCAAGGATCAATTATTTAATTAATATTCTACGTCTTTTTAATTACGCAATTAGATTCAAATAATGATTTGACCTAATCGGATGATATTTCATTCACGTGCATCATAACCATTAACATAAAGATTTCGATTGAATATTTATCATTAACAAGCATAGTCTACTAATCACAGGGAATTATAAGCATTTGCCGTACCTTACGTTAACGACAAATCAAACAATTATATAGATTATGACTTTATCAAAACATCGCATTCAATCAAATAAGCAGTAAATACTTTTTCATAGACGTAAAAATACTAATCAAATAACGTCACCTTTAGCTTTGACAAAAGATTTAGCTATTATTATTCAAGAGAAAAATCAGATTTAGAATTGAAAGAAATTGCATTGGAAAACACTATTGCAGATCACTATTCACGGGTACTGTAGCAGTCACTGTTCACTGTAGCAGGAACACTGTAGCAGCGCGAACACTGTTCATCATCTTCCCCAAACCGCCCGTACTGTAGCAAATTCGTGATCACTGTTCACAGCCAAAAACCTGACTTTCTCCTTCTCCCTATCTTCTCCCTTCGATTCCTCTTCTATACCGCTTCAGTTCCGGCCAATTCCCGACTAAAAACACGACCCAAATCCGCTGGAAAAGCTCTGTTTTTTCGTCAAAAACAGAGTCCAGAACTTCTGTTTCGTCAAAATCCCAGCGCTCCTCGTCTCAAAAATCCGTCCCAAAATCGCCAACCTTTTTTCTCTCGATCCCTCTCTTCTTCAGTTTTTATAAGCCATTCCCAAGAGTCCTAATTCGACTCTTTTCCATTTCTAATCAAACCGAATATGGAAGCTTACCAAACTGAGATAAATTCGCAATTGCAGCTCTGTTATACGCAAATTTCCAAATCAAGAGCTTTCCTTTTGCTGTTTTGCTCCTCCTCGCGCCGTCGTGGCTGCCGCCAAGTTCCTACCTCCGCCCAGCACCGTCTTCTTTTCCGGTCGTCCGAACAGAGCAAGCACGACTCTGTTTTTCCTTTTTCAGTTTCATTCCGAATCCAACACGATTGCCGTTCTGATCTCTTCACCGCCATCAGCTCCTCTGTCGTTCTGCTCCAGCTCCGCCGTCAGCACGACACCGGCATTAAGTCCAGCTCCACCGATTCGAATCTGCTCTGCCATGAAATTCCATCGCTTCGATCCAAAGCCGTTGCTGTCCTGCTGTCATCATCTCTTGTCTAAGCCGCCGCAACCTTCATCAGCATCGCCGTCCCGCCAAGCTCAGGCCGCCATTACCTTGCAGGCATCAGGTCCTGCCTTTTGTCACACCGGCGCTCGAGCAGAAAGCTCGAGCGCCGTTCTTCGTCTGGAACACCCGAGCTGACGGCTCGGGTTGTTTTTCCTCTTTTTTTATTTATTTTCCCGAACCGGACCAGACCGGTTCAATCCTTTTCTCCTTTTTTTTTCTTTTAATCAAATAAAACCCGTCGTAACGATCTCAACCGCCGAATCGAATCTGCACGTTCGTATTTAAATTTCGTGCCCGTCTTCTCTTAAATAGCTCATCAATGGTTCAGATTCTTCAGTACGCGTCATATCAGCTCATGGGTCACTTTGGCATTTCAAAACACGTCTAATGCGCACGTCTGCTAGTGATCTGCAATTCGCATTTTCAAACCTACAATAGCAAAACCAAACTAAAATTAGACGCATGATAAAAATATAATTCATTAAATTCTTTAATGCATCTAAAATAGTTAATTAGAGTAACTTAATTATTAATCCCCTAATTACTACCCTAATCACAAATAACCCGTTTTATTCATGTTTTATCACAAAAACTACACTAGCATATAGGTGAATAAGGCATATAAATGTGTATATTTTATGCTTATCAAATACCCCCAAACCTATATTTTGCTAGTCCCCGAGCAAAACAAACAAAGAAAATCACACAAAACAAAACTAAAGTAAATTAAACTAGAAAAATAAATGCCACTTTCGTAGGGAACACGATTGCATTGAGCATATGCAACAAGCCGTTAAACCTCTAGGTGTCCCTAGTAGGACGAGTTTTGTCTCGTGAGGGTTTACAGCCATGTTACCCACAAACATGTACTTATGAAATTAACCTTATTAATCTGAGTGTAAAAACAAAATAAACACTTCAAAACAAGCAAACCTATTATCCCTTCAAATGCAAACCACAATGTTTAAGAAAACCAACCACATGTACTTGGTTCATAATCAACGGGAATATAGAAGCCCTCAAGTAAGTGGTTTTATTCTACACCTTCATCTTGGAAATTTCTGCTCAATATGATATGAAATGATAATATAAATATTAAAAGTGTAGAACATTGTAGCAATACACCCTAAATTTCTGTTTTACACATATCCAGTGTTACCCATTAACCAAAGAAAATCAGAATCTACATAGTCATCGTAATCTTTAGGTTCATGATAGCACAAATCTGCGCGCCTCCTTCGGGTCCAACATTCTAGATTTGAGAGGATAATACACCATAGACTTTTTTTTTCTTTTCTATTTTCAGCAAGACTGTGTAAGGCCTAACTTCAAGATGCTTAGGTTTAACAATGACTCAGGCCAATGACTCCCAGCACAGTTGGCTTAGGGCATTAGGTTTTAAGAGACCGCTTCGGGCCCGAACATCAGCCTAAGTTAATCCTATAAAGTCAAGCAGCCCCTTTTCTTTCATTTTGTTTTCATTTTTTTTTATCATCATTTTTTTTTCATCAACATTCATATTTTCCAGCAATCTTATCATGTCCAGGTTGTATTATACTCTCAACCTATTTCCGGTTCCAAGCCCTTGCCATAGCCAAGTAAATGGTCTATCATGATCTTTTAAGCTCAACAGACAACCACATATCATCCAATGACTTTGACTAAAGACATCCCACTGAAGATTAGTATTCAACAAATCTCTGGAGGGTATTACTTTATGTACTAGTGTGTGTGAGTGAGTTTTATTAGCTCAAGCACATGATCCAAGAGGACTGTAACAGAAAGATATGCTCAGTTAAGTGTTTCTATCCTCCAGTATACTTACTCACACTTCTAATGTAAATTAATCTCTTAAAAATTGAAGTATGCATCAAGAAGGGATAAACTATCAAAACCTAAGAAAAATACTAACAAATAACCTAAAAACTAATCAAATTTTTATTTGTTTTTTCTTTTTTTTCTTTAATTTTTTTTAAATTTTTTTTTTTGAAAATAAACCATGTTATTCCTATATACCCCCAAACCTAAACTAAACATTGTCCTCAATGTTAAGAATGAAATGAAGGATAAAATAAATAAATAAATAAAATAAAGGATAGATGTTACCTGGAGAACTGCAAATTGCTAAAATCCCATGCGAGTGAAAAACATCAACAAATAAAAAGATGAGAGCAATCACAATATCCAACCAGAAAACATCATCTAACTAATAAGTATCCTAAAAAACAAATTAAAAGCTGGGCTGCCTCCCAGGAGCGCTAAGTTTCTTGTCTTCAGCCAGACTGAGTGTAAGAGTATTCAATCATGATAAGTGGGATCGGACAGAGGAATACTCTCCACTTCTGAGGGAATCAATTCCAGGAATGGCTTAAGTCTTTGACCATTTACTTTAAACACATTGCCATTCAATGGATTTTCAATTTCTACAGCTCCATGAGGATAAACAGTTTTAACAATAAATGGACCAGTCCATCTAGAACGGAGCTTACCAGGAAATAAATGCAATCTAGAGTTATACAAAAGAACTTTTTGTGAAGGTTCAAAAGTTTTTCGATGAATGTGTTGATCATGCAAAACCTTCATTTGTTCTTTGTAAATTTTTGAATTCATATATGCATCATTCCTAATTTCTTCCAATTCATTTAGTTGAAGCTTACGCACAGAACTGGCTTCATCCAAACTAAAATTAAACATCTTTATAGCCCAATACGCCTTATGCTCCAACTCCACAGGCAAGTGGCAAGCTTTTCCATAAACAAGTCTATAAGGGGACATACCAATAGGAGATTTAAAAGCTGTACGGTATGCCCAAAGTGCATCTGTTAACCGCAGAGACCAATCTTTGCGATTTGGGTTAACCGTTTTCTTTAAAATGTGTTTAATCTCTCTGTTGGCAAGTTCAGCTTGCCCACTTGTTTGTGGGTGATAAGGGGTAGCCACCTTATGAGTAATTCCATATTTCTTCATTAATGCCTCAAAAGGTTTATTACAGAAATGAGAACCCCCATCACTTATGATTGCACGGGGTATACTGATCTGTACATGAAATATGCATTTTATTATCTCCTAAACTTATGTTTCTGCTAGTATTTGTTTAGAATTATTGCTACTTTAATATAGTTTTTGGTTTTTGTAGGAAACGAGAGCAAAACGCAGAAATGGGATAAAACGCGACTCTAATGATTAAATATTTACAACTTCGATTGCATATCTCTGATGGGACTGATTTAAGCTTCATGTTAAAGTACACGAAGTCAGCTTTCCAACGCCACTGACTGTTCGCAATTCGGAGTTCAGAGCAAAAAGTTATGATCATTTGAAATATCGCGCGCGAAAGAGACACAATGAAAGAGAAGATCCGTTCAGATTATATCCGGCGGCTGAGATTATGACGACGGGTTTTAAAGAAGAAAAAGAAAAAAAAAGAAAAGGAGCGCTGAACCGGCTGGTTCAGTGCCGGTTAAGTTAAAATAAAAAAAAGAAAAAAAAAATAAAAAAACCCGGCCCGAGCCGAAGCTCGGGCGCTCGGGCTTCGTCTGTTTCAGAACAGAAGAGCGAAGCTCTGTTTTGGATGAGCTCGCCGGAAAAGCTCGAGCTGGGGCGGCGGACGGCGAGCTGGGTCTCGACGGCGGATGTTGCTGAAGCTGGGCGAGGTCGAAATGCGTTGACGGCGGCGAGCTGGGCGGTGGAGCGGGGTTGCAGGTTCGATCGATTTGAAGACGGCGGCGAGGCAAATGAAATCGGCGGCGATGGGTCATGGCGAACGCCGGCGAAGAAGCTTCGTTCTGGACAGCGGGGCCTCGGCGGCAGGTTTCGACGGCAGAGGAGTTCGATTGGCAGAGAAGGAAGGTGCTTGATTTGGAAATTTGCCAAATGGAAAATTCGAGGCGTGCTCAATCTGGAAAGGATTGAAATCAATTCGATTGCAATTGGGGAATGATCTTGGATTGGAAGGCATATAAAAGAGAGAGACCAGACGATAGAGAGAAAGAGGAACTCGAGCGAAAAACACAGTAGACAGAAACAGAGAAGAAAAAAAGAGCGGCCGACAGAGCTTGAACAGAGCTGCGACGGCCGGATTCCGGTGGGTCTCGGTCGGAAGAAGAGAAGGTCTCGGCCGGAGTAAGAGGAAGAGAGAAGAAAAGGGCCAGATTTTGTTCACAAAACAGTTTTGCTACAGTACCGTTTGGGGGGTGCTACAGTGCGTGTCTCAACGAAGAAGACAGTGAATAGTGGCCGTGAATAGTGCAAATGACTTCTCTGACGAATCAGGCTTTTTCTTCCCTTCTTTCCATGTCTAGCTAAATTTCATTGTACTAAGATTAGATGAAGCCCTGCTGATTGTTTGACTCTCAATACTTATTTGCAATTCTAAAGTTGTGATTTTTATTCCCTATGCTTATTATTTTGCTATGATTATTCTGTTGCTCGAGAGAGGGTAGAGTAATTGTTAGTTAAGGGTTTGTTAATGTTCGAGAGATCTTAGCGAATTCCAAGGTGTTATTTGAATAAAAATTGCATTTTTATGATTGATCTTTGCTCGAGAGAGGGAGATTAATTAAGTTAGATTTAATTGTTTAGTTGCATGTTCGAGAGGGCTGCATACATTACGATTATTCGTGACTTCGAGAGGGGCACGGGTAATTGATCACTTGGAATTGTACGGGTTTAACGGAGAGGATAGCTATTTGGTTTGGGTGGATTCGAAGTCTTAGTATATTTCTCATCATATTATTTTCTCATAAATTTCATTGCTTTGTTAAATTAGAACTTTTCATTCTGTTATAACTAGTTTCATAAAAAAATCAAATCTTTCATTAGAATTAAGTTGAATCAGTCCAAGTCCTTTGGGTTCGACCTCGTTACCACTAGACTATACTGAGTCTCGTGCGATTGCGAGTAAAAATAGTTAAAAATTCAATCAATCAATTGGCGCCATTACAACAGGACTTTCTAAAGAAATATTTTCCCATAGGTAAAACAAACCAAATGAGAGATGCCATTACAACCTTTACCCAATAGCCGACTGAGCAGTTTCATGAGAGCTGGGATAGACTAAAGGACCTCCTTAGGAAGTGTCCTCATCATGCTGTACCTAGATGGCAGTTAGTGCAAAGGTTTTATAGAGGGTTGACGGATCAGAATCGTCACCTTGTAGATGCTTCATGTGGAGGCACTTTCCTGTTAAAAAATGAAAATGAAGCATGGGAACTTTTTGAAAACTTGAGTGAAAATTCGTTACAACATACAATGGCCAGTAGGAGTTTAATTGATTCTTCGTCATCTACCCCTTCTAAAGGTGGTATGTATGAAGTGAAACAAACAGAAGATCTTTCTAACCAGGTTGCTACCTTGTCTAGAAAGATAGATCAAATATTGAGCCTAAAGTCACAACTTCCTGCACACACTCAAGAAGCATGTGTTCTATGCTTAAGCCCCATGCATTCTATCTTAGAGTGCCCATCTGCTCCACAATTCCCAGAGCTTGTTCAGGAGCATGTCAATGCTGCCCAAACTTATGCTCGAACAAGCAGTGATCCATTCTCAAACACATATAACCCGGGGTGGAGGAATCACCCCAATTTTTCCTGGCGTCCACAAGCCCAGGGTGTACCTTTTAATCCACCCCAAAGAGCCAACTTTCAAAATAACCCACCAGGTTTTCAACAAGCTACCATACCTCCCCAATTTTCACAACCATCTAGAAATTCAGAATCTTATGACAAAATCTTATCTATTCTACAGAATATTCAAGCCCAATTTCAATCACAAGTTCAACTTGTGCATTCTCATACTCAATCCATAGCTAAACTAGAATCTCAGATCGGCCAATTAGCTAATTCAATGAGTAAGAGAGAAGAGGGTCGGTTGCCTAGTCAACCAATGAACAATCCAAAGGGTCAATTTATGCTTGAACAACAAACTACTTCCAATGAACATGTGCAAGCCATAACAACCCTGAGGAGTGGGAGGCAAATTGAAAACCAGGTTGGTGTAGACGTGGGAGAAGAGAAGGATCAGGGAAAAATAAGCATTACAGAGAATGATGAAACCTTAGAGATGCCACCTAATTCGAATCAGCTAAAGCAGAAGGAAATTGCTTCTCCTTCTGAGTCTTCTTCAGGAACCAAGTCTAAGGCCAATCATGAGGTACCTTATGTACCCCGTGCTCCATTTCCTCAATGCCTGGACATGCCTTCCCCTTTTAATAAGAACAAAGCTAGGATGGATGAAGTGTTAGAAACCTTTAAACAAGTTAAAATAAATCTTCCACTCCTAGAAGCCATTCAACAAGTGCCCGCCTATGCTAAATTTCTCAAGGACTTGTGCACCCAAAAGCGGAAGTCTAGGACTCACATTTCTAAAAAGGTCTTCCTTACTGAGCAGGTCAGTTCCATTCTGAAACATGACACACCACAGAAATTTAAAGACCCTGGCACACCTACTATTTCATGCGTCATTGGTGACCATATTATTAACAGGGCTCTTTTAGATTTAGGTGCTAGTGTCAACCTTTTACCCTACTCAGTATACGAGAAATTAGGTTTGGGAGACTTGCAGCCAACATCGGCAACTCTGCAGTTGGCCGATAGATCCATTAGGAAACCCCGAGGTTTTCTTGAAGATGTTTTAGTTGGGGTTGAGAAGTTTTTCTTTCCAGTTGATTTCTTGGTCTTGGACATGGAACCTGTGTCTCATGCTTCTCACACCATTCCAGTCATTTTAGGCCGCCCTTTCTTAGCGACGGCCAATGCGTGCATCCAATGTCGATCTGGAATGATGGAGATGTCTTTCGGCAATATGAAAATCATCCTTAATGTGTTCCAAGCTTCCAACCAAGGAGCGACTGAAAGTGAGCAAGAGTGTTCTCTCGTTGATGAAATTGATGACCTCATGGAAGAGACACTCTTGAATGAGCTCATGTCTGAAGCTCAAGATCCTACTCTACTCTATTTAGGGATAGAGGATTCTGACATAGAACCACCCGTTGAAGAAATTCATGTGATGTCAGCTTCTCCTCCCTATCATGACTCTTTTCCTTTTAGAAATAGAGTAGAGCATTTACCAATATCTCCCAGTCCATCACTTCAACCTTCTATTGAGTCTCCTCCTCAACTTGAGTTAAAACCACTTCCGAGTTCACTCAAGTATGTTTTTCTAGGTCCTACTGATACTCTCCCTGTCATCATTTCATCTAGCTTGTCTAGCGGCCAGGAGAGTCAATTGCTTAGGATTCTAGTTCAGCATAGGAGAGCCATAGGGTGGACTGTAGCTGATCTAAGAGGCATTGATCCTTCAGTCTGTATGCACCGAATTCATTTAGAGGATGATGCCAAACCTTCAAGAGAGAATCAACGGAGATTGAATCCCAACATGAGGGATGTGGTCAAGAAAGAAATTATGAAACTGCTCGATGCGGGTATCATATACCCCATTTCTGATAGTGAGTGGGTCAGCCCGATACAAGTCGTGCCTAAAAAGTCTGGCATCACAGTGAAGAAAAACTCTGATGGAGAGTTAGTCCCAACCCGCGAAACTACTTGGTGGAGAGTGTGTATTGATTATAGAAGATTGAACACAAAAACTAGAAAAGACTACTTTCCATTACCCTTCATTCAAGAAATCTTAGAGAAACTGGCAGGTCAACAATTCTATTGTTTTCTTGATGGTTACTCTGGATATAATCAAGTCCCAGTGTTTCCGGCAGATCAAGAGAAGACTACTTTTACTTGTCCCTTCGGTACCTTTGCTTATCGAAGAATGCCTTTTGGGCTATGTAATGCACCTGCCACCTTTCAACGGTGCATGCTAGCCATCTTCTCTGATATGGTTGACAAATTTTTAGAAGTGTTCATGGACGATTTCTCTGTATTTGGTCCATCATTTGATGAATGTCTCCATAATCTGTCATTAGTTCTCAAGCGTTGTGAAGAGAAAAATCTTGTCTTGAGCTGGGAGAAAAGCCATTTCATGGTGCAAGAGGGCATTGTTTTGGGACATGTAGTCTCCAAAAGAGGAATTGAAGTCGACAAAGCCAAGGTCGATCTCATCACTCATCTACCACCACCATCTTCGGTGAAACAAATTAGATCGTTCCTTGGTCATGCAGGCTTTTATAGGCGGTTCATTAAAGACTTCAGTAAGATTGCTCGCCCCTTGAGCAATTTACTAGCCCAAGATGTGCCTTTTGTATTTGATGATGCATGTAGGCAAGCTTTTGATGCTCTTCGTACCTTATTGTCTACTGCACCTATCATTCAGCCCCCTGACTACTCTCTTCCCTTTGAAATAATGTGTGATGCGTCAGACTATGCCATTGGTGCTGTCCTAGGTCAGAGAGTGAATAAGGTTCCTCATGTCATATATTATACTAGTAAGACCCTGTCTGATGCCCAACTGAATTACACCACTACGGAGAAGGAACTTCTAGCGGTCGTTTATGCCTTGGATAAATTTAGATCCTACCTTTTAGGTTCTAAAATCATCATTTTCTCCGACCATGCTGCATTAAAACATCTCTTATCCAAGAAAGACACCAAACCTCGATTGATTAGATGGATTGACACCACAAGCTTCTGAATGGCAGAAGGAAATGACACTATGAATTTCATCATTTGGTACACATCTCCTAATAATCTGATCCGGACAATATTTGAAAAGATACGGATCATCCCAAAAGAAATTTCTTACCTCCACCATGAATTTCTTCTTGTCTTGTGTTGTCCAATGAGAATGAGTTTGACCTGTGACAAGAAAATTAACAATATCAGCAAACTATGGTAAATCAGAAAGAACAAAAAGTTGCTCATCTGGGAAGGTGTCTTTAATTGGAGCAGCTTCATTGGAATCATCCACAGTCAACCTAGATAAATGATCGGCTACCACATTTTCTACTCCTTTCTTATCTTTAATTGTAATATCAAATTCTTGCAGTAGGAGTATCCAGCGAATCAACCTAGGTTTTGCATCTTTCTTTGATAGAAGATATTTCAAGGCAGCATGATCAGTAAAGATAACAATAGGATATCCAGTCAAGTAAGCCCTAAATTTATCCAAAGCAAATACTATAGCAAGTAATTCCTTTTCTGTTGTTGAATAATTCATCTGAGCATTGTCTAAGGTCTTACTTGCATAGTAAATAACATAAGGCTTTTTATCCTTCCTTTGACCCAAAACAACCCCCACAGCAAAGTCACTAGCATCACACATTATCTCAAATGGTAAAGTCCAATTTGGGGGTTGCATAATAGGGGCTGAAGTAAGCATTCCCTTCAGTTTGGCAAAAGCTTTTTCACAATCAGCATTCCATTCAACAACAGTATCTTTAGATAGGAGATTGCATAATGGTCTAGAAATAGAACTAAAATCTTTGATGAACCTCCTGTAGAACCCTGCATGACCCAAAAATGATCTAATATCTTTAACAGTCTTGGGTGTAGGCAAATGAGTAATTAAATCAATTTTTGACTTATCAACTTCAATTCCCTTAGAGGAAACAATATGACCCAAAATAATTCCTTTAGAGACCATGAAATGACATTTTTCCCAATTAAGCACAAGGTTCTTCTCTTCACACCTGCTCAAAACTTTCTGCAAATTAGACAAACAGTCATCAAATGAATCACCAAATACAGAAAAGTCATCCATAAACACTTCAAGATAGCGTTCAACCATATCACTAAAAATACTCAGCATGCATCTTTGAAATGTTGCAGGTGCATTGCATAAACCAAAAGGTATTCTCCTGTAAGCAAATGTGCCAAAAGGACATGTAAATGTAGTTTTCTCCTGGTCTTCTAATGCAATTTCGATTTGATTGTAACCGGAGTAGCCATCTAAGAAACAGTAATATGTGTGGCCAGCTACCCTCTCCAGAACCTGATCTTGAAATGGCAATGGAAAATGGTCTTTCCTAGTGACTGCATTCAGTTTCCTGTAGTCAATGCACATTCTCCATCCAGATGTAACTCTAGTGGGTATTAATTCATTCTTATCATTCTTGACAACTGTTACACCAGATTTCTTAGGCACTACTTGGGTAGGACTCACCCACTTGCTATCAGAAATGGGGTAGATGATCTCCGCATCCAAAAGCTTAAGAACTTCAGCTCTAACTGCCTCTTTCATGTTTGGATTTAACCTACGTTGCATCTCCCTAGACGGTTTGGCATTGTCCTCCAAATAAATACGATGAGTGCATATTAAAGGGCTTATTCCTTTTAAATCAGCAATTGTCCATCCTATTGCACCTTTATGCTTTCTCAAAATATCAAGCAACTTACCCTCTTCGATAAAATTAAGATGAGACGATATTACCACTGGAAGAGTTTCACCATCACCCAAAAATGCATATTTGAGGTCTGTTGGTAACTTTTTCAACTCCAATTTGGGTGCTTGAATGCTTGATGGTGTAGGCAATTTATCTCTCAATGGTAGCTCCTCAAACTTGGGTTTCCATCCATTCACTTGCAATACCTGTAGAGAATTCAGTAAAGAACAAATCTCAGCCTCTTCACAATTCACTTTAGATTCATCATATAAAGAATTAACTAAGCAAGATTCTAATGGATCAGAAAGAGATGCATGAAATTGATCTCTAACAACGGTATCAACCCAATTCATTTCTTGAACATCAGTATCATCCCCTGGTTGTTTGCAAACATTAAATATATTCAATTCCAAAGTCATATTGCCAAATGAAAGTTTCATCACACCATTTCTACAATTAATCAAAGCATTTGAAGTAGCAAGAAATGGTCGACCTAGTATGACAGGAATATTTGCACTTGCATTTATAACAGGATGTGTGTCCAAAACAATAAAATCAACAGGAAAGTAAAATTTATCTACTTGAACAAGCACATCTTCCACCACTCCCCTTGGAATTTTAATAGAACGATCAGCAAGTTGAAGGGTAATGGTGGTGGGTTTAAGTTCCCCAAGACCTAACTGAGTGTATACTGAATAAGGCAAAAGATTAACACTAGCCCCAAGATCAAGCAAGGCTTGGTCTACCCTAAAGTTCCCGATCACACATGAAATAGTTGGACATCCGGGATCTTTATATTTGGGTGGACTTTTGTGTTGAATTATAGAACTTACCTGTTCAGTTAAAAATGCTTTTATCTGCACATTCAACTTACGCTTAATAGTACACAAATCTTTCAAGAACTTAGCATAAGAAGGTACCTGTTTGATTGCATCTAACAAGGGAATGTTAATTTTCACCTGCTTAAAAAGTTCAAAAATTTCAGCATTGTAGTTCAACTTTTGAGGTGGTTTCAACCTCTGTGGAAAAGGAGCTGGAATAGGACATCTTACATCTTCACTTGACCCAGACTTATCAATTTCCTCATTATCATGTTTTGATTCATCATTCTCAGAAGATTTTTGGGCCTTAAGTGGAATTGTTTTGTCAATTTCTTTTCCACTACGAAGAGTGGTAATTGACTTAGCATGTTCCAATTGTGAATCAGAAGATTGTGTGTCCATTATGTGAACTTGCCCCTGCGGGTTGGGTTGGGGTTGAGCAGGAAACCTACCTTTCTCTTGAATAGTTAGAGAAGATGTCAATTTAGTGAGAGAGCTTTTTATATCATTAATGGCTTGTGAGGTTTGTTGATTAATAGTAGCTTGCCCTTGCATAAAAGTTTGTAGTGTCTCCTCAAGTGTCTTCCTTTGAGGTGGAACATATGGAGTATAATTGGAAGATGCTTGAGGAGGTGGTGTTTGTGCAGCATTTTCATTCCTCCAACTAAAGTTCGGGTGATTCCTCCATCCTGGATTGTAGGTGTCTCCATAAGGAGATTGCCTCTTGAAAGGGGTCATGGAATTTGCTTGGTCATGTAACACCTCCTTAAAAGCAGGAATGGTAGGGCACTCATTAGTAGGGTGTCCCATGACATCACAAATTCCACAGGCCTCTTCTGCAGCAACAGACTTAACAGCATTAATTTTCCCTACTTCCATAGCCTCCACCTTCCTAGCCAAAGAGGCTAGCCTAGCACTCAAATTATCCTCCTCCCTAAGATAATGCAGACCCCCACTAGTAGTTGAAGACTTCGACTTATTAGAAACATCAGAGGGATCGGTGGGATCCCAAGAATCTGAGTCTTCAGCTATTTGATCTAGAAAATCAAGGGCTTCATTAGGGTCTTTATCAAAGAATTCCCCATTACACATGGTTTGAACAAATTGTTTCATTGAAGGCGTCATCCCATCATAGAAGAAACTGATGGTGCGCCACTTCTCATACCCATGATGTGGACAAGAATTTAACAAATCTTTATAACGCTCCCAACATTGATAAAATGATTCATTTTGTTTTTGGGCAAAATTTATTATTTGCCTTTTCAGAGCATTTGTCCTATGAACTGGAAAAAAACTTTTTAAGAAATTCAGTTTGTAGTTCTTTCCAAGTTCCTACAGATCTAGGCTTAAGGGAATTTTGCCACGTCTTGGCTTTGTCCTTCAAAGAGAAAGGAAACAATTTTAGCCTGATAATGTCTTCACTACAAGCTTGCTCAAAAGTTGCACATACTTCCTCAAATTCCTTTAAATGCAAATAAGGATTTTCAGAATCTAGACCATGGAATTTGGGAAGCAAGTTTATCATTCCAGGCTTAAAAGTAAATTGATGTGCTTGTAGAGGCAATATAATACATGAAGGTGTGCTAGTGCGTGCAGGTTGTAGATAATCACGCAAGGGCCGCATTGGTGCATCATGTTCACTCTCATTTTCATTAAGATCATGGTTACTACCTTGATCAGCCATTTGATTAGGTGCGTGTGATGGAACAGAAAATTCAAACGAAGGAGTCTCAATCAAAATAGCAGAATTACTTCTAACCAATCGTCCACTGGTGTCTCTATTCCACGAGTGCATGCACAAGCAACAGAAATTTCAAAGAGAGATGGAACGAGTTTACCAAATTTGAAGAAAAATCCAATGAAAAGCCTTTTTATTCCAGATAGGACTCCAAATTCCTGCAAAATAAACAAGCTAAATTAAACTAAGAATAATTGAAATTAACTAAACTACACTAGAGAGAAATAAACTAATTGGAAGATTAATCCTAAACTTCACTCCCCGGCAACGGCGCCAAAATTTGATCTAACCCAAGAGAAGGTTGACAAATTGTAATATATACTCGGTAAGTCCGAGGTCGAACCACAGGGAATGATGTAGAATTATTCCTAACTAATTTAAAACTACTACTTGGCTTAGCAAATTAAAGTTCTTATCAGAAAATCTTATAGAGAAATTGTAACTTAACTAACTACTAAAATGACGATTAAAGATTCAAGTAAAACTAATTAAAGATGGCAAAAATAATCGATGAGAAATATCAAAGCTTCAAGGATCAATTATTTAATTAATATTCTACGTCTTTTTAATTACGCAATTAGATTCAAATAATGATTTGACCTAATCAGATGATATTTCATTCACGTGCATCATAACCATTAACATAAAGATTTCGATTGAATATTTATCATTAACAAGCATAGTCTACTAATCACAGGGAATTATAAGCATTCGCCGTACCTTACGTTAACGACAAATCAAATAATTATATAGATTATGACTTTATCAAAACATCGCATTCAATCAAATAAGCAGTAAATACTTTTTCATAGACGTAAAAATACTAATCAAATAACGTCACCTTTAGCTTTGACAAAAGATTTAGCTATTCATATTCAAGAGAAAAATCAGATTTAGAATTGAAAGAAATTGCATTGGAAAACACTATTGCAGATCACTATTCACGGGTACTGTAGCAGTCACTGTTCACTGTAGCAGGAACACTGTAGCAGTGCGAACACTGTTCATCATCTTCCCCAAACCGCCCGTACTGTAGCAAATTCGTGATCACTGTTCACAGCCAAAAACCTGACTTTCTCCTTCTCCCTATCTTCTCCCTTCGATTCCTCTTCTATACCGCTTCAGTTCCGGCCAATTCCCGACTAAAAACACGACCCAAATCCGCTGGAAAAGCTCTGTTTTTTCGTCAAAAACAGAGTCCAGAACTTTTGTTTCGTCAAAATCCCAGCGCTCCTCGTCTCAAAAATCCGTCCCAAAATCGCCAACCTTTTTTCTCTCGATCCCTCTCTTCTTCAGTTTTTATAAGCCATTCCCAAGAGTCCTAATTCGACTCTTTTCCATTTCTAATCAAACCGAATATGGAAGCTTACCAAACTGAGATAAATTCGCAATTGCAGCTCTGTTATACGCAAATTTCCAAATCAAGAGCTTTCCGTTTGCTGTTTTGCTCCTCCTCGCGCCGTCGTGGCTGCCGCCAAGTTCCTACCTCCGCCCAGCACCGTCTTCTTTTCCGGTCGTCCGAACAGAGCAAGCACGACTCTGTTTTTCCTTTTTCAGTTTCATTCCGAATCCAACACGATTGCCGTTCTGATCTCTTCACCGCCATCAGCTCCTCTGTCGTTCTGCTCCAGCTCCGCCGTCAGCACGACACCGGCATTAAGTCCAGCTCCACCGATTCGAATCTGCTCTGCCATGAAATTCCATCGCTTCGATCCAAAGCCGCTGCTGTCCTGCTGTCATCATCTCTTGTCTAAGCCGCCGCAACCTTCATCAGCATCGCCGTCCCGCCAAGCTCAGGCCGCCATTACCTTGCCGGCATCAGGTCCTGCCTTTTGTCACACCGGCGCTCGAGCAGAAAGCTCGAGCGCCGTTCTTCGTCTGGAACACCCGAGCCGACGGCTCGGGTTGTTTTTCTTCTTTTTTTTATTTATTTTCCCGAACCGGACCAGACCGGTTCAATCCTTTTCTCCTTTTTTTTTTCTTTTAATCAAATAAAACCCGTCGTAACGATCTCAACCGCCGAATCGAATCTGCACGTTCGTATTTAAATTTCGCGCCCGTCTTCTCTTAAATAGCTCATCAATGGTTCAGATTCTTCAGTACGCGTCATATCAGCTCATGGATCACTTTGGCATTTCAAAACCCGTCTAATGCGCACGTCTGCTAGTGATCTGCAATTCGCATTTTCAAACCTACAATAACAAAACCAAACTAAAATTAGACGCATGATAAAAATATAATTCATTAAATTCTTTAATGCATCTAAAATAGTTAATTAGAGTAACTTAATTATTAATCCCCTAATTACTACCCTAATCACAAATAACCCGTTTTATTCATGTTTTATCACATAAACTACACTAGCATATAGGTGAATAAGGCATATAAATGTGTATATTTTATGCTTATCACCGGCCCATGCAATTGGCCGACCCCCCCCCCTCTCTCGGTTGAGTTCTTCTCCTTCAAGACAACACTTTCACCCCTCTTCTCTCGTCACTCCTTTAATTCAAGTGTTGAGGGCGGAAACACGTAGAGGAAACAATGGTCTTCGCATGGAAGCAAAGAAGCACTCCGTTCGGAACAAGTAGGATGTTTTTTTTCCCAACATTCTTTGTGATTCTTTTCGACCATGCCCAGGTCTTGTGTTGTGAATTCTGATGTCAAATATCATGAATATGTTCTGGAATTGCTTTGATTTTGATTACTATTCATGACATTTTTATTATCATGCTCTCATATGTGAAGATTCATGAAACCGATTGAAATATGAGTTGACTATGCAATTGTTCGATCTCTAAGTTACACATGTGAGTACTAGATGAGAACTGTTCGATTTGAAGCCTTTGTTGATGCACTCTTGATTGGTTACCATGTTGTTCAGAATTATATGTTATAAATTGAGAGTTCTAAGATAGAATTAAGAGCATAAAAACTTGATTCATGGTACATATCATTAACAATTAGGTTGTATCGGTTTGTTGTCACTCTAAAAAGTGTAATTTGTCTATGAGGGATACTGACCAGTAAATAGGAGAGTCAAGTCGACTTTAATTAGATACTCCTACATGCTGGAGTGTCCGGGAATTGCTATCCAATTATACGACGGGTTAATTAAAAGAGAAATAACAATGCTTTAAGGGTTAGATGAGGAAGGAAATCAATTTCAAACCAAAATTTAGATGAACAAGGTACTGTAATAATGTAATTACATTACGTTATTATGTATATGAAATCACTAAGTATTAGGAATTAAAAAAATTAGATGTTAATTACATTCATTAATCAAATAGAGCTAAGAATAGGGTTCTCGGCTTGACCCATTTCTGCGTCGACGACCTACACTAATATATATATATAATTAATTATAGAAAAATCAAAAAAATATGTTGTCGGCTAGACTCATAGGAATAATCACAGTAAAAATTTCAAAGTCTAGGTCGAATTATAGAGATAGTGGGGACCGTTGGAAATCGACTAACATGCGAAAAATAATACACTGTAATTAGGTTAAAAAATCCTAATACATATTAATATAAGAGGGTATGATAAGATAAGTATAGAATGGAATTATTTATACATTACAAGACTTAACAGTAAGTATTACAGGAGAATGGACTAAGTTATAATATTTAGTATCATGCGCTAATGAAGGGTGGTTTGGTCTTCAGCTAGTCTTGTGCGCTTCATTTGCGGTATTGACTCGATTCGAATTTCCAATTGGAATACGAATCATCACTTCTCATCATTCAAAATCGTGATCCTTGAATTCTAGACTAATGTTTCATAACTCAGTTGTGTTTTAGGTTGTTCCATTTACGACAAAACATGTGTAGCACTTCTGAATTAATAAACTTTGTGTATGTGCACTCAGATGTTATCTCGGAGACCAATTGCTTCAATTATGTTTGCAAAATGAACCACTTGTATACATGATATCACCGGCTCACTGAAGGCTATATGCAGAACATTTTAGCCGAAAGCTACTGCTCAGATTCTTAGGCAGCTAATAGCAGTTTGTCACTTCATTTTATTTGAAAGAATATGCATATCAATCTGTTTAACATGTTAGTTAACTACTATTTTAAAAACTACTCTTTGCATTAAAAAAGCAAACTACTTTTCGAGTCTTAAAAGCTTATGTATTCTTCACACTTTAAACGTGTTTTGAGTATTCAAACTGAAGTAATCAAAATTGACAGATCAAAAGAAAAGTAATATTCAAATTTCTAACTTAAATTACACTCCCTCCATCTGGTTAATAATAAATCTGGAGGGAGGGAATACAATATTACAAAGTGATACAAGGTGGAGCCAGCAAAGCTAGACTCAGACTCTGCTCATTTGCACCCCTGCTTCTCGTAACAAAACACAATCCTTATATTGTAGGCAATAATCAAATATCTTAGACTCACGCCCATCAGCTTAAGGGGCTATTTGGTTCATGAATTTGGCAGCAAATTCAACATGAATTTGCAAATAATGAATTGAATCCTGTTTGGTTCATGAATTTCGACTGAATTTAAAATTTAGCCTAAAATAAGATTTTCCCCCAATTCAAGCTTAATTTATAGGTTTTCTGGTGAGGAGATTCATCAAATTAAGACTGAATTATGAATTTTCATTTCAGCAACCAAACAACGTTATCGTTTTACACCAATTCAACATGAATAAATTCTCTCTTAATTAAACTTCAGATTCATTAAAATTCACATACTAGACCGAGCACCGCAAAGGCATTAGATTTCCAATGCACCCCACATATTGTCAATCCAACAGCTCACAGTGCCTCAACACATAGCAAACACGTCAAGCGCAAAGCATCAATCAACTTTTTCCTTCATAAAAGTATATACTAATGTCGTAACTCATAAAATACCCTAAGTTGCCCCAAAAAACAAAATTACTTCATAAAAGTACCCTAATTCGTTAATGGGCTTATTCTCCTCCTTGTGTGCCCTAACACCCAGCCCAAGCCCAAGCCCAAACCCTAAGGGCACAGCCGTCATAAGCAAACCACCCTAGAACCCTAACTCCCACCCCCTTCTAAACCCACCCGCCTCTCCCCTCTCCACTCACTCAAACACCGGCAAGCCATTTGCCCCTTCTTCCGGCGGCCATGTCTTCCTCCCCTCTACCACCACCCTCCTCCGACAAAAAGAAGAAGAAGAAGCACTCCAAGCACGACGATCACCAACAACCAGAACCAGAATCAATGGCAGCAGAAGCACAACAAGAAGATGACCCGGCTCAGAAGGACTACTTGATCAAGCCCCAGTCCTTCACTCCAGCCATGGACACCTCCCAGTGGCCTATCCTCCTCAAGAACTACGACCGCCTCAATGTCCGCACCGGCCACTACACCCCTCTCCCCTCCGGCTACTCCCCCCTCAAGCGCCCCCTCCTTGAATACATTCGCTATGGTATTCTCAATCTTGATAAGCCCGCTAACCCGTCTTCGCACGAGGTCGTCGCCTGGATCAAGCGCATCCTCCGCGTCGAAAAGACCGGCCACAGTGGCACACTCGATCCTAAAGTTACAGGTAATTTAATTGTCTGTATTGATCGCGCCACCCGTCTGGTTAAGTCGCAGCAGGGGGCGGGAAAGGAGTACGTGTGTGTTGCACGGCTTCATTCGGCGGTGCCGGATGTTGCCCGTGTGGCGCGCGCGCTTGAGACTCTCACTGGGGCTGTTTTCCAGCGCCCCGCCTCTTATTTCGGCGGTCAAGCGGCAGCTGAGGATTCGGACAATTTATGAGAGTAAGCTTCTTGAATTTGACCCTGATAAGCATTTGGTTGTTTTTTGGATTTCGTGTGAGGCGGGCACATATGTTAGGACATTGTGTGTGCATTTGGGGCTGTTGCTCGGTGTTGGCGGGCATATGCAGGAGCTACGCCGGGTGCGGTCGGGGATATTGGGGGAGAAGGATAACATGGTGACTATGCACGATGTGATGGATGCACAGTGGTTGTATGACAATTACAGGGACGAGAACTATCTCAGGCGGGTGATTATGCCTCTGGAAGTGCTGTTGACGAGTTATAAGAGGCTGGTTGTGAAGGATTCGGCAGTGAATGCGATTTGCTACGGAGCGAAGCTGATGATTCCAGGGTTGTTGAGGTTTGAGAATGATATTGAGAATGGAGAAGAGGTTGTATTGATGACCACGAAGGGAGAGGCAATTGCTTTGGGGATCGCCCAGATGACTACGGCGGTGATGGCCACTTGTGATCATGGTGTGGTTGCGAAGATCAAGAGGGTTGTTATGGACAGGGATACTTACCCGAAGAAATGGGGGCTGGGTCCTCGTGCGTCTATGAAGAAGAAGATGATTGCAGAGGGGTTATTGGACAAGCATGGGAAGCCGAATGAGAAGACACCTGCCGAGTGGATGAGGAATGTGGCGCTGCCAACAGGTGGGGATGCGATGATTGCTAGTATGGCAGCTGCTGCAGCTATGACTGATGGCAAGGAAGAAGAGAAGAAAAAGAAGAAGGATAAGGATGGTGAAGAGGCTGGAGAGGGGAAGAAGCGAAAATTGGAGGATAGTGCTGCCAGTCCGGCTTCTGTGGTGACAAAGAAGGCGAAGATGGCTGAGGTTGAGAATGACATAGTTGATAAAGGGGAGAAGAAGGAGAAGGTAAAGAAAGTTAAGGAGGAAGTTGAAACTGAGAAGAGCGAGAAGAAGAAAAAGAAGGACAAGCAGAAGGAGAAAGCAGAGTCAGGATCATCTGATGAAGAGAAAGAAAAGAAAAAGAAGAAGAAGAAGGAGAAAGTAAAAAGTGAAGCAGCTTCCTCTGATGAGGAGAAGGCTGAAAAGAAAAAGAAGAAGAAGAGTAAAGTTATTGGCAATGGTGAGGTGAGTGATGGGGACATAGATCGAAGTGAGAAGAAGAAGAAGAAGAAAGACAAGAAAAAGAAGAATAAAGATTCTGAGCTTGGACAGGAATAGGAGTGAACTGGTAGATGGAGCTAAGAATCTCAGCGCTGAGCTCCCGACCACCATTGGAGAACTTGCTGTTCATCATCGCAGTGTTCATAGTTTTTTGTTCTCCCCAAGAGTATGTTCCTGCAGATCGAATTCTAAAGCATGTTATAAATTTGGTCGCTTTGTAGTTGAATTATGTTTTATGGAACTGCAACGTTAATTTGTCTTCATTTCTTGTATGAATTGCCGAGCCTAGAGAGTTACCTCTTATGCTGCTACTATTGTGTTATAGCCATCTCCATCCAACTTTTGGAATCTTAGTGTATGTAGTGGGTGGCCTTCTCACTGGAAATGCATTTAATTGATCTTTAATATAGTTGCTGATATCACCTTTTGCTCTCACTGAAAATGCAGTTTATTGATTTTAATAGTTGCTTATATTTCCTTTTGCTCGGTTTTTCTTTGTTCATTGATTGTCTTCAACACGGATAGAAAGTTATGTATGGTGTTGAACTCTTCCACTGTAAATTAGATCTTTTTCATTTACATCACAGTACCAATTTAGTTAATGTGTGCATTTTCCAAGTGTGTTTATGAAATGGGAATTTATAGAGAATAAACTAATTTGTAATGCTTTTAATTTCAGAGATCCATTTTTATAAATTCTGCATGTAATGTCATCTAACAGCTGATGTTAAAGCTTTCTGATCCAATCGCCTGGAAACTCACTTTGGCAATAAGCTTTGGAACGTCTTGACTTGCTTGGGGCTTATTCAAAAATACTGATTGACATAAAACGTTTGGTGTTGGGATTGCTGTTACATTCACGAGGTCAATTGACAATTTATTAGTAGAAAGTAAGGAAAAAGCTAGATAGGATATATGATGATTGCTAAATTTCTTGTGGGCGATGATAAGGAGATCCTAGTTGGCAATGAACTTGTGTTGTGACCCAGGTCTCTAGCATAAATCTACTTCCATAAAAAGGGTTGCATCTAGGGCGAGGTGGAGTTTTGGTATTGTAGAACCGATCATACTAATGATAGGAACTGAGAAACCTAAGCCTGACCCATGCTACAACCTGAGATACCTGAGATAGGAAATGAGATTCTATATTGGGCGGAGTCGGTGACCTAGGTGGTGGGCAGAGCCAGCAATGTTGAGGCAGGAAATTGCAGGGGCAAAGATGGACGTTCTGACTGCCATCTCTTGCGTTGAGTGTAAGGAGAGAGAACCTGCGCTGGGTGGAGCTTACGGAGGTTGAGGTGGCGGTTCTCCTGCCAGAGCTGGCGTTGATGGTGAGGAGGAAGCCTTGTTATTAGCGTGGAGTTTTTCTCCATTTGTATATAGGGCAAGATTTTAAAAACCGGACCCGTCATTGACTCGGAATTCTTGCGGAGTAAGTCCAACTGGGTTCAAACGGATTGATCCGATTGCTGATGTCATCAATATAAAAAAAATAGAAACTCCCTTTCCCAAAACTTTGTATGATATAAAACTTAGTATAGGCTAATGTTCTTTGTGTAGTAATTTAATAAATAAAATAATCACATTATAAAAAGTAAAACTCTTAAATAAAAAAATAAATATATTTTTTAAACATAAAAAGAAAAAAATATCAGTATGAGATTTTACATGTTGAAAGAAAATAAAATGATGTTGCAAAGAAAAAAAAATGAAGAAATTATGTTAGAAAGAGTTTATACCCGACCCAAACTCATGGTCATAGTTTTGAAAACCGGATCGGCCTAACCGATTTGACCCAGTTGGGCGGGTTAAACCAGCAATTGACCCGGCTAGAGAAACCGACTGGCTTCAGTTGAACTGGCCGACCCCGTCCGGTTTTTAAAACACTAATATAGAGTGAGGTTGATTCCTCATTGTCTATCATGAATAGATGTGCCAATGCACCAATACCAGAAACTATTTAATGCATCTGAAGAATGCGCTTAAATGAGCAAGAATAAGTACGCTCTGAATGTAGGTAATAAGGTCTTCTTAATGCTAGGAGAGAAGGTATGCCCGTGGTGTTTTTTTATTCCGGTTGCGCATAGGGTTTAGTCTGGAGTCATGAACAAAGGGTAACATCTGAGTCAGTCTAGCTGCGCTGTAGGGCTGCCAGATCTTGCGGGGCCCTTGTGGGGCCCACTGATCTGACGTCTGCCAGCACTGCAGTGCAACATCGCTGGCTATATTTTTCCCAGGATGTTATTACTTCCACCATTTGTTTTCATTTCTCTAGCTCGCTTGCCGTTTCTTTCATAAACGCTTGCTATCAGACCAAACTGACTTGTCAATTGGCCGACTATTAAAAAACATTGCCCAAGCTGAGTAAACGGCATGAGAAAACAGCTTTCTAGTGCAGAGGCAGTTCGAATTTCCACTTTGTTGGCCACCCACGGTGCCGGTTGTCCTACCCATTCTAGTCGGGTCCCAATAAGGACTCGCACACCCCTTGTAAAAAATGTGAGAGATGCAATTTATAACAATATAATTAAATTATGCAACTACAAGGAGAATAAGATCACATTGGCAAGTCATGGTTCTCCCTACTGGGAAAGAAGGCTACACCATTCTCTTTTGAAGAAATCATCATCATCATATGCCTTATCCCCCCAGGTATCTGGGATAGCGACATGGATTATATACCGCATTTGACTCTTATCGGAATCAAAATAGTACAAAATCCATACAAAGAAACATAGTGACAAATTTTTACGCCGGATGCCCTTCTTGACGCAACCCTCCGAAGAGGGGACACGCAAATAATGGCTAATGTGTAGATGTGATGCCCAGGTTCCAAAATTAACAGATAAATATAGTTTCACTTGTAGAGCTGCTTCAACCTCCGGGAAGCTTCCAAAACATTTTCCCGATGACCAAATGCGCTAACTCTAATAAATCCATCACCTGCTGGTCCAAATCCGCTACCTGGTGTTGTTACCAAGTGGGTCTTCTCAAGAATCTCTGAGAAAACATCCCACGAACTGCGACCAGGAAAGTGAACCCACACATACGGGGCGTTCTTGCCCCCATAAACATCAAAACCAAGAGAGGAAAATGTGTCCACAATTATGTTAGTGTTCTCTTTGTAGAAATCAACCACATCGTGCATTGCCTGTAAAACCGAGGGTGACAACAATATCTTTATAAGATACATAGAAAAAATGACATTATATAGGAAAAAGAAGTGAAAACACATCAAACCTGCAACCCCTCCGGAGAAAGACAACCTAATCCACCAGCTTGGGCAATGTTCGATGCGCCGTTGAAGCATGTACAAACAATCCTATTGAAGTCCTTGGCGACAGGGAAACCATCTGAGTAAAGAAGCTCTTTAGAGATGACAGTCCAACCAATGCGCACTCCAGTGAACCCAGCATACTTGGAAAATGATGATATTTCAATTGCAACCTGGAAGGATATACAACCAAATATTAGATGGGAAAGGAGCATCTGTCAGTCAACCCTTTGTTCAAAACTTGCAGATTCAACAGAGAAGATTAAAATTTCAGAAAATCAGGTCTACTCGTAAACCATTTATATGTTTGTACAATTAGCCAACAATTAGTGCCACCAACCTGAGCATTTAAACATAATTTTTTACCGGCTTAAGCCAATCTAAACATAACAAATGTGGATTCTAATTCTTAAAATCATAATGACTTGCCTCTTTTGCACCAGGGATTTCAAAGATTGACCTTGGGCTGTCATCTGAAATATACATTGCATAGGCAGAATCATAAACTATAATTGATCCATTTTCTTTTGCAAATCGAACAAGCGCTGTCAACTGATCTCTAGTAGCAGCCGAACCAGTTGGATTGTTGGGTGAACAGAAGAAGATGACATCAGTCCTTGAAACACTTGACAGATCAGGGAAAAATCCATTCTCGGGAATACATGCCATATATTCGATGTTTCCGTATTTCTCAATATCCTTTTGATATAATCCAGTCTGGCCTGTAATAACACTTGAGTCTACATAAGCCTGCCAAAAAACAGCCATAATAAACTCAGACTTTGTGAGGAACAAAGTCGCAAAAGTTCACTGCCTCTTTTACTTGAGCTATCAATCAAGGCAAAGAAAGTTACTGAAGCTCATATTACCGGATATGATGGATCTTGCACAGCTATCTTGATATTGGATCCAAAAAGGAGCTATAATAAAACAGAGCTACAAAATGTTACTGAAGGTGTATTATATATTCAATCAGCTAACGCACACAAATTATGGTAAAGAAGAGTAAACAATCCACATTTAAGCCATGCCATTCTTCATTATAAAAATAGCCAGCATGATAATGACAGATTATAGATGCTATGTAGTGACATCTGAATTCTAATCAACAATGAGAAGCAATATAAGAAGAAAAATATAAAATGGAATATAACCTGAAGACGGGAAATGTCACACTTTGCCCCATCAGAAACAAATATATCAGAATCTTCAATTCCCAGACCGCCGTAATATGTTGATGCTATTGCAGCTCTTAGCTTCTGCAGGGAAAAAAATAATAATATGAGACTTATGCTGTTCTTTTTTCTGATATAAACTGATACATGGAAGACAATTGTATCCTTCAAATACATACAATAAAGAACGTGTACTGTTATGTTAATAAAGCAACTGAAGGCAGTTTTTATGCTGAATGTGTGATGTAACATGAGGTAATTTCATAGAGAACTTACTCCATGTATTTGTGGCAAGGAAGCATGTTATACCTTTTCACCTTGCTCTGCTCCATAACCACTGTATCCTTCCAGTGTTGACAAAGCATTTGCTTTCTACAAACAGGAAAAATTAGGCATCAGCAGACTATTAGAATTTAACTTTAGATACATCGGTGTTATGTCTGAGCTATAGACTTATATCATTCTATACCATCCAGTGATAAACACAAATAAGTATAATCCTTTAAAAGCAGAGATCGAATTCTCAGATTTAAATTCAGGGAAATATACTCCATCTTGAACATGTAGTTTTTGAGAGAAGTGTAAATTCAAGAATGAGGCAGCACCATGGCCATGGAAGATGTTATAACTTCTGGAATGGGCTCAGTTGTGTCTCCGATTCCCAGACTAATCACTTTCGCATCAGGATACTTCTCCAAGTGTGCCAGTCTTTTTCTTGCAATCTTGTTTCATGTGAAATCAAATAGTTGATTAGTACAGATACCATCTATTAGAGAGCAGATGAAATCTATTGTAAAAAGGTTATGCTGCTGGACAAGGTTTCAGTTACTAACCTCTGGGAACAAATAGCCAGCTTGGAGTTTCCCCATATTTGCATTGCGCAGAACATTTGTCTTATAAGCTTTTCAACAAAGATAAAAAGTAAGGTCAATTCATTAAATGCAATTTACGGAACAGACGAAATGTAAAATCACCTAAGCCCTGTAACAGGGTACCTTATTCATGCTAATCATGTTGCATCCTGTTTTGGATGCTTATTTGCTAATTTAACACTCCATCCCATACTAATGCCCAATTTAATTCATTTGGAGAATTAAATAGGATGCTTGATGCGGGACAGCGAGTACATCAATTCTTGTCATGCATGTCCAAACGTTGCTAAAAACATTATTTGGAGAAAGCCAACTTACAAACATGTCAATGCTTCTTTTCTTTGTTTTTTATTAAGCACAAAAATCTATCATACCGTGCCCCAAAAATGACTTCATCAGAACACAATTTACATGTCATTTTCTGTTCATTTCTTTAACATATTTTTTTTGTTTATCACAGAGAGATATATCATACCAAGTCCGAACACTATTGACATACTTCAAATAATGTACATCACTACCATAATTTTGCTCAATTTTTATCTCATGCACATTCTCATAAATCTAACTCTCAAAAGGTTTTTAGTTATTGGATAAAACTATCAAGCTGCAACCCTTTAACTTGATACATAGTTCAACTTGTTGACACTCTAAGGTAGTATCGGTGAGATGTGTAGTTTGAAGCGTATTCCCACTGATGTAAATATAATTCTTTGAGAGAAAAGGTTTTCCTCCTGACGCAACTTTGGGTTTCTGTTATAATTGTGAAAATTCACCACCTCTCTCTCTCTCTCTCTCTCTCTCTCTCTCTCTCTCTCTCTCTCTCTCGTTAAGTTGGTATGTTCTTTACATTTTATTTTAACAACAAAAAGTTAACATGCGCCTCAGCACATTGCGAACCATCAATCGAGATTGAATGGTGAACGACAAGGCTAATGCAAACTTACGCGGGTGCCAACACCCCGAGTTGCATGTACTGGGCATATGCTCATAATATATTTCCCTCCCATCCTTGATTTGATGTGTCCGTCGGATAGAAGTTCAACGGCTCGCCGCAAATATTAATATACTCCTGTATATGCATCATATATTAAATGAAACTAGTATGTGGGAAAAAATCCAAAACATTAATTAACTCAAAGGATGAAAATCTCTTTTGCATGTGGAAACAAAGTCACACATGACTAACATGAAGGCAAAAAATCATTGTGGTTCTTTGTGCAATTGAGATAGATTTTTTGCCTCAGGGGAATTTTGTTTCACATAAAAAATCACAACAAATCCTCAAAAACACAGGGGGTTGGGCAATTTTCCCCACTCAACAGGTGGAGATAAAATCCATCATGTCTAACCTCCCATGTGAAAATCGAGGTTACTTCCTTAATTACTAACATTAGGTTTGTAATAGTTAGTAAAAAAAAATGAAGTATTGCAATGTGACCTTATATTGCTTCAAGCAATCACCGAAGTTGTAAGATAAAAAGAAACGACACCATCTTGATGCTTGGCTACTCCTATGGGCCAGTCAATGACCACCACTTATTGGGTTGATCGGTGCAAAGGAAAAAAATGCTACTCATTCAATTTTTGAGCAAAAACTAGCTATTGAAAGCCTTGCAATTGTTAGAGTTGCAACTGGAAACTTGTAAAAAGAATTCAAAATCAATTATTTCCAACATTAACATTAAAAATGGAGATTCAAGCTTGGAAAAAAGAAACAGTTCGCCAATCACCTAACTTGAACATTTCAACCGAAGAGAAGACGGTACTGTTATGCTTGCCACTAGGAAAGGCCATCCGTTAGATTATTTATTTATCTTTCTGCTTTCTGGGCCCATAAGGCGTGTCCCATTAGGTTCTTTTGAATAAGCACTTATTTGGTTATCAATTAAAATCTAAAGGAATCATTTTCAAGTCAAATTCTCATTCGTTATTATAACATTTTTTCATTGAGTCTCTAGAGTAAGAAAAGTTCATACTTACATGATTATTTCTTCACTTTTAAGAAAGGGGGACAGTTGAGACTACTTAAAATATCTCATAGTATTGTTAAACCTAATTAAACTCATTGTAGCATTGCTGAACAACTTAATAATAAACCTTCGGTTTGGCAAAAATCATTCTACACTAGTTTAAAAAACTAGAAAAAATATTCTGCCAATTTTTTCTAGCCCATTATGAAAGTGAAACATTTCCATATAAAAGTCTCACTAAATCGATAAGGAAGATGCTTTCAATTTACTATTTTTGCTTCATATAACCATTCTCATTAATCCATTACTATTTCTTGCCACTATGTTTCTTTGTATGGATTTTGTACCATTTTGATTCCGATAAGAGTCAAACGTGGTATATAATCCATGCCACTGACCCCCGATAGCTGGGATAAGGCATATGATGAGGATAACCACTCTCATTAGGCAATTTCGTAAAACTCATATAGATTAATTAACATGTAACAACTTAAATAAAGAATATAACATATAAAAAATTCCTCACTACTAAAAGACCAACTCGTAAATTATGCTTAAAGAATAAAAATGCATATACTCAACAATGTTGCATCAATATAACATGCAATTTTACACACATTTATGGCTCAGGAAAAGCAAACCTGTCTTTTCAGCAGGACCTGCAACACATTTGCATATCTGGCTGCTTCTTACAGGGACAGAGATCTTCTGCGTTCTTAAGAAACATGTGCAACAAAATTATAAGTCTCATACTACCGTAATAAAAAAGTAAACAAACCAAAGGAGTGTAAAACATACCGACTGTTTAAGCCGTTTGAACCCAAAAATACAGAAGAGGATGAAGAAATGGGTGAAGCCAACTGTAACATCGACATTTTCTTTCTCTTATATGCCTATGCTCCTAATCAAAACTTAAGAGACAACAAAACACAAGATATAATCAATAAAGGGCCAGTCGCAGAAATGCCAAAACAAAGTCAATTAGTTCAATACTGAGAAAAAAAAACAGAGTACAAACTACAAAACCCCTGTTCGAATCGAAAACTCATGAAAGAGAAGCAAAACACGGATTTGGAGTAGAAAATGAATATGATAAAGATAAATTTGTTCAATAAAGTAAAGAGCTTTGCCGCAGATACTAATAGAGAGTACAAAATGCAAAACTCACAATTGAACTAGAGCTATTTTGGATAGGAAAATGCAAATGTAAAAAAGAAGAAAAAGAATATACAGTGGTTTTACATGCCCGCCACCGATGCCCAACCAGGATATCCCAGCTTGACATCTATCAAGCTAGAAGTGCAGTTCTATAAAATACATATCTTTCTCGGAAAGACAAGACCGCCGCCATCTCCGCCGTCTACTACTCTAGCCACCAAGCATTTGCTGGAGTAGTAATTAAGATACGACAAATGAAGTCACAGATAGAAGGCCAACCTTTCGGTTCGTTGTGGAACGGAACTTGTCAGAAATTTGTAAATCTGTGGCAAAAGGATGGAGCTCGTCCAAGACTCTGGCTTTTGGTTTGTCAGCTTCTGTGGGACAAGATGAATAGCGGGAGATGGTAGTAGTCGGTACTGGAGCCGAGAGCCGACGGCGACGAACGTGAGGCGGAGATGGAGAGGAGGGAAAGGTCTCCAAGCTCTAAAGCCCAGCCCAGCCCAGTCCAGTCGTCGTCCTCCGCGCCAGAGACCAAAGTGGAAGACGAAGCTGGGGATCCAGATGCCCTAAAACCCCCAACCCCGAATCAGCCAAATTTTCGCCGCATAATGCGGGTTTCTCCGGATTGACTGACTTTTCGGGCAGTTTTTCGTAAGGCTCATTTCGGCGAATTTTTACAAGGACGGCCCTAATGCGGGCTGGGCTGGGCTGGGCTTAGGGCTTTGGCCCTTTTTCAAATTGAATTTTTTTATTCTCTCTCCGTCCTGTTTTAGCTGGCCCATTTGAAAAAAGGGAGCTTTTTCCATATTACCTGCTGCGAACTTTTAGATTCCCATATTACATAATTTACCCCGTGAAATCCCATATAACCTAGAATCGGCACCTAGAGCACCGAAAATGCCCTTCTTTTACGTTTTTTATGTCTTTTGTATCCGAAATGCTTCATTCTTCCCAAATTAGCGATTTACGGGAGCATTAAGTTGGGGAAGAAGACATTCCGGCAAGGGTCCGTCCATCATCGCGGCAAGGGTCCGTCCACCGCTGGCACCGTCCAACCCGGAAAAAATAAAATTTAATGCTGAAAAACTGTAAAAACAGCGGGAAAGGCGAAAACAAATCTACGATGAATGAATTTTGATGTAAAAGAAGCGGGGAAGTCCTCCCAACTATAAAAATTAAGATCTAAATGTAAAGAAACACATATAAAGACCACACATTAATGCTCGATCGCTCATGGACATCAAATAAGAAGATAAAAATAGGCAAAAGTGTGAACTACTTGTCGGCGGGCGACAAGTTCAATTATATATATATTTTCGTGATCTTAATGAAATAGAAGAAGAGAAAAAATAAGGAAGAATGTAAAAAAAAAGGGCAAAAATTGATGAAAATAAGCGAGTAATGATATTTTGAATATTGCAGTAAAATCGGGTCGTCAAGTCGTGTCTCCGACGACACGATTTTACTATAATATTCAAAATATCATAACTTGGTTATTTTTTATCCATTTTGCCCATTTTTTTGCATTCATCCTTATTTTTCCTCATCTTCCACCTCATGCATATATATTAGGATGAAAAAATAAAAAAAATAAAAAGAAAGAAAAAAATAAAAGCTTTACGGCGAAGCTCCACTTTCTTCCTTCTTCATATTTTTTTTCTTTTTTCATCATAATATATCTTCATGAGGTGGAAGAGGAGGAAAAATAAGGAAGAACGAAAGAAAATGGACAAAAATGGAGAAAAATCGAGCGTAAAATCGTGTCGTCGAAGACACGATTTGATTCAAGTCGTGTCTTCAAATGGCATAACTCTTTCTATGATCCTAATGAAATGGAAGAGGAGGAAAAATAATGAAGAATGGAAAAAAAGGCAAAAATAGGTAAAAAAACAAGCAAGTTATGACATTTTGAATATTGCTGAAAAATCGTGTCATCGAAGACACGACATGACTGTCTTCGACGACACGATTTTACTGTAATTTTCAGAATGTCATAACTCGCTTGTTTTTTTACCTATTTTTGCCTTTTTTTGCCTTTTTTTTATTTTTCCTTCTCTTCCACCTCATGAACATATATTAGGATGAAAAAATAAGAATAAAGAAAAAAATGGAAGCTTTACGGCGAAGCTCCGGACGTCTCAAAGCTTCCACTTTCTTCCTTCTTCTTATTTTTTCTTCTTTTTTCATCCTAATATATCTTTATGAGTGGAAGAGGAGGAAAAATAAGGAAGAACGAAAAAAAATGGGCAAAAACGGATAAAAAATGAGCGAATTATGACATTTTAAAAATTACACTAAATCGTGTAGAAAATACATGACTTGAATTCAAGTCGTGCATTTTCTACAAGACTTGGTCGTGTCCTCGACGACACGATTTTGCTGCAATTTTCAAAATTTCACAACTCACGCATTTTTATCCATTTTGCCCATTTTTTTACGTTCTTCCTTATTTTTACTCATCTTCCATTTCATTAGGATCATAGAAAGATGTATAAATTGTTCTTGTCGCTCTCCGATGAGTATTTCACACTTTTATCCATTTTTATCCTCTTATTTGATGTCCATAAACGGTCGAGCACCAATGAGTGACCTTTATATGTGTTTCTTTCAATGTAGATATCAATTTTTGTAGTTGGGCAGGCCCCGCTGCTGTTCTTACATCAAAATCCCTTCATCATAGATTTTTTTTTTCATCTTTCTCGCTGATTTTGATGTTTTCTGGCATAAAATTTTATTTTTTCCGAGATGCCGGTGGTGATTTGAACCACGATGATAGACAGACCTTCGCCGGAATGTCTTCTTCCCCAACTGGATGCTCTTGTAAATTGTTAATTTTGGGAAGAAGGAAGACTTAAGTTAGATTTTAGGAAGAAGGGTATTTTGGGTAATTTCTGTGTCATATGGAAGAAATAAAGAGATTCCGGGTAATAAGAGAAAACGAAAGTTGGCGCCAGGTAATATGTAAAAAGCTCAAAAAAAAGGTGATTTTTATTGGATGGTGAAAAACCCTTCTATGGGCCAAAGAAGAGGTTCAAAATCTACTTAAGTTGACAATATGGAGCATCTGAAACAGGATGGATGTAGTATCTGTTTTTCTAAATTTCAGTTCCTGGTAGTTCATTTTCTTAATTTTTTTGGCACATCACTGCACACAAAAAACTCTTAATTGTTCATGTTGATGAAAATTTCTAAGAACATAATGCATTAGCCATAATGCACTCTCCTTCCCGTGTGTTGATTGAAATACTATCCCAATTTTTCTGATTAATACCACATACTCAGTAGAACCTAACACCACACTTATGTCATTCATGATCTTGTCGGTAGGCCTCGACTTTCGCATACTAAGGATCCTCAAATATATAAGGGTGGATCCCTACCGCCAGATTGAACTCAATGAAATGGTTAACATTACCTATCATGTCCATTGGTGGAATGCCACTGTCAAATAATGAGTTTTTTGCCTCTCGAAATCTACCATCGAAATGAAGCATTGGGGTGTTCCTATGCATGCTAGAAAATATGACTTTTTTTTCAACCCTTTTTATGAAAGTGGATGTTACTAAGAATTTTTGGGGTACTTAAAAGTCACCCAATATTTTTCAAACAACGACATGCCATCTTAGTTGGTTTTTTGGTTAAACAAAGTCTCTAATTGCAGGCGTGGCACTAAGTAGAACAACTGAAAACATTGCCCCCCTAACAAAAAACTAAAAAAATTAAGAACATTTCAAACATTGTAAAGTTTCACTAGAAGTGCTTCTTATTCATGTGGGCAGTTTGAAGATGAAAATGAACAAGTCATTGACATTGATTTATGTGAACATTGTGTTATGGGGAAGCAAAAGAAAGTGAGTTCTCTATTGCACAAGCACAAGGAAAGCCTCCCAGCTTGAGTTGGTTCACACAGATGTGTGGGGGCTAGCTCCAATTAAGTCACTTGAATGCGCATCTTACTATGTGATTTCATTGATGATACAACCAGGAAGGTGTATGTGCATTTATTAAAAGGGGAAATCAAATAATAAGTCATCAAAAAAAATTTTCTTCGAAAATGACGCAATGTATTAAATATTTTCCGAATAGGTGCTATGACAAGCCACGCAGGAGCTTGCGTGGCTTTTTTT
Source organism: Houttuynia cordata (assembly GCA_039654745.1). Classification (NCBI taxonomy): domain Eukaryota; kingdom Viridiplantae; phylum Streptophyta; class Magnoliopsida; order Piperales; family Saururaceae; genus Houttuynia; species Houttuynia cordata. Next base: position 43,027,657 of record CM077507.1, on the reverse strand, counting down.
TTTAAACTAACCCAAAAGGCGTCGGTTCCGACGCCTCTCGGTTAAAAGAGAAAGGCGTCTGCTGAATCGACGCCTCTATCCTTTGACTGCCTTAATCGTTTTTGTCCTATTTTAAACGAGCAGTCACTTCAACGATGCATATCTCTCTCATTTCTAATCTGTCTTGGCCTATTTTTTTTCATTCTTCCTTATTTTTAGTGCTCTTTCTAGTCATCATGATATCATAAAGATGTTGAGCCATCAGATACTATTTATCTTAGTTTTTGTGATATTTTTTTCGATAAATAACATGCGATGGATTAACATCTTTGTGATATCATGATGACTAGAAAGAACACTAAAAATAAGGAAGAATGAAAAAAGGGCGAAAACGGATTAGAAATGAGAGAGATATGCATCTTTGAAATTTGTCCCACTAAAATAGCTCAAAACAAATTTGTCCCATTTTAAAGGGGCAATAACTTCAAGGATGCATATCTCTCATTTCTAATCTGTTTTCGCCCATTTTTTTCATTCTTCATTATTTTTAGTGCTATTTCTGGTCATCATGATATCACAATTGATCCATCATATGTTATTTATAAAAAAAAACACCACAAAAACCATGATAAATAGTATGTGATAGCTCAACACCTTTGTGATATCATGATGACTAGAAAGAGCACTAAAAATAAGGAAGAATAAAAAAAGGGCAAAAAAGGATTAAAAATGAGAGAGATATGCATCGTTGAAGTGACTGCCCGTTTAAAATGGGACAAAAACGATTAAGGTAGTAAAAGGCGTCCGATGCCTAGTTTTTTAAAAAAAGCCATGCAAGCGCTCGCACTACATGAGCGCCTGCGTGGCTTGTCGGAGCACTTAATCAAGAAATATTTGCTACAGTGCGTCATTTTTGGAAAAAAAATTTTGATGATTTATTATTTAATTTCCCCTTATTAAAACAGAAATCAAAGGTGTTTGGTGTGTTTAGAAAACACTTATGGAGAATGAGATTGGCTCAAAACTAAAGTGTCTTAAATCAGATAATAGTGTTGAATACTACAATTCTGAATTTGATTCATTCTTGGTTTAGGAGGGGATTCGACCCGAGAAGATGATCTCAAGTACACCTCAACACAACAAGGTGACAGAGTGCATGAACAGGAGTATGATGGAAAGAGTTAGACGTATGAGCAGTCATGCAAGATTGCTGGATGGATTTTGGGTTAAAGTTGTCTCCACTACAATGTATCTCATTCACAGAGGTGCCTCAGTGCCTCTGGACTTTGGTTGGCTTGAAGAAGCATGGACAGGTAAGGAGGTAAAACTTGACAGTCTCAGAATTTTGTTGTACTTCCTATATTTTTATTAGTTATGAGAATAGTTCTAAGCTTGATCCTAAGTGCAAGAGGTGTACATTTATTGGGTATGACTCATAAGAATTTGGCTATAGGTTTTAGGGCCATAAGGCCAGGAAGTTGGTCAAAAGTAGGGATGTGGTATGTTGGGAAGACCATCTTTATGAGGACTGGAATAATCAGGTGGTGCCCGAAGAAATATCTGATTATTTGGATGTGGAGGATGAAGATGAAGGGAGGATAAAGGAGTTGAAAGATAATAGAAACAGTGGCATACAATACTCAACCATTAGCTCTGTGGTGTTCTACTAGAGTCAACTGGGGATAGACTATCAGGTTCTCTCCATTCGACTATTATGTTCATTTAACTAATAGTGGGGAACAAGAAGGTTTATAGATCTCGTCAAGTTACCTCAGAGTAAAAAGTCTTTGTCCAACAAGAAGGTTTATAGACTCAGGGAGAGCTTTATGGATCAAGGAGGTACAAAGTAAGATTAGGTGTGAACGAAATTCAACAGAAGTTTGACACTAATTTCACAAAATGTTTTGCTCAGGTGGTGAAAATGACATCAGCTCAGTTGATATTGAGCATTGTGGCAGCTTCAGACTTGCATTTGGAGCAACATGATGTCAAAACTATCTTCCTTCATGAAGATCTTGAAGAGGAGATCTAAATGCAACAGTCATAGGGCTTTGAAGTTATTAGTGCAGAGGGATTTGTGTGTAGACTCAAGAAGAATCTGTATGGTCTCAAGAAGGCATCGAGGTAGTGGTACAAGAAATTTGACAATTTTATGTTTGAGATAGGGTTTGTGAGGTGCGAGGCTTACCACTATTTATGTTAAGAAACACAGAGACTCTCATACTTTTTTGCTACTATACGTGGATGATATATTGATTGTAGGACATAATATGTCAGAGATAGAGAGTATGAAGAAGGTTTTATTCAAGGCCTTCTCTATGAAAAATTATGGGCTAGCAAAGCAGATTATTAGGATGAAAATCAGTCGGGATAGAAAGACACTCACACTAAAACTCTCCTAGGTGGAATATGTAGACAGGGTGCTTGAAAAGTTCATTATGCACATGGCCAAGCCTGTTAGCACACCTCTTGCCTCTTTCAGACTGAGCAAGAAAAATTGTCTATAATCTAATGAAGAAAGGTTTGAGATGGCTTTAGTGCTATATTCTTTCATGGTAAGTCTGATGTATGCTATGGTCAATACTAGACTCGACATGAGAGTAGTTTTTAGATTTATGAGAAACCTTGAAAAAATGCATTGGCTGGCTGTGAAGTGGGTTCTAGATACCTTTAGGGTACAAAGAGCCTAGCCTTGGTTTATAGCGAGGCCTATGTGAAGTTGTAGGGGTTTGTCGATTTTGATATGGTAGGCGATCTCAATGGTTGTAGGAGTATTACTGGCTATGTTTTCACATTGAGTGGTATTGCAGTGGCATGGATGTCTAGGTGATTGCATTGTCTACAACAGAGGCATAAAAATTGCCACCATAGAGGCATGCAAGGAGCAAGTATGGTTGGAAAACTTTATGAAGAAATTGGGGAAGAAGCTGCAAGGTACTTTTTATAATGATAGTCAAACCGCTATTTACTTGGCAAAGAATTGAGCTTTTCATATTCGGATGAAGCATATAGACAGCTGGTATCACTGCATTCGGTTTTTTACCAAGGAGGAGGTGATCTCATTTGAAAAAATATGTACAAAGGAGAACGTCGTAGACATGCTCGCTAAGGTTGCACCTGGTGACAAACTGAGGTTGTGTGCAACCTTAGTGGTTTACATGCTTGAGGACCAAAGGACAGCAGGAAGGCTCTTTTGACCCAGAGGTGAAACACTTACGACCATCAACTTCAAGTGAGAGAATTTGGAATGGAAGTTGTGAAGGCAGATTTACCTTCAAGGGGGAGATTGCTAAGGTTTAGAGTCAAATCCAAATCTAGCTCAAAGACAATCAACCGGTATTAGAACTGTACAAGACGTGGCTCTAATAGGTATTTAAGGACTCAAAAGGGGTTCTTAGGGTTACTGCTAAGCTTGTAATGAAACAGAGAGCAAGGTTTCGTGAGAGATTTGTAACAAGATAATTGGAGTGATTTTATGATACAAAATTACAAAAATTCATTATAATCTCTTGATCAATAAAGTTTGATGTTTGCCGTGGCATGGAGTATGACGAGAAGATGCCGAACTACGATAATCTATGTGTTTCGTTTGTCCTAAGGTTATATTTGTTTGCTTGGTTATTTGTTTTGTATAATAAATTACAGTTGTGTTAGTAGAGTACTTGTTATAACTACTAGTCGGATCTGGACTCTCTATAACCCTTGAATCCCAACGTATTATATTTTTTTATATATGCTTAAATATGTATTTATGAATGTATTAAAACTACTGTTGATCCAGAAATTGGAATGTCAATTATACCAAGACTAGTTTATCCTGCCGGATTACTTGGGGGCTGCGGCTTTATACAACCACTTCATGTATCAATGTTGGAAAATAGTACTCTATGTTCATCGACGTAGAGGAAGATTGAAACGACACTTGTATCCACAAGGGGCTCTCGAATCCACAACATATTTTATATACTCTTCATGTAAAAGTTTTAATTGCTCATACTAAATGCTACTCCCTTGCAAAAAACCTAGCTGCATTTGAAAAATTAGCTACTTACATCTTCAACATTAGGTGGTTGGATTTGGTCTGCATGCCAATAGATCCTCGTGAACGTGCATGTCCAGAGGTAAAGTGGAGATTTGAAATGCTGATCGGACCCTGCAGACCAATATGATGACTTTTTTGGCGACATATATGTGATAATGACTTATTCGAGGTGTGTAAAACTCTTCCACAAAAAGTGCTATGATATGACTTTTTGGGATGTATATATGATATTGGGTTAATTAATACTCTATTTGTCCAGCATTATTATCACCATAAGGTTTTTCAAAATCAACTAAAATTCAAGATGGAGGGAGGGACTAAAAATCACTATTAGTTGAAAAACCTTATGATGATAATAGTTCCGGATGGAGGAAGTATCCTTTTAGCTCACTGTTTTTCCATTAACAAACCATCAGGTACATGCGTTTTATAAGAAACTCGTGAGGCGCTGCCAGTGTGCCAAACAATGCAAAAAAAGAAAAAGGTCTGAGAATTCTTTTTTACTGTTAGTTAGGTGCCGCCATTAAGGGTACGAAACTATTGAGTGAAGGGAGTCTTTACTTGCCTAGAAACAATTGAATGCTCTTCTGTTATTTTAAAAACTGCATCCAATACTATTATATTGATACTGTTGATATCTAGATGACTGATATTGTAACATTTGATGATGCTGGATAATTCTACAATTAAAAGGAAATAGGGTGGAACGGACAACATCAAGTCTTGGACCAAATAGTTGCCTTTAATATAAAACAAGTGATGACTCACTGGCGGAGCCAGGGGGCAAGCTGGGGCAATTGCCCTAGCTGACCGAATTCAGCCAAAGTACATACCTGGTATGTCTCAAGTTCTCTCTTCAACTCAAAATTATGATTTTGAAGCTCATCTACTATCATTACCCTCTCCATTGCAGTTTTTAAGATATCATTTGCTTCCACAAGAGCAGCCTCTTTTGATTTGTTAATACGCTCCAAAGCCTTATTATCCTCTTGTACAATCGCCATCTTTAAGAAATAGCAGTTTACTTTAGCAAATTATATTGCAATACATTCAATAATATTCAATCATGTTTGTAGAATTCCAGATCTCCTCACCTGTTTTCTGTACATTTTGATATCAGCCTCCAGTGGTGCAATAACAGCCGCAATAGGCATAAAATCGTCATCCTTTTGTGTAGCATGAATCCTTCTCAGAGCTGCTTCTGCTGCGAATTGAGCAGCCAGTGCCTCCTTGTCGTCGATTAATTTCTTGAACTCAAGATTCTATATTTCATATTGTATGTAAAGATAAAAGAATTTCACCCAACCAAACTATAGATTTAAGTACAGTGAAATTAAAATCACCCTTTGCTCAAGAAGATTTTCTGTGAGTTGCAGGCTTGCAGCTTCTCCTTCACCTTATTCATTTCATCATTAAGCTGGAAAAACCAAAAACACCGAATGAGAAGGATCCTCCATAAAAAAAATTCACCAGAAAAGACATGTAAGACATAGTCAGAATTGTAAATGGAGGATGGATATCCAATATTTAATTCTTGCAAAAAAAGTATCATTGCTTCATATACCACAACGAGCTCACCTGTTTTATAGATTTTTCTTTAAGATGTTCGTCACTTTTCAATGCCTTGACTTCACCTTGCATAGCAACTAGCTTCCTATCCTTTTCTGTGAGGTAATGGAGCAATATATAAGATTAGAAGTAAAATAAAGTTTGAATTAGTTACAGAACTTCGGTTCACATTTATGGAAGTCAAAGAGAATTTCTCCGTTTCCACTTTCTTGTCTCTCTTAAAGATGCGGACAACTTTTTGTTATAATACCTGTGTTCTCTGGAATTATCGTTTTGATGAAGAATGAAGAAATGGAACCTTGTATAGCAGCTAGCCCCCACAAGCAGACTTGCTATAATATCTTAAGGAAAATATTAAAAATTGAAAAGAATCTACTCTATCTAGTAGTAAAAATTTAGGGCCTCTAGGCTATAAACACAATTTTTTAGTTCTTACCTTCGTTTTAGCTATTGCCACACACCTCCATCATCCTTGTTACTACAATTTTTGGTAAATTTCGTCTTTATTACTATAATTTGCCAACCGATCGTATTTATTCTCTCCTTGCTACTATTATTTATTTGTATGATATTTAAAAAATAACAGATATTTGAATGACTGCCTAGTTTTACCTATTGAAAAGTTGGGTTTAATGAGCTTGAAATGACTGTCTAGTTATACATATTTGAAAAAGTTATGTTCAGTGAGCTTAAAAATGAAATTGTTATCTAACACATCCGAAAAATGGCAAATCATTGTAGATGTGTACGATATTGTAGACATTTTATTTTCATCGTATGTCTTGATTAAAAAACTACATGTAGTCATATTTTAATACATATTTTATCTTAGTTAAAATATTATATTTTGTTATATTTTATTTTTATCATTTATTTTACAAATTTTGAGAAAATTTTATGCCCCACCTCATCGAAATTTCTGGTTCCGCCCCTATGACTTATGCATCTCAAGAAATTTTCAAACATGTCCGAGCACCAATAGACAATACATCTATAATATTGTTAAAAGTAAAAAGGATGGAATGCACAATATTATATCTTGGACCAAAGACATTATGTACACGTGATGTTTGAAGTTATACTTATTACTTACGTTCAGCCTAGTTATTTTTTCTGTATGAAAACAATGTCTAACGACTCTAGATTGATTTTAAAAGAATTCACAAAATGAATTTGCACGTGCTGCAACATACTCTAAGGATTTGGTTTAGATTTTATTTGTATCCGAAATCCTGGGCTGCGACTGCAGTTCTACCTTTGTCGGACATATTTTGTAACCACGCTCTTTTTTGCACTATAAAAGTGAGGGGGGTGGACATGACAACTTTGTATTTAATAGTAAGGATGCACGTCAGCTGCATTTCACATGTGGCCGTAAGTATTAAATAGATCGGTGGATTGGAGGAGGATATAGAATTATTTTAAATTTAAAATATGTAATGCATATATTGTTTAGCGTCCATGTATGAAAAGAATATTGTGTGTGAAAAATATGGACGTTGACGGCCATAAGTATAAAGAGGAGAATTTGTTCCATGACAATTAAGTGCCCAATTTTAGCTTTAAAAGGAAGATTATGGGACATGCATATTTAATTTACTCATTTACGTCACTTCCGAATTAAATGACTAACGTTATAATTAGGTACAGCTAAAGAGCATTATAAGAAATAAAGTTATTTGGCTATTAGCAGATTATCTCTTTTAGAGTTGTTCTTAGCACCAAAAATTCCTCAAGGCCGAAGTTTAGACATATCTTCAATAGTGTTGATTAAAAGAAAAGGTTTGAGTGATTTGTGGAAATCCCAGTTGCACACCATATTTAAGAAGGGGATAAATAATGTGAAGCCTATAATTGCAGTGAATTTCCTGCGACAAAGTTCTTTGTGATCCCCTCTTTGGAATTCCCCGTTACAACATAATTGTAGCAAAAAGGCTGGGAGGTGACCCACTTTACATGTGCAGGGAATATATGAGGGTATCTACTAATTCTATGCTATGAATGGTGAACTCATCAACTCCATCATCTCTACCGACATTGAATACCATCATCCTTCCTAGTAAAGGCAAATAATCATATGGCATAGAAAGCACTCTTGAGTGACGATGGCCAAGTGCTCTGGCTACAATGATATGGCTAGTGTCAAGCTTCCATCCCCACTACTAGGAAGCACAGAAGCCTGGCCCTCCCAGGCCATACAGGCAAGTCCCACCCCATGTTCTCTCCAAAGAGCATCTGATCTCTTGTCACTTTTCTCACCAGCTTAGCTATGCAGGAGATCCACTGACTAGGAGTGACCCGTTGTGTTTGCTGAATTTGATGTAGTGGATCGTTTTGTGGACCGCCTTGTCCCGACATTATAAGTAGAATATAGGAAGGACATGATCCACATACTCTTCTAGTGGTGGGTTTTTGGTGAAGAATATAAAAAAATGTCATATAGAATTGGAAATTTTAGGTTAAAAGATGATAAAAATTGATAAAAAGAGATGCTAGTTTTAGTATTGAAAGAGGAACTATATGTACTGGTAACAGATTCACGGAGTAGCATTTCTTATACTCTCTTTGTCTGAAATTATTATCAACATAAGAATTTTCAGAATGAACTTAAATTTGTTCATTTTGGAAAACCTTACAATGATAATAATTACGGATGGAGGGTGTATTACAATGATAATAATTGCGAATAATCTTGGATTCTCGCTGTGAATCATTTTTGTTTCTCTTGGTTAGTTTTCATGATATCTAATTGCAAAATAAAAAATTGCTCAATCAAAATAATCTAGCTACATATTAGCTAAAAGAAAAAAGTCAAAGAAGCACGGTGGGACTTACCAACCATTGAAGCAGCCATGGTCGATGCTCAATCACTTTGGTCCATCTTATCAAATCTATAACCTTTTTCTTTTGAATCTCCACCTTCGCATTTTTTGTATGGGCCCTAGAGTCCAATAGATTGAACTCATTATTGGAGAGAGTAGATGATTAAGACTTTAGCCTGCAGCTGCATCTTAGAACAGTAGTCCAATAATAACACTCAATGTACTTTTTCTTGGAAAAAGTACGACAAAAGGGGCCGTTGGGGCGTGATTAAAAGCAAAACATCTTTGTTATACTGTAGCATTTATGTCCTGCTGAAATATCTCAGGTCCTGTTTCACGTTATATATGGAAAAAATATAAATATTACAGTCGACATCCAAAATCCACTTTGGATATTTTGGCTTTTTCACGCCCCAAACGGCCCAAAACTCATTATTGTACGACAAAGGGGCCGTTTGGGGCGTAAAAAAGCCAAAATATCCAAAGTGGATTTTGGATGTCGACTGTAGCATTCATGTTTTTTCCATATCCAGCGTGAAATACAACCTGAGGTGTTTCAAAAAACTGAATGCTACCCGTGGATGTTTGGGTATTAATCACGCCCCAAACGGCCCCAAAATTGCAAATGGTCCACCCCCCTCATTGCTGTTTGAAGCTCAACCAACCAATCAACTTTTAGTACATTTGAATTTTCAGGTGTTTAACTGTTTGGATCGTGAAAGATCCCAAATATCGAGGTTGGATTTTTAGGAGTGGATGTTTGGGATCTTTCACAATCCAAACGGCCCCTAAGCTTCTTAGCAGATCCAACACAACAGCTGCGCAATCATTTAGATAATACTTTCCATTTCATATTCCTTTGAAAAGGGCAAACACTAGAAATTAATTTTCTTATATTCTTTGATAAGGTCATTTTGTTTTGGGTGATACTTTTCAGCAGCCCAAAATTTTTCAGTAACACCTACTTTCATAAATAGGGTTGGAACAAAATCATTTTTTCTACTATACTAACACCCAAATGTTATATTTTGACCGTAGATGTCGACGGACAAACATTTCACTATTGACTGTGGCATTCCATTGACATAAATAATGGGGGCGATATGAAAAGCAAGGTAGATGAGTTTGAGACTCTAGCTGTAAAAAAAGGTGACTTTGGGATAAGGTGGGAGAGTGCAAATTATACCAATTTGGAAGGAGTACTCCCTCCGGTCACATTTAGTTGAGACCATTTCTTTTTGTCAATTTTATTGAGATTTGGGGGTCCATAGTAAATATTTAGCCTTTTTGAGCAAGAGTCAAGGTAGATGAGTTTTGAGACTCTGGTTGGGGGTGAATGAAAAGCAAGGTAGATGAGTTTTGAGAAGATGGCTGCAAAAAGGTGATTCTGGGATTAGGTGGGAGCATGGAATGCTGGCTCGCCGATATATCGTTATCGGGCCCCACCCGATATAACGATATGGACCAATATCTTTTTTTCAAAAATTTTTAAATATCGCCGATATATCGGCGATTGTCGGTTTTAGACCGATATATTACCATTTTTAAAAACAAAAACATTTTTTAAAAAAAGTAAAAAAAAACTTTTCCATTTGTTTCATCCTAGTATGCATTTTTATACATATTTTAAAATCTATGCTTTGTCTAAATTAGTATAACTCATTTTTAAAGTTAGATTGTGAAAAAATATAGAAAGAACTAGTTTTCGACCACCGATATTTTTTTACACAATATCTACGATATGTCTCCGACATTTTATCTCTTTGGCCAACTGATATTTTACCGATATCCGATACGATATTCCGTGGGTGGGAGAGTGCAAATCATAGCAATCCGGAGGGACACATTTAGTTGAGACCATTTTTTTGGGATCAATTTTATTGAGATTTGGGATCCATAGTAAAAGCTTAGCCTTTTTTAGCAACCGAGTCACCTTTTATCTTGGAGGCCTCTCAACCTCAATCTCAACCTAGGTTCTCTGCCAGGTAGCGTTATCTCTAGCACACATTTTGTTAATTGTCTAAGGAGGGAGTACATAAAACCTAGCATGCATTTGGGTAGTACATTGTTACGTAGAAAAAAGAGTCAGGCTAGTTTTGATGGTAGGGCCCACAAATCATAATCAATCATACATGTGTGGCCCATTTAAAGCCTGGGCAGCCGCCTGCACCCAGGCGACTGGTTCATTCAATTTTCCTTATAAAAATACAATATATAATTCAAATTAATAAATTAGGTGCATTCTTGATTTGTAGATATATGTCTTAATCCTACTCATACTGAATTCGCAAATGAAAAGTAAAAGTCTGCTCTCTGTCAGTGCCAAATTAAGATTGAGAGATCAGCTTGGATTATGAAGCAACAGTTGTCAGCACCCCATTGGCGTAGTGGTAAAAAACTCTTGCTTTGACACCAAGTCCTAGCACACTAATACATTCCCAAAGCACATGATCCACAATATTATACATCAAACCAGTCCTAGCACACAAAACTTGATTTTATAAAGAAATAAAAATAAAAAAGGGTTGATTTTATAAGCATAAAACATTGCATTTCACTCCAACTTAGAATTATACCATATAAAGCACTCTTGAAGATAGCCATGTGTTTAGGTCACATAACAATCTAGAAGCACTCTTGAAGGTAGCCATGTGTTCTGGTCACATAACATTCCTAGAAAGCACATAAACCAAGCTCTAACACACAAATCTCAGATACGAATGAAAATCAAATGTCATAGAAAACACTCTTGAAGATAGCCATGTGGTGTGGCTGCAATGAAATGGCTAGTGCCAAGCTTCCATCCCCAGTGCTAGGAAGCAAAAAACCCTGGCCCTCCCAGGCCACTATGCCGCGGCCCATGAAGAGCGGTGCGCCCCATCCAAAATCAGCCTCATACGCCGCCATCCTCATCCAGCTTACCACCTGCAGGTTCGGCCCCTTGAGCAAGTGCGGTCCGCGCCTTAGCGCCGCTATGTCCGGCTGCAATGCCAAATAATCCAAAGCGGACCTCATGTATTCATCATTTACCCTAGCCACTCCATCATGTATCACACTAGCCGCATACTCCAGCGGCCGACTTATGAGGTCACCCACGGTGATGATCGGTGTGGCCGTGAATTGAGGGTTGCCGAAGAAGCCGGGGGGCAGCGGTGGCCTGAGCCGGCCCCGACCATCCACTTGTACGTAAAGCTTGGCGTCTTCGTGGTCCGCGACACGCCGCGCCTTGCACGTGCACCGCCACACATGTGCAGCAAGCACCTCATATCTTGTGTACCCCGGTGCATCGGCCTTGAGACGGTCCAGTTGTTCTTTTGAGATCTTAAGGCACTCCGACCTAGGGGGTTTCGATTGAAATGCATCCGCTAGGTGGTTTCCATTAGCCACTGCAGCAGGGGGTGCCTGATATTCAACATGAACAAAGGATGGAGCCGGTGGATCTCTTGGGCGAAGGAGTGTCCTGTCTAGGAAAGGCTGCAGAGTAACACTACCAAGTCCTCTGGTCAAATCTGCCCAAGAATTGATCATGTGCATTGCACTAGGCCCATCTGCCACATAATGGTGTATTCCTATTCCCAGAGAGACTCCCCCACATTTGAAGTGGGTCACCTGTTGCCATTTAAGTACAATGTTAATTACAATGAGAGCGTCTTACCCCGACAAATCCAATTAGACTTTGAATTATATGATCCAGTTGCTGCTGATCTATACTGTACTTGTTGGAAGAGAAGTGTTAAGTAGTTTTATACATCTGGGATCTTGTAATCTTTCTTTTCGTCTAGTCTTTTTCAAGAGGATCGCGGCGGGTCAAGCCCAAGGTTCTGGATCCCTTTGAAAAAAAAGAATTTATATTCCCGAATGTATATGATACAAGAACACTTGTTTTCCAACAAAGTACAGTCTAGATCAGCACTTGAATTTCATAATGAGCTTATACCTGCACAACGAAGAGCGGATAAGATGAAATGTCCTGAGTTGAATCAACCTGTGGCACAAGCTGCATGAGCTTCTCGGATGGTGCAAAATCACCAAACTCATCAATGGCGGCATCGGCTTCGGCCACCACGAAGAGTGCACCCTCTCCATTGCAGTTGATCTCGAACCGATTCTTGTCATCTCTCGCCAACCTCCGGCTGCAGGGTAGAATGCGACCAAGACCTTGCCGAGGGACTCTTTCAACTTCTCCGCATCGAAAAAACCCTCCTCCGACGACACATCGAGAGGGTGGCGATAGAAGTGAGTGGTGGGTATGTGAGATCCCTGCACCAAATGATCAAGGTCGGAGAGCCATAGCCTCTTCTGAGGCGTATCGCCCGCCGGCCGGACCACAACGGATTCTAGCACCTGTATCTCGATCATCTTCACGTTGTTACACTTACAATGAGAAGGAGAACTTGTACTGAAGGAAAAGGGGCTAGAGAGAGCAAGGGCAGCTTGTATTGAGAACTAGTAAGAACGATTTGTTGAGTGTGGCTGGACCAAAGCTCTTTATATAACTCTCTGGTGATACAACAACGTCGAGATACATATATTACATACTTATAGTCTACAACAGAGGGAGATAGAGAACCAAGAAAGTATGGATCTTCGAATGATTTTAGGTATTGTACGTCTAGTATGCAACAAGTGCATGATTGGGATGAGGGCCAGCCCCCGTGGCAGGAAAGTCCAGTTGGCCCCACTGCCCACGGGATTCATGTTTTTTTTGTTTATACCCCACTCTATTTTATGAATTTTTTCCATATTGCCTGGCGCCAACTTTTGTTTTTCAATATTGCCTAGTTTTTCCAGTGAAATCTCATATGACCTGGAATCTGGACTTGAAGTACCCAAAATACCCCTTTCTTCTATTTTTTCGTGCTAACACTGTGAAGAGGCGTGTTGTGTACAACACAAAAAAAGTACAAGGTTCTCCGGCGATATACATCGGTGATGTCACCGGCGACCGGCGAGTTCGAGCGGCAATTCAACCGGCGGAATACACGGATTTTGACGAGCCTATTCGTGTCCCCCATCTCGATATCGAGCTGCCCCCCCCCTGCTGGATTTCGACGACACGACTGAGGGAGAGTGCACAAAGGCGGCGATTTGAAGCGCATACGTCGGTATTTCGGATCTTCAACATTCTGAGTTCGCCCGCGGCTCCCTTCGCCTGCATACAACCGGCGGATTGACCGATTGAGCTTCGGTTGACGGCGAGGAAGAGTGTGAAAGGCACATGCGAGGAAATACATACATACACACGACTAAACCGCGGTAAGTTACAACAATCTTTACTGATTTTAGTTTCATAAGATCCGACATTTGGATTTGGAATTTTAACTATGAAGTATAAAGTCATGTCTGTAAAATACACGACTTTCTATTTAGTCGTGTACGCGACAACACGACTTTTATATTTTCGTGTTTCACCGAGGAGACTTTTCTACTGACCACTATACCTCACTCCTTGCAGATGGATAAAAAAAGAGATGAGTCTATGGAAGAAATACCATCGAAAGAGGAGGAGGATCATGATTTTGTCTTGGCACCTCAACAGCGAAATCAGAGGGGCAGGAAAAGGAAGGCTCCGATGGACCGACCAGTAAAGAGAACATATAATGCGCGACCGGCGCTTCGGATGTGTTGTCAACCGGGAGCGATGAAAAAGTGTGCGGCCCTCCTACAGCATCACCAAAGATGTACCCAAGTGATCAAAGATGCTAGTTTCGCTGTCATTTTTGAAGGTGAGGACGTAGTTGTATCTCGGAACCTCCTCGACCATTTGGTCAGGGATGAGTCAGCGAAGGTCTTCAATATCAACGGCAGGACGCTACATTTCACAGAGCAAGAAGTTGCGCTTATCACCGGATTGCTCGCAAAGGGCGAAAGAGTTGAGGTCCTCCCCTCCTTGACACGCCGACCGGAAGGTCAATTCTTCAGAAAACACTTCGCCGCGAGGAGAGCGGAAATTCCACACATTGAGGAAATCATAGACAAGCTTAGCGCGGGCGAACTGAAGATGGAAGAGGAGGACATTGCGAGGATGATCATTTGCCTCCTCTTCTGCACGGTGCTGTTTCCACACAGCACTAGAGCGGTTCATCCCTCTTTGTACCGTTACATTGACGACCTCCCAAGATTGAGGTCATATAATTGGGCTGGGGCTATACATAAGATGTTGGTTTCTGGTATAACTCATACCAGCAGACTAGTGGGTGCGAGATCGCAAGGAGGGTGCCTGGGCGGTGGATACCTAAATGGCGCCGCATATGTCCTTCAGGTATGTAGCATTCATAGTCTTCGATCGGCAAAAAGTCTTATACAATACCACTATATTTATAGTCGTGTATTATGCAACACGACTATATTTATAGTCGTGTATGATGAAACACGACTAGGTATATAGTCGTGTTGTTTACGACACGACCATAGTTCAATTCGTGTACAAGTTATAGTCGATTAAGGCAACCGCGCATTGTAATAATGTTTTCATCTGTTTACTATGCAGATTTGATTTTTTGAGCACACGACAATCTTCCATCCTGTCATGGGCCCTACCAGCCCACGGGCCAAAAGGTGGCCAGGAAGTGGGGCCCTCATTACAGAGGTGAAGAAAGGTGCATAGAAGAAGCACCGTATGGCCGACTATTGGACGGGAGTGTTCCACAATCTTCAAGTAGGGGAGGAACTCGTCGACGTAATCAGCCCCATGGCCGGAGAGGCATCCCTCCTTGCTTCGTCAACCTCAGTGGCCCCTCCTCCGCGACGGCAGAGGCCGGAGAGGCCAAAAATCGAGAGGACTCACAACCAACCTACATCCACTTCCTCGAGGACGGCTGCCCAGTCCACTGCAACTGCAATGGGGCGATTGGAGGGTGCGCTTCAGGGCATACAGTCACTAATTGAGATAGCTCTGTCTTCGTATGAGGATATGGGAAGGAGTGTCGGACCTCTGCGAGAGGTTCTCCACTCTATGAAGGCCTCTGCCGCCTCAGCGTCAATGCTGTTAGAAGGTCAGATCTTTGAGCATCCCAAGCCAGAGATGACTGAAGAGCCGACGAAGGAGCCAAAGAAGCGGCCCCAAATGGAGCCAAAGAAGTCATCGGTGCATCAGATGGAGCCAAAGAAGCGGCCCCGTGACAAGGAGCATATGAAGAATACTCCGATTGGTATGCGGACAAAGGAGCTGACAAGGAAGTCACATCTGGATTCAACGAAATGGGTAAAGGTAAGTTGTAGACGATTATTTATTTTCTCGTGCCACATGGTACACGACTATTATATTTATCGTGTTTAATGATACACGACTATGTGGTTTATCGTGTTTCTATGAATGATATATTTAGAGACTTCTTGTGCCGATATGTGTTGGTATTTTTTTATGATATTCTCGTCTATAGTTCCTCGTGGGAGCAGCATTTAGAGCACCTTTGCTCTGTCTTTGAGGTACTTCAAACCCATTCTCTCTTTATCAAACGTTCCAAATGTTCGTTTGGGTGTTCTATCTAGGCCATGTGATCTCTGATGGAACTATGTCCACCGATCCATCCAAAGTGGCCGCTATGGTCAATTGGCCTGTGCCGACATCGCTAAAGGGTCTTTGGGGGTTCTTGGGCCTAACGGGCTACTATCGCCGGTTTGTGGCCAACTATGGGTCTCTCGCCACCCCCTTGACCAGCCTCCTTAAACAGGGCGCATTTGTATGGTCGTCTTCTGCCCTGCAGGCCTTTGACACCTTGAAAACTACTATGAGCACGGGACCAATTCTGGCCGTTCCTGATTTTTCCCGGCCCTTCGTGGTGGAGACGGATGCATCCGGTCATGGCCTGGGCGTTGTCCTGCTACAGGATGGCCATCCGATAGCTTTTTGGAGCAAAGCGTTATCTGGCCGCTCGTTGTCACTCTCAGCTTATGAGAAAGAAATGTTAGCCATTGTACATGCAGTGACAAAGTAGAGGCCGTACTTATTGGGGTGCCATTTTATTATCCGGACGGACCACCAACCGCTTAAATATTTCTTGGACCAGAGAATTGTAACTCTTGCACAGCAGCGTTGGGTGACGAAGTTATTGGGATATGATTATGAGCTGATTTATAAAAGGGGCACCGAGAACACCGTCGCCGATGCTTTATCGCGTCAGTTCAAGGGGGCCTCTTCTTTTGGTATGTCCGCTCCACTTTTCCCCTTCCTTGAGGATTTACGAAAATCATATCATGAGGACCTAGCGACAGTTGCATTGTTGGATCGGCTTCAGGCCAACTCATCTGATGACCCGACTTTCGTCTTGCGAGACAACATCATTTATTGAAAGGATCGGCTATAGGTTCCGAATTGTGACAGTATTCGTCGCACCATTTTGGAACACTTTCATTCTACTCCTATTGCGGGTCATGAGATCTTTCCGGACTTACAAGCGGATTTCACAATGTTTTTTATGGCGTGGTATAAAGCCTGCAGTTCAACGGTTTGTGGCCGAATGTGGAGTTTGTCAACGTGCCAAAGCCTCTACTATAGCCCCTTCGGGTCTTTTGCAGCCGGTGCCTATCCTGGAGCAGGTTTGGGAGGACGTCTCCATGGATTTTATCAAAGCACTACCAGTTGTTCAGGGCAAATCCATGTTAATGGTTTGTGGTCGATCGGCTGTCCAAATATGCGCACTTCTCCGCCTTGGGCCATCCTTATACGGCCAAGGCTGTTGCTGAGGTTTATGTTCAAGATGTGGCTAAACTCCATGGAATGCCACGCACTATTGTTTCGGACCGCGATCGGGTGTTCATCTCGCATTTTTGGCAAGAGTTTTTCACTCTACAGGGATCTCGTCTCCACATGAGTTCCGCCTATCACCTGCAAACTGATGGCCAAACGGAAGTGGTTAACCGCTGCCTTGAGCAGTATTTACGATGTTTTGCAGGTGACAATCCTAGGCATTGGCTACAATTCCTTTCTTGGGCGGAATGGTCTTACAACACTGCCTACCATACTTCTACTAAATTCTCTCCCTTTCAGGTCATCTATGGCAGGCCTCCCCCTACAATTCTTCATTATGTACCTCAGCGGGCATCGGTCAGTGAGGTTGACTATATTTTGCAGAACCGTGATGACATTTTACGGCAACTGAAGTCCAACTTGGCCTTGGCTCAAAACCGTATGAAGTAGATTTATGATAAATGCCATTATGACCGTGAATTTCAAGTTGGTGATTGGGTCTATGTCAGTTTTGTTCCGGCCAGCCAATCCTCCCTGTATCAGCCCGCCAGCGTGAAATTAGCCCATCGGTTTCATGGGCCCTATCCGGTCCTGGAGCGCATTGGACTAGTAGCCTACCGCCTGCAGCTTCCATCTGATTCTACAGTTCATCCAGTTTTTCACATCTCCTAGCTTCGTCTTGTAGTGGGTGATCCATCTCGTCTGGTATCTACCCCTCCTCCTCTGTCAGTACCAGTCGCTTTGCCATTGGTACCTGCTTCGATTGTGGATTCTCGCCGGGTACGTCATTCAGGTCGCATTGTCACTGAGGTTCTTATTGCGTGGCGAGATCGTCCATTAGAAGATGCTTCTTGGCTTCCAGAGGATGAATTTTTGGCCCAGTACCCAGGATAGACCAATTGAGGACAAGGCTATCAGCAGAGCGTGGTGGAATGTTATGTTCCAACTACTTAGTCGTATTTTGCTTTGATTAGGCCTATTTTATTGCTGGCCGTAGGCCCAGCCTAGGGGAATAGCCCAACTTCTTTCGTATTATGTAATAAAGCCACATGCCCAATTAGAGGGGGTAGCCCAGGGAATAGCCCAAGCCCATTTTGTGGGAGTAGTATGTAAAGAGCTTAGGCTCTCTTGATTTGATTATTCAGAAAGTATTGCTCTAATCCTCTCTCTCCTATGACTTCACCTCCAAGCCACGTCCCCCTCTGTACATGCCGTTGGCTGTCCAACAGAGGAATCCTACTTCTTCCCTATCTTTATCCCTCCTTATTTCTCTATCTCATGACCCTCTTTTGTCTCATATTGCTGAGACATATCACAATGCCACTCTTTCGCGGGGTACAACAATTCAATATCGCCATTCGGATCAGGATGCACAAGCCTCCACTCCTCATACTTCTTCTCTTCCGCTGCGCAATAAGATTACATAAACGACATTATGTCAGTTAGTCCACATCACAGTATACGTAAACACAGTTAGAAGAAATAATCACTGTTACACAACTACATCACAACTTATACTGATCATCATAATATAGTATCACAACCTATTCATAAAGGGTCACAACCTAAACTACAAGATATAATCATAGATACACAACTAACATCACAACTTATACTGATCATAATAATATGGTATCACAACTTAGGGACACAACCTTAACTATAAGATATAATCACAAATACACAATTACATCACAACCTGAACTGTAAGAAGTAATCACACCTACGCAACTACACCACAACCATAATATAAGCAATCACACCTTATAATAGTGAACATAAACAACCATCACAACAAATATCTCAACATAGAGATTAAGCTTCACAACATTAAATAGTGATGATATAGATCAATAATGAAAGTAACTTACAATCCAATGGGGGTAAAAAATGTGAATAGTGGGGTTTCCATCTCCATTCAAATCCTTCATCGCCAAATCAGTCACATCATTGCGAACTAATGCCACAAATGTATCAACATAAAAATTGTCAACCCACCCAGGTATAGCACCTTCATCTTTAGGGGCTACTCCTAGGAACCCAGACCACCTAAGGCTTTGGAGGTGGAAGACCTTCACTTAAATCCCACAAGCAAGACCAACATTATTAGTATTGCCCATGTCTCCTCCATTTGGAGGTGGGATCGTCCAAACATGGTCAACCATCGCCTCTTCCTCCTTGGCGAAAGGTAAGTCTTTGTACTCGCCCCCCTCCCTGCGATTTTTTCGGATAGCATTGGGGACAAAGTAGGGTGATCTACGATGTGCTCCTGGAACAGAACTCTTGGCATAATTATGAATTAAGGGGGAGAGAACAATTGAGCTATCTTGTGTCTTGTCCACTTCCACACGCGCTAACAAGGTATCCTACGACATATGAATAAAAAATGGTTACTCACAACAACAAGCATTTAACTAAACACAACATATCTATAATTCATCACAACAAGTAACAGAAGAATAAACTTACCATAAGCGACTTAAGGTCGAGGATTGGAATCAACTTGGGGAGAGCAAGTGTCGAATCAAATGCGATGGAGATGACTGAGTGTTGTTTCGTAAATACACTTCTTAGTTCTCCTCCTTCAACATCAGTGGAATTGAGGGAGATGACTTAGAGGTCCTTGTTATGAGGGACCCGCGAGTCTTCCAACTGGGCTGCAAGGAGATCCTATTGTGTGAGAGGCACAATCTTCCTCTTCATTATCATCTCCAACTGGAAGCTTTCGTGGTTTGAACGGTAATGTCTTTTTAGCCTGTGTTTTGAACCTCTTGGAAGCAGGGATCGCAGGGGACTCTAGGTCCTCAACTGGGCTCCTTGCAAGGGAGACTTTGCCTCATGTGGACTTGGCTGCAACTTCATGTACATCTTCTTATGCCTCAACTGCCACTTCATGGTCCTCTTCTTGTTGGTCTTCTCCTTCAGGCACTTGTTGTTGTGCCTCTTCAGTCCAACCCTTTTCCTCTTAACCTGTACAACCCTTGTGGTCCAAATAGTCGTGTTCTATTTTTTAACTTCTGCTTATAAGGGGGTCAATACTCCACGGACCATTCATAATGCAAGCTGAGATGACTGTCATTAATGAACTATGGAGCAGTAGGACAACTCTGTGCCCCACCCTATTAATGAGAATGTCATCATTATTCTATGGGTCTAACAAAAAAAATTTAATGACCCACCTCCAATAAAATATCTAGTCGAGCAACGCATATGATGGAGAACACTAGAAATTGATTTCCACGAATAAGGGCATGCAATATTTGCAGAAAATGTTCAAATGGTAGATCCTGTAAGTAATAAGAGTGCATCCAACTGTTAGAATATAAAAGTTATAATAAAGATATCAATTTCCTATCATCGTCCCTCAGAGGGTTGCATAAAGAAGGGCATCCAGCATAAAATTTACAACTATGTATCATTGTATGAATTTTGTACCATTTTCATTCTGATAAGAGTCAAAGGTGGTATATCATCCATGCCGCCCACCCAGCGATAAGGCATTTGATGATGATGATTTCTGTTTCCTAATAGGGAAACTTGGTTATCTTATATTATCTGCTCCCAGCACTTTCAGTTTAAGCTGATGTTGAATCTTGTTAGTGATTCGAGCTCTAGTGTAATTCTTCTTTTAGTTGGGTTAAAAAGATGGAGCATTGGAGAAGAAAACAGTTTGTACGTGAAAAAGTTATTAGAGATTGTTATCATGGATAGTAGCTAGCATCCTTTAGGATTTACAAATGAAGGTTGGGGGCCCTAGAGAACATGGTTGCAAAGCATAAACAAGTAGATCTTTTTCATAACTCACCATAAATAAGTAGAGTGCGTCTAGAAGAAATAAAAACTGATCTTTTTCATAACTCACCATCAACAAGTACAGTGCGTCTAGGCTGACCGGCATTGGTATGTACTATGTTTCAAAAATGTTTTCTCGACCAAGCACCGTGACCAAATCGCCTGACCATGTGCATAATCCTGCGGTTCCATATTGGTTACTATGCAAGGCCAAAATGAAACAAATTAATTTCAGTTTGGTTTTTCAGATTCAGACAAGTAGTATAGAACAAGGGGCGTAGAAGATATCTATGCTCTATTGATCCTCTCTGCTAAAATAGTACATCGACGTTTTATGCAGTTTGGGTCAACCTAGACTCACTCAAGTAAAAATTTGAGGGAGCCCTGCAAATGTATGGGGCTCAGGATAAGCGAGCAAGTTATTGTTCTTTGATAGTCGAAATCTGAACTACATAAAGGAAACAAATTTATGAGAAGTTTATTGAAAATCGCACATGAGCTCTCTCTCAGGACCTGTCACAGACCAATAATATGGGACGTAGGGACCCGGCCGGAAGTCAACTGGAGATTTGGTAACTTCTCCTGCCTCTCTGGTCGACCATTTTCGTTGACTAACCAAAGGGTTTGTCGCTCTCCTTTCCATCTCATATCTTACTTACACCTTGAGAAGAGAAGACTTCTTCATTTGCCTCTTGGGTATGGCCATGGGTTTCATACATTTTCAGAACATAGAAAAGATGCTTCTTCATTCCTTCTCTGATTGCTCTTGTTGATATTGTTGTAATTTGATTCCATGGGCAATTCACCTTAGCAGGTATGAATCTTCACCTGTTTCAGGCTTTCAGCTTCTGATTGTTTGTTCTTAAAGAATATCATAATCCCTCCGTCCGGATTCATAGGTATATTTGGTTTTCCAAAATGAACCGATTTTTGCTCAGTTTGGAAAACTAAACTTTACATAGAGGGAGTAGCATTGAGAAGTTCCCTCGTTGATCACCCACCTGAAATTATATCCCTATGTGTGTATGATGAGTTGGCCTTGTATATGCTCGAGGGGAATGGCAGCCGGGATACGATGCTCTAACCTTTCTAGTCGCATCCTAAGGGCTCAAACACCACTCGTAATATCATACATATGCACATATATATAGTTATATGGGAAAAGTTTAAATAAGATCGCTCTCATTTTGTTTATATGAGGCCAATTTCATTCGTAGTCATTGGATCTTGATCTGACGGCTACAAGGAACTCACCTACTATGACATCGTTCTCGTATAAGGAGCATGAGGCCAATTTTTTGGGCTGCTGGATTCCGATCCAATAGTGGATATCAAATCAGTGGTCAAATCAATGAGTAGATGAGTTATTTGTAGCCGTTTATAACCATCAAAATAAGATCGAAAAACTGCAAATGGAATTGACCTCATATAAGCCAAATGAGAGCAATCTCATTTAAACTTTTTCCATATATATACGTTTTAAGAAAATTGCTAGTACTAAAAAAAATCATCCTTCTATGTCAGATTGACGTTCTTGTAAAGCTTGTTGGCTCAACTGAGAAGAATTAGATGCCATGTCTGGCAAAGTGGTGCCTTTGTATTGCTGCTTTGGTGGGGAATTTGTGACCACTGAAGGCAAGGTTCGTTATGCCGGAGGCTTTGCACGGGTCATACATGTCTATCCTGCGATTGAGTACTTGGATCTTCTGTCGAAAGCATGTGTGGTCTGTGGTAGTCCATCAACGAGTTATCTGAAAATGAAGTACAAATACCCAGGCTTTGAATTGGATCGTAATCTGGTTAGCATTGACAATGATGAAGATGTTTGTAATATGATAATAGCATTTAATGGTAGCACCTGTTCTGGTCCTCTTGAGCTCTACCTATTCCCAAATGCAGAAATTTCATCTCCAACTTCTGCTAGGTGGGTACTTAACTCCCTTTGTTTCCTATTCCAAGCCATTACTCCCTCCCTCCCAGATCACTTGTCCAATTTGGTTCTTCAAAAGGAACTAATTTTAGTTTAATTTGGAAAAGGGTGAGTACGTTCACCACATCCTTAGCCCACCCCACTACACATAGATGGTGGATGTCTACCATCCATATTAATAAAACGTGGGGTGGGAGACTACTAATCCTTTGGAGAATCATCCCAACATTTAAAGTGGGAGGGAGTAACTATATATCTATCTCAAATCTTGCTTGGTGGGGACCCAATTCTGCTTTATTTTGTATCATTATTCTTGCAAAAACCTGGTACTTTGTCCATCTTCATATTGTCAGATTTTCTTTATCAGGAGTTTGCTAGAGGAAGCTAATTTAGCAAGCCAGGGTGTAATTCTCTCTGGAGATGAAACTTCTACAGCTTGTTTGCTGGATCCTCAAAATGATGGAGTTCTGCACTGCCCGCCTAAAGTTCAGACTGAATTTGATAATCAAGATTTATACAAAATGTCTTGTGTCGATTTACCAAGGTTAAGTTCTACTTTGAGAAATGGTTTAGAATTTCCAGACCTGGCTACTCTTAAGAATGCAGTTCATGAGCAAGCAATTTGTCTTCACTTTAGATTCAAGCATTTGAGGACAGACCCTAGGCGATATACCGTTAGATGTGCTGATAAAGGTTGTTCATGGCGTATGCATGCTGTTAGGGTTGGTGACTCATCCACCTTCCAAATAAGGTCTTTGAAGGAAAAACACACATGTATGCCATTATTAGATGCAGCCCATAACCAAGCAACTACTAAGTGGATTGCCAACTTTATAAAGGCTAATCATAAGGAGAAAGGAGAATACTCAATAGAGCATATTGTCAAGGACCTCAAGACTCAATATGGGATGGATGTAAGCTACAACAAAGCTTGGAGAGCCAGAAAGTTAGCTGGTAAGGAGATAGAACAAAATCAATATGACTCTATGGGAAATGTTGGTGCAGGCAACAAAGCTGGGCAGCACAAGCCCTCAACATCAGGAAAGAATTACATTGAGGAAGATAATGGATCTAGAGAAAAGGCTTCAGAAGCACACGATGTCTTGCCATTTGTTTTGGACAAAAGGCATCATGGGACTGTCAACGATATATTTTGGGAACAATTTCTTACACAGAGACCTTAATAACCAGTAAAATCAGAATACATACATCCAGATAGAAGGAGATTTGAGTTAAGGAAAGCAGGAAATTTTAGTTAGCAACGATGTCAAGGTTGAAGCATATTGACAAGCTCTTAAACTCCAAAGCTACCTTCCATACAAAATGTAAGAATTATATGGCTTTGGGCAGATATAAGGAGAGTTCTTATGTCCACAATAATGGGGTAGATGGCCTAAGGAATTCTGATTTAAAATCAGTAAGAAATCTTCTTCGTTCTTAGCTTTGGAAGCTCTGATTGCCTTGCAAATAGTAGACCTTCACCACAGGCCGAGGCTTCAGAAATGAAACAATTAGCAGCACCTACTGGAGGGAGGTAGCTGCAAGTAACTGGACATCATCATTCCTATAGATACAACTTGCACCAACAGCTAATGAAGAAGATCTGGCTGTACCATCAAAATTGGCTTTCACAAAGTAAATTGTGAGTTTTTCTATCGAATGCACAGCTTGTGAGAACAAGCCGATTCAGATAATCTTCAAATGTCTAAGGCAATGACGTAAGCTAGTTAATTTGAGTTGAGAAATTACAAAGATCAGTTTGCCTCTAAAATTCTAGAGCACCCAACAATAATCGATTACACAATTGGGAAACTAGGCATCCTAAAACGTCGTGGTGTGAACTACTAATCGATCTTTTTGTTGGTAAAAAAATGTGCAAATCTTTATTGGATAGTTTTTGGAGTCTATTCATCAAATCTAAAAGAACGCCTTTGCATTATGTTAATCACTATCATTTTTTCAATATTTTCACCTCCAAATCCCATCCCCCCCCCCCCCTCCGCGCAACGATTGTCATTTTTCAACTGGGCTCTTGATTTGGCCAAATTTTTTCCTGCCACAGTGAGCCCATCAACGTGTACTCTCTCCATCCTTTTTTAGATGTTCTATGTTTTAGAGGGAGTTTTTTTTTCATAATACCTAGTCAATGAGCCCAGATTGCCATATTACGTAGTTTTTCCGGGCTCATCCTATATAACCTAGTTTTGGCACCTGATCTTCCCATTTTACCCTCCTAAACCCTAACCCTAATATGTAAGGTGTCCTACTTAGTTTTAAGTTTAACACTTTTACGAATTATATCTCCTTCATTTTTACATTTCTAATCTGTTTTCGCTCATTTTCTTTTATTCATCCTTTTTTTTAATGTTCTTTCTAATCATCATGGTATCATAATGATCTTGATATAACAAAAAAAAATATAGCAAAATCCACGATAAATAGCATGCGGTGTCTCAACAGCTTTATGATATCATCATGATAAAAAAAATTACTAAAAATAAGATGAACAAAAAATAAACAAAAATAGATCAGAAATTAGAGAGATTCGTTGAAGTTTGTCCCACTAAAATAGTTATCATGTATTCGATTATATGATAGGTGATCTACACATGAAATATGCATTTTATTATCTCCTAAGCTTATGATTATGCTAATGTTTGATTAGAATTTCTACTACTTTAATATAGTTTTTGATTTTTGTAGGAAACAAGAATAATACACAAAAATGAGGTGAAAATAGACTTTAATGGTTAAATCATCATAACTTCTTGTGCAAATCTCTGATTAGAGTGATTTAAGCTTCATGTTAAATTTCAAAAAGTCATCTTTCCAATGCCACCAACTACGTGCAATTCGGAGTTCAGAGCAGAAAGTTATAGCCATTTGAAATTCATGAATAGTAACTACGATCGATCGGACATTCAATGCGATCGATCGCCTCAGCCGCAAAAACAGTGTTATTGAAGGAAACGATCGATCGGCTATCAACACGATCGATCGTATCTACTGGAGTTTTTGATTTGCGCAAGACAGTAACAACGATCGATCGGAATTATACGGCGTCAATCGGCAGAACGATCGATCGACAGAAAATAACAAAGGAATTATGATCGATCGGTAGGCAAACAATCGGCAATACAGAACGATCAATCTCCGTGAATGGAAAACCGAAATAAGACCTATTTCAACTCGGATTTGGAAGGGGACTTCGTGGTTTCTCTTCAAACTTATAAATAGGCCTTATGGGAGAACGTTTTGGACTATCTTGAAGATCACCTTTGAGCTATATTAGAGGCTAGAGAGGAGCAAGAGAATGAGTCTTTTGGAGCAAAGAAGAAAAAGGATTCATGACGATCGATCTACATAACAGGCTTCTCTTTTCTTTCTTTCTATGTGTAAGTAAACTTTTATTCTAGGCTAGATGAAGCCCCAGATGTGTATTGCTACTCTTGATAGTTTAATTTTATAAAGTTGATTATGATTCATGCTTAATACGATTTTATGAGTATTCGTTTGAGTGTTTGACCATAGACTTGATTGATTATGAATGGAATTAGATATTGTGATTGATTTTATGCCCGATCAAGGATAAGATTAATTATATTATAATAGGTTTGTATTGATTCTATGCCTGATCAAGGATAGGATTGATTACAAAATAGTGGATGAACTTTTGTGTCCGATCAAGAACATTAGTGAATTCATTAGTAATTCGTGTGTCCGATCAAGAACACGAATTGCCATATCATGTTAAATTATGCTTAATAATAATTGAGAGTAGTAATTGCATGTCTAGTGGTGGATTCCCTGCCTTGATATTCTCCATATTGATTGAATCCCAGTAATTTAGTTAAAATTTCATTGTTTTCTTAGTCTACAATCAACACTGCTGCTTTCTTTTGAATTTGGTAAATTGTTTAACCACCCATGAGGTTCGACAACCCTTTCTATACTTATTGTAATACAATTGTCTTGTGCACTTGCAAGGGTTTATATTTAAACGATAGCACTATTATCGTGTAATTGCCCATTTTAGTGGAACAAACTATAACGATTTATATCTCCTTAATTTCGGATCTGTTTTCGCCTATTTTCTTTTGTTCTTCCTTATTTTTAATTCACTTTCAAATCATCATGATATCCTAAAGATCTTAATATAATATAAAAAATATAGCAAAATCTATGATAAATGACATGCAGTGTATCAACGTCTTTATGATATCATTATAATAAGAAAGAGCATGAAAAATAATGAAGAACAGAAAAATAGGCGAAAATGGATCAAAAATTAGAGAGATATATATCATTGAAGTTTGTCCCACTAAAATAGCTATCGTGTGTTCGATTACACGATAGTAATCGATGACATGATAATCGGGGCTATCATGTATTCAATTACACGATAGCCCATTTTAGTGGGACAAACTTTAATGATTAATATCTCTTTCATTTCTGATCTGTTTTTGAATTTTTTTGTTCTTTTTTATTTTTAGTGCTATTTCTGATCATCATATATCCTAAAGATCTTGATATAATATTAAAAAAAATACAGCAAAATCCACGATAAATAGCATACAGTGTCTCAACATCTTTATGATATCATCATGATAAAAAAGAACAGTAAAAATAAGAAAGAAAAAATTGACAAAAAGAGATCAGAAATGAGAGAGATATACATTGTTGAAGTTTGTCCCACTAAAATAGTTATCGTGTCGATAGCTGGGTTATCGTGTAATTGATGACACAATACGCCAGGGCTATCGTGTATTCGATTACACGATAACATTTTAGTAGGACAAACTTCAACGATGTATATCTCTCTCATTTATGATCTATTTTTATTTTTTTTTCAATCTTCTTTATTTTTAGTGCTCATTTTTACAATGATGATATCTGAAACAATGATGAATTTTGTTGTATTTTTTTTATATCAAGGTCTTTAGGATACTATGATGATTAGAAAGAGCACTAAAAATAAAGAACAAAAAATAGGCAAAAATAATATAAATAAAGGAGATATGAATCATAAAAGTTTGTCTCACTAAAATGGGCAATTGTACAATAGTAGTGCTATCGTGTAATCAAATACACGATAGCCGGGGGCTATCATATATTCGATTATATGATAGGCCAGGGCTATCGTGTATTTGATTATAGGATAATACTGAATAGTTAAAGATTGTCCCACTAAATTGGCGATTCTACGACTGCTATCATGTAATCGAATATATGATAGTTATTTTAGTGAGAGAAATTTTAATGATGTATATCTCTTATTTCTGATCTATTTTTGCCTCATTTTTTATTCTTCTTTATTTTTAGTGCTCTTTCTTATAATGATGATATCATAAAGATTTTGAAACATCGCACGCTATTTAACGTGGATTTTGCTATATTTTTTTGATATCATATCAAGATCTTTAGGATATCATGATGATTAGAAAGAACATAAAAATAAGGAAGAAAAAAAAAGTGAGAATAGATCATAAATGAAGGAGATATGAATTGTTAAAATTTGTTCCACTAAGACAAATTTTAACCATGAACAAATTTTAACCATTCATATCTTACATGATAGCTATTTTAGTGGGACAAACTTCAATTATGTATATTTCTCTAATTTCTTATTTATTTTCGCCAATTTATTTTACTCTTCCTTATTTTTAATGTTCTTTTTTTTTATCATGATGATATCTTAAGGATTTTAAGACACCGCATGTTATTTACCGTGGATTTTGTTATATTTTTTTAATATTATATCAAGATCATTATGATACCATGATAATAAGAAAGAACATTAAAAATAAGGATGAATAAAAAAATGAGTGAAAATAGACAAGAAATGTAGAAATAAAGGAGATGTGATTCGTTGAAGTGTTAATAAACTTAAAATCAAGTAATATGGAAAAGTTACATATTAGGGTTAAGGTTTAGGAGGGCAAAATGGGAAGATTAGTTGCCAAAATTAGGTTATTTAGGATGAGCTTGCAAAACCTAAGTAATATAGCTATCTTGGCTCATTAGCTAAGTAACATGGAAAACTTCAAAAAAGAGGATAGGCCTGTTTTAGATGCTCATATCGTCACTCTGAGTAGATTTTAAACATCTTCCCCTACTCCCTCTTAATTAAGCCAATTAGTTAAAATAACATACCAAAATTAAATGATGCAACGATGATTGTAGGACAATGATCATTGGTCGAGGTCAAGAGGCCTATGCAATAAATAGCACTCGATCGTTTGCTGTTTACCTCACATCTCACATAAATTGTCAGTGTCAATTAAAAAGTGGCGAGAGGGAGTAACATTTTTTTTAAATGGGGCATCTAAAACAGGACTGCTAGATTATGAATCCGACGGTCATGATAAAACATACATCCCTAAGGAGACTAGAAAAAGAACCTGAAAAAAGACAAATAAACTAAAATTAGTAGTCGAACTCAAACACTCCAAGCAAAGAAGACTACTTCCACATCTGAACCTCCCCGACACACCACCCACGTCCCGGTCGGAAATGGAGTCGGCCGTCCCGGCCCTGCGGCCGCCCGTCCTCCGCCCCTCTCGTCCCTCTCGCCCTTCTTCCTCTCTGTTCCTCCCCCGGAACCGCCGCTGCCCGTCCCAGTCTCACTTCATAACAAGACCGACCAGGATTGTCTGCTATGCTGACGATGGCGGCGGGAAGCCGCCTCAAGGAATCGAGCTTTACAGTCAGATTGAGAGGTAAAACGGAATCATGGGAATTTCTGGATTTTACTGAATTCAGCTTGCGCTTCCACTTTCCAGCTAGTTCGTTTTGGAAAACTAAATGTTACTACTATTTTCGGACGGAGCTAGTATGTATTTAATGGTAAAATGAAATTTTGTTGCTGTATAAGTCGCTTAAAATGATGGCCAGAACATAACAAATTTTTTTTGGGTTTATAAAATGATTAATTACATGTTTAGCTAAGATGCTAGACGCGCAGCCGATATGAATTTGTAAGATAACCAAGTTTCCCAAGAGGTTGAGCTGGTGGAAAAGAAAAATTTTAGTTATTTATTACATATTCTAATACCCTTCCTTACGTACAAGCTTCCATCAAGTGCGCCAGGTGAAACACAATTCAATTCAATTGGAGTATAAATGTCTCCGAGGAGACTTGAATCCAAGACTCAGGCTATATAAATTTGTATGATAAAAGTTTCCGAAAAACTTAAATTGATTAATAGTGCAACGTAATTAAAATTTAAAGGGAAGCTGCTCTCAGATGAAAAGGGGCATGCATATACCGTCGTGCAGAAAGTAGTTGAAGAAGGAACTGACCTTCCCAAATCTTGAAACTCTTAATTCGTGATCCATGGGTCTATTCTGATTTTGAATGAATTAGATTTTGCTCCTGTTTTTTCATTGTGCTTTGGATCTTTTTTGTTTAACAATTCTTGCTTTTCCACCAAGTTAAGGTCCAAAATAGTGTTATTTATCTTCTTTTACAGGGTAATCACAGAAACTGCAAAAGTATCCCAAGGTGGACGGGGTCTTTCTGGAGATTGGATTGAAATTGAGGTTACACGGCTTAATATTTTGTATGCTTACTCTGCATTTGTAACCATGTTCTGGTAGTGCTAATAGTCATCACCACCATCGTTCCCATTATCATCTACACCTTATCCCAGCTTGGAGGGGTTTACAGCATGGATTCTAGTCTACATCTGCCGTCTGTATTTCATATACTAAAAAAGATTATTCATGACATAGGGACAAGTTGCTGGCATGCTAGATACCTTTCCTTACTCAAACCCGAATAAGGAAAGAATGAAATGTACATTATCCTCATCATACATCTTGTCCAGCGAATTAAACTCAGCTACATCAAATTATGATTGCAGAGCAACAATTGGTATGATTTTCTAGTGAAGCAAAGCTGGTTTCACAACAACCAGTTTACTTCAAGTAAAAAAGCAATGGTGTATATATTAAATGTTTCAGTATTTTAGTGACATGTTAAGCTTGCGGAGAGAATTTGAATTACATCTCCGCATACCACGTTTGGAGAAAATTAGGTGCAAGCGATTTGGTATTTGAGAGTCAAGTACTTCTGTTAGTTTGACATTCTGAAGATTGCTTAGAATCATATTAATTTGTTAGCAACTTTAGCGGCTAAATTAAAAACTGCAATCTAAGTTTTATGTTGAATGCTGGAAGACTATATTTGTTTTAAGTTCATTGACTGTGTGAACTTTCAGTTTGAAAAACTTAGAAAAGTCATCTCTATACTCCTTACTGAAGGAGACTGAACTATGCTGTCATCATCATCATACGCCTTATCCCAGCTATCTGGGATGGGCGGCATGGATTATATACTGCGTTTGACTCTTATTGGAACAAAATCCATACAAAGAAACATAGTGGTAAGTTTTTACATCGGTAGACTGAACTACTGCTATAAGATAGATAAATAAATTGGATTCACCTTGGAGGTTCCTTTGTGAAGTTCTGTATAATTAGAAAATGTATACCCTTTAACAGGCTAAAATTGCTACTCTTTTGGTTGATTTTCTTTCTAATGAAGCTGTCAATTGACCACCTTCCATAGGCCCTATTTTTATAACAACTGAGATAGGAAACTGAGACGATGATGAGCTGCCACAAATTTAAATAATCATGTTCTATTTTTTAAATTTTTTCACATATTGTAATCTGTTTTCTCTTACAATCTAAGTTGATGAATAGTTACCCAAAATCTGAACTTCAACAGTGAAAGTACCTATGCAGCTATATATAATTTTCTTTACTGCAACCACTATATTTGAAATCGCTGATGAAGTACTCATAAATTAAGCTTGTTGATTTGTTTGATTACATCTACTTCCTTTAGGGGGCATGGGTACTAAATCCAAGAGACGTGAAACCAGTTTCAGTTGTCCATTTTATTGGAGGTATTTTTGTTGGAGCTGCTCCACAGTTGACCTACCGCCTGTTTCTTGAGCGTCTATCTGAAAAGTGAGTAACTTGTGCTTGTTTTCTTTCCTATTAATTTATATGTAAACTACTCTTGCCAAGGATGAGTAGTTCACCACCTCTTGGTCTTGCCAGAGCCCTCCTCCCCCTTATACACAGACGATGGATATCCACCTTCTGAAGATACATGGATGGTGGACATCCACCGACCGTGTTAAGGAGTTGGCTGGCCAGAACGTGAGGTGGTGAACTACTCATCCTTTTACCAACACATAGATTTTTGTTTTTGACATCCTTTTTATATAATCATTGTAATACCTCCATAGTGCATTGAAATTCATTTGTATGTCCAAGAAACTATCTTTTCAGATGTAATATTGTATCTGCATAGAAAGGGAGCGAAAATTGATGCAGCCAACACAAGTTCCTGCTCTAATTTCAGCTTTCAATTTGATTTTTCATCATCAATATGTATTTTAGGCACTTATTTATTGCTGTTGTGTAATACAAGTATTATCTTTAACATCTAACTTTACGTATTCATTGGTAAGATCCTGCTCTAAGAAGTAGGTAAGTTTCTGGTGGTCAAGAATGAAGACTCGTACCACTACCAGACCTTTGCCATGTTGGCGGAGCTAATGTAATAGTGTAATCTGTATAATAAGCCTAATATTGTAAAACTTGAGTTTAGCTGGTGTCATAATTGTTGTTGGTAATGCATTGAAAGTAAACTATCTAGTTATGTTTCTTGCCTACCAATCTGTGCAATAAACTTCTGCTGCTGGTATAAGTCTTTTAAACTATAAATATTGTCTACTAATCTATTACTTTCCATGGTTCTTCTCAATTATATATAGTTTAATGTCTATTGAATAAATCAAGCATATTGTATATTTTCTATAACTTAATATTATTATATTTTGTGACATTCTTAGGGGTGTTTTGGTAATTGCAACACCATATGCCAGTGGCTTTGATTACTTCTCCATTGCAGATGAAGTGCAATTCAAATTTGATAGGTGCCTTCGCTTTTTACAGGATTCTGTAAGTCAAATTTCTAAGTCAAAAGTATTTATGGTGATCAAAAGTTGTCACACTGCACTAAACTTACTTGGATAACAGCAAGAACCTTTGCACTCCTACTAAGTACTATGTAATGACAATTCCTGATTGCTTAATTCGTTATATTTTTCAGGTCAATGAACTTCCAACTTTTGGTGTCGGTCATTCTTTGGGATCAGTTATCCACCTTCTAATCGGTACTGCCCCACTGCATCATTTCTTACCAAAATCAGCGAGTCATTCCATTTGTAATTTTTTTCTCACTTTCATCAACCACGTGATTTCCTAGGATCTAGATATGCTGTTCAAAGGAGTGGAAATGTTTTAATGTCATTCAATAACAAGGTACTCATTTTTGTTTTAGATATTCTATAATGAATAATACTTAAAAAATGGACGAGAAGCAATCCATTGAGAAAAGTGCTTACTACTCGTGGAAACAGATCATCCTCTGGTTCAGGCTGTTCGGCGTCTTGATGATGCTGTTTCAGACATTTAAACCTTTTTAAAATGATAAGTTTTTATGTGAAAATGAACTGACTTATATGATTGATAGCCAGTCAATGAAGAGCTTTTTGTTTTGACTTGGCCAAGATATTGCATTCCTGGTTCACTTGAAGTTCAATTGAGTTCGTTATTAAAAAGTTTGATCTCTATCAAAATGGCTGGTTGTTTGTTTGATTGTGTGTTGTATATACGACTTTTATGTCTTCCTAATGTTTTGACACTTCTTTAAAATTCATTTGCAAGTTAGTTATAAAATATGTTGCTGATAAGAAGCAGCCATGGCAGTTCCTGTCATGTTGACAGATGAACCGCCTATTAGTTAAAAGAAGTTATTCCAGCGTAGAATTACACTTCTTTTATTACCAAGAAATTTATTAGTATAATAAATGATACATAGCATCAAGTTTAATGCTCCTTGATAAACACAAACTCAAACTATTTGCTAGAGTATTGGCAGTTTCAACGGTTGTTGCTACGGTCCACGTAATTTTATTTGTCTCTCATTCTTTATTTTTGCAGGAGGCTAGTCAAGCAATCCCACTATTTTCTCCTGTAATTGTGCCAATGGCCCAGAGTTTTGGTCCTTTAATGTCTCAGCTTACGTCATCTCAAGCAATCCGAGTTGGGGTGGGTTATCTGTTTCCTTCTCTCATCTTTTTGCCTCATGAGAACCTTTTTAAGTTTTATTGGATATCTACATTTGTAATCTCCACTGAACCAGCTAAGAAACAGTTCTGTTCTTTTTAGCAATACATTATGGAATTATATCATTCTTACATATATTAAAGCTGTTTGAAGCTTTCAGGCGGAGATGGCAATCAAACAGTTAGAGTACCTTAGTCCCCCTCTTATGAAACAAGTTCTCCCACTTGTTGAACAACTTCCTCCGTTGTACATGGATCTAGTTCAGGGAAGAGAAGATTTTGTTCCAAAACCAGAGGAAACTCGCAGACTGGTAAAGAACGTTGTGCATATTTTTCCTTTTTAAAGTGAACCATGCCCCTGGCTATTTTTTTGGTCAGTCATGTATGTCTTCATATATCTGATTAGGCAGATGACAACCGTCTGCAAAATTTATTAATGTTGATTGTGTTTAGAATGTTGTTATGTGTGTTTTTCTAAAAATTAGTACTACAGTTAACTGATTAATAATTATTTCTTAGTCAATTGGCATTGTGTGATTTAGAACATCTTCTGTCGTAATAACATAGTTCTCATACATGTATGCAAAACTTCAAAGGTTTGATCCCTTATTATGGTACAAGGGCACACCCCATAAGAAAGTCGTCTTCCTTTTACTACAGTTTGATGAGACATATTGCCACTCTCTAATTTTAATGAGACATATTTTCTATCACTGATTTGGTTATCCGTTAAATTCCTTTTGTTCCTAGTACCTCAAAACTTCTTCCTTTCACGAGTGTGAATGGGGGGAAATCATTTTATCACTATAAATTGTTGGTTAATTTTCTAAAGTCTGGATAATAAAATGGTGTTTGGTTGTATTACGTATTTTCTGCATTCAGTTCAAATAACATGTTCTTATGTTGTATATCATTTGCATAGATAAAGTCCTATTATGGAATCTCAAGGAACCTTCTTGTAAGGTTTAAAGATGATTTGATTGATGAGACATCATCATTAGCTCAGGTTCTAAGTGCAGAGTCTGCCATAAGTTCTACATTGGATATGTCAATGCGCATGCTACCTGGAGATCATGGGCTTCCATTGCAACAGGTAAAAATATTTGTAGACTTATATACATGCTTTTCCATTTTTATAGTTATATTGAAATTTTTACATGCTTGCCATGGCATACCCACTAACAATGCAGTTTTTATAACATGATTTTGTCTGGTCAGGAATTGTAGGACAGACCAACATAAAATCATAGATTTCTTATATGGTGTCAGTGGATTTTATGCATTTCTACAACATAAAGCAACTCTATATAGAATAATTGAAGTCAAACAACATTGCTCCAATTTTGTACTGCAGGTTCTTCCGGATGTCCCACCAGCTGTAGCGGATGCTGTTAACCGGGGAGGAGAACTTTTATCTAATTTAACGATGGGGACACCATGGGAGGCTGTGGCAAAAGAGGTAGGAAATACATTAGGTGCAGATTCAGGAATCCTTAGAGCAGAGACTTCAAAGGATGTAAAGCTGCTTGTTGATGTGATTGCATCATGGATGTCACTAAACACTGGTCCAAAACTACTTCAGTGACTTCTACAACACCACCTTTTTGATGTTTTGGTGATGTAATATAAATTAACACTAAACCCTGCCAAAATACAAGACTGGTGCTTGCAGCAAGAATACTGTCAGTGAAAGAGTGGCCATTCGTTAGCCATATTATAGTGTGTACATGAAATTATTCCCTCAGCATGTCCATTTTGTATCAACGTTTTTCATGGACAAGCCTATGTTTGTCAATCCTCAAACCTTCATTTGTAAAGTAAAAAGAAAAAGTTTATTTGTAAAGTCAAAAGAACAAGTTTAATGAAAGAAATATTCTGCCTTGTTATATGGTAAAGGCTTGTCAATGTTTTGTTAGTGGGTTATTTGCTTTCTCCTTGAACTTCTGTTTCATCATTCTCTTCTTTGTTGGAAGATGTTAAAGCCAAAGAGATGCACAATTTTGAAATTATTGGTGCTGTTAAATCTACTTCTGTAATTTAGCTTAAATTTAGATTTTGTAGCATAGTTGATTCAGTTCCTAGATGCTGTCAGCCGAGGGGCCGTGACTTCTGTGTTGATTTGGGGTGCAAATGCAATTGGTCTACTTATTGCGCTTATATATCCAAATGCCAATGTGGGAACTCCTGGTCTCAAATGCTTCCAAGTTTGCAAAAACATTTTTTGTGCTTCGTTAACCCATTTATTATTGTTTGACCTCATTAATGAGGTGACTTTCACTGCCAATCACCAGTCTGTCGCCAATCAGTTTTTCATCTGCTTCACTAAAGTTTGGCTGATTTCAAATTCTAACAAAGATCATGCCATTGGTTTGGGTTTAACAATAACGACAGCAATCTAGCCCTTGCTGAAACTGAGCATGTAACTTTTAATCAAATAGATGTAACAGTAGAAGCGAGATGAGGAGGCATGAATAAAGAATGGAAAACGATATTTGTACATCAGATTTCCTACACATTTTCATATACAGCTGACCCCACATCAGTTCACCCACTCATTGCCATACACAAGCTGTGTAGGAAATCTGATGTAGGGCTATCACTGTCCATACAGAATCTCATTATATGTTCTTTTTCCGGGGCTCTCTTTCACTCTGAGGAAACAATCAAACTCTTTGATAATTGGAAATTTTATTTTATTAACTATTAAGGGGAAGAGACGATAATGAGAGCTAAAACAAAGGAACTCAAAGATGCTGGTGAAGTTGCTAGTCAAGTGCATTAGGAAAAAGCCAATCTATACATTGTTATTAGCTGTATTAAAATTGTTGCCCAAAAAAAAATTCATTAGCTGTATTAAAACTCCCCAACAGTTTACATTTATCAAAACATAATTAACCAATACTAACTAGTATACAAGATTAAGAAAATAGCAAAAGGCAGATCCGGGTCTTCGCCGGGCCGGAAATCAATCGGAATCCAAGTGCTATCTCAGGCGAAGACTGCCGATGGTGCCGGCGACCAGCTTCTTCCTTCTGGCGGCCTCGCCACCCTTGTCAGCAAAGACAACCACCCGGTCCTCGGCAATGATCTCCAACTCTGGCTCCCACATGCGGCGAGGTAGTGGAGGGGAGGGGGTAGAATGCGCAGCCGAGGCACCGATGACGTCGGGGGAGATCTTAGACAATGTTGCCTTGATGGCACGGCCGCCTCCACCAAAAAACCGTGCGGAGGTCTCCGACGGGAAGAAGCAGGCGCACAAGTGTGGGGAAGGTGGTGGCGCGGAGGGGAAGAGCCGGGGCAGCGGAAGAAGCATGTAAATGTTGCCCGTCTCCAGGTGTGCGTCGAAGGGCAGAATGGCGGAGCTCCGCCTGTTGGAGTCCGATCTTCCAGAAGCGGAGGTGGCGACGTGAGAGACGTAGTTGTGTGGGTAGAGGTGGAGGAGGTCGGATACCTGGACCGGGACGACAAACTGCCGGACCTGGCCATCTGGCAAGTTTACGTGCACCGTCTGCCGCCCGCACTGGATCATATGCAGGCCCATTAACGTCGCCGTCCCTCCTCCACCTCCTCCGCTGCCGCCGCCGCTGCTAGTCTTGTGACCCATGAGCTTTGTCTTCCTTTATCTATCTTCCTTTTTCTTTTGATAACAGTGCTACTACACCTTCATCTTCAAACATTCCCTTCACTGACTTCCTCTGAAACTCTCTCCAGATGTCTTCTTCTCTCTTCCTTCAATCACTGACCCTCAATTCTACTGATTTGTAAGTGTGTTTTTCTTTGTTTCACTGATCTCTCTCTCTCTCTCTGAATTTCCATGGTTGAGCTCTTTTCATGTTTCCAACACCACGAACTACCACTTGTCAACTCTTCTCCTGTCTCTTTCCAAGAGAACTTCAACCCATTTAACAGCTTTCACTTGTTTCATCCTAGGATGAGGTTTTCTACCACCTCTTTTGATATCTTGCAGCTTTTTATGAAGAAAGACAGGAAGCAATGAACCAGAAAGCTACTTAAAACGCTTCTCTTTGTTTTCTTCCCACTTTCGCCATGAAAGCCTCTATTCCAGTTGTTGCTTCCCCATAGTCTTCTTCAGAAGTAGAAAACCAAAGCAAAGATAACAAAGTTGGATCACTGTTCACTCCTTTCTCTTTCAGGGTGCAGTGTCCTCTGCTTGTGGGCATGAATGCAATCAAAAGCAAGTTGACCTAGTTTAGGTGGGTAGGCCTTTTTTTTTAGTTTACTTTCTTTGTCGGATGTGGCAAACAAGGAGGGAAGAAGAGTGACAGGTTTTCTATCCCCTTTATCAATGTGACAGCTGATGAGAGAAAGAAAGACAAGATAAAAGCAGATTGCATACACTGCAAAGATGAAGCTTTGCCAAAAGCACACAAGCAAAGCTTTTTCAAAAGCTTTCGGCATATTTGGGTACAAAGGGGCAATGACAATGGGACTAGATCCAGCCCGCTATCCAAATGCCAATCTCTATTTGCCTTCTTCAATTAGATACATGGATCCATAGTGTCACGATTCCACATTATGACAGTATCGACTTTACATTATGATTCCTGTTTATATGCACCTGAGTTCATGCAAGCAACTTTTCCTTGTATAAGAGACAAATTTAACAAAAGTAGCTGGCTGATTCCTAAATATATATTCCGGAACCTGTTCCCGATTTGGAGGTCTTTACATATGACCTGGCGCCTAACTGTCAGTTTCTCATATCACCTAGAATCTTTTTCTTTCTTCCATATGACCCAAAAAATACTTAAAATACCCTTATATTTACGTATAAGCTCCCACACTCTGCGTTTTTTCATATTACCTAGAATATGAGAAGGTATCTGCCGCGTCCAGTCGGAGAAGAAGGCGTTCCGTCCGGCATCTCCGCCCATATCATCGCCGGCACCGTCCAAATCGTGAAAGGTAATCTTCGCACCAAAAAAACGAGGAAAACGAGCGGGATGAAGGGATTTTGATGTAAGAGCAGCGAGGAAGCCCTCCCAACTACAAAAATTAAGATCTATACGAGAAGAAACACATATAAAGATCACTCATTAGTGTTGGACCG
The DNA here is from genome assembly GCA_039654745.1 of Houttuynia cordata. Taxonomy (NCBI): domain Eukaryota; kingdom Viridiplantae; phylum Streptophyta; class Magnoliopsida; order Piperales; family Saururaceae; genus Houttuynia; species Houttuynia cordata. The sequence continues at coordinate 42,988,613 of CM077507.1, read as the reverse complement.
CTCCTGGACATAAAATAAGAGGATAAAAATGGGGTAAAAGCTGTGAAATACTCATTGGCGAGTAACAAGTTCAATTTATATATCTTTCTGTGATCCTAATGAAGAGGAAAGAGGGAAAAAGTAAGGAAGAATATAAAAAAAATGGGTAAAAACGGATAAAAAAATAAGCGAGTTATCACATTTTGAAAATTCCTATTTTATCATGTCGTTGAAGACACTAAAAATATCCACACGACTTGAATTGAGTCGTGTCTTGTAAGACACGACCTGAATATTTATCGTGTCTTCGACGACACGATAAAATGAGAATGTTTAAAATGTCAAGACACAATTTTACTAGAATTTTCAAATTGTCATAACTCGCTCATTTTTTAACCGTTTTTGCCCATATTTTTTGTGTTCTTCCTTATTTTTCATCATCTTCCACCTCATGAAGATATATTAGGATGAAAGAAGAAGAAAAAATAAGAAAAAAGAAAAAAATAGAAGTTTTCCGGCGAAGAGCTTCCACTTTTTTCTTTCTTCTTATTTTTTCTTATTTCTTATCATAATATATCTTAATGAAGTGGAAGAGGAGGAAAAATAAGGAAGAACGCAAAAAAATTGACAAAAACGGATAAAAAATGAGCGAGTTATGAAATTTTAAACATTCCCATTTTATCGTGTCGTCGAAGACACGATAAATATTCAAGTTACATTTTTTGTGTCTTTGACGACACGATAAAATATGAATTTTCAAAATGTGATAACTCGCTCATTTTTCATCCGTTTTTGCCCATTTTTTTGTGTTCTTCCTTATTCCCCCCCCCCCCCTCCCTTCATTAGGATCACATAAAAATATATAAATTGAACTTGTTACTTGCCAATGAGTATTTCACGCTTTTGCCCATTTTTATCCTCTTATTTCATGTCCAGGAGCGGTCCAACACTAATGAGTGATCTTTATATGCGTTTCTTCTCGTATAGATCTTAATTTTTGTAGTTGGGAGGGCTTCCTCGCTGCTCTTACATCAAAATCCCTTCATCCCGCTCGTTTTCTCGCTTTTTGGTGCGAAGATTACCTTTCCCGATTTGGGCGGCACTGATGCCAGTGATGATATGGGCGGAGATGCCGGACGGAATGCCTTCTTCTCCGACTGAACGCGAGCTTCTCCGGGTACCTTCTCAGATTCCGGGTAATATGGAAAAATGTAGAGTGTGGGTGGTTATATCTAAATCTAAGGGTATTTTGGGCATTTTCCGTATCGATTTTTGGCATATGGGATTTTACTAGAAAAATCAGGTAATATGGGAAAACAAAAGTTGGCGCCAAGTAATATGGAAAAAACTCCCCGATTTGGCTTTTTTTTTATGCTAAGTAATATAGCCCACCCTCTTGTTGTAATTTATCAGAGCTGTGTAAAGTTGTAAACCCTTTTATTTAAAAGTGAAATGAATTCAGTGGAAAGATGGATTCAACATCAGAACAGTGAATTCAACTTCAAAAGCAAAATCAACTGGAGATTTGACATTGTACTGAAGGAATAGCATCGATTATTGCGCCCCTAAAAAAATTGTTGATTCCCAATTGTGGTGATAGGATTGTTGCCAAAAAAAAAATTGTGGGGATTGGGTTTTAAGAGAAGGGTGACACTTCTCGACATTCCAAAATGTAAGTAGGTTTAGAAAAAAGTCATTTCTTTTAGGATGCTCAATAACACCCCAAATATTACATTTTGACGGTAGAGCTCCACCTTCAAGACTCGCTATTGGCAATGGCCTTCTACTGAAGGAACTAATAGCCATGTCAAACATTTCATTGAGTTCAATTTGGCGGTAAGGATCCACAGTCTTTGTTAATAAACATGCATTTTTTGTCAAATAAAAAAACAAGCATTTTCTGGAGTTAGTGTATCTGTCGTAGACAATCTATCCGTTCTCTGTAAACGTTACCCTGAGAGTATTATACACAATACACCGCTAATGTCCATGCCCTCTCAAAATTTCCTTAGATTTCCTAGTTTTTGCCCTTGTTACACAAGGAAATACTTAATTTACCCTAGTAAATAGTGCAGGCAGCAGACAAACAAAGCATTCATATAACATATTTCCAAAGAGTGTAATGATAATTTACCAAGTCCGTAAAAGGTATGGTTTCAAAATGTTCTCCGACTCTTTCCGGTTTGATGGACTGTTCTGGTCTGCTTTGACCTCCCATTGCAGCAGTGAGGCATGGAAAAGCCCCCTGGAGATAACCCTTGCAAATTGCCTTAGCAGCCACATTGCAGTGGCAGGGGCTCGATTAGCTCTCTGTGTGCATACTGTAGATATCAAGTTTGGCTTGCAAGTCTGTGTTTGTGTGTGATTATTTTAGTCTGTCATTGTTTATTCGTTCTCTCTAGCAGACCATTTGTGCAATATGCTTTTCGTTTGTGCGGTGTCTTTCCTTTGCCAAAGGCAAAAATCTTGACGCCTTCAGAAGTTCCCCCTGACAAATAAGATCTCATCATCTACAAACAAATTTGTCAGCCATGTGCATACTTGTTAGCCATTTTCAACCTCAGTAGAATCCACCACTCCAAATATTATCAATATCAACAGGCTACCCAATTTTTGTTACTCTCTTGGTCCTCATTGCATTCCTTCTTAGTCTTGAACAATCCCCTACTTTTATCAAGCCTTCCCTTAATCATCATATCAGCAAACTTGTATCTGATTTCCATAAGAGGATGCTTGTCAATCAGTTGACGACCCTCAAAGGCTTCCCTGAGTATGACAGTTTGTGTCCCACATTTTTGAGAAATATAAAAAATTCCTGGGTGGCGCTCAAAGACTTTGGTGAATTTATATGGCAGCTGAAGAGGTTTCCTGAGATTGCTCAGATTTTTCCGTTGGGTTCTCCTGCTAATGGTGAGATGAAGGAGCTCATGAAAAACCCCCACAATTCGCTTCTCTGAGACATCTGTCCGGGGATCAAGAGCAGTTGCGTCTGCATAAGGGGATGTGTATGGAAGTGTTTGCCATTCCTGCAACCATGCCATGCATTTCTTCTTCAAGCCAAAACCCCTTGTGAATTTCACAGGGAAAGCAAGGCAATTCCCCAACTGAGGATTGATGTTAGAATCCTTCTTCTGTAAGTTGGAGACGGCAAGGTCTTGATCCCAAAAGGAGAGTTGTAGGCCAATTCGGTCATCTGGAAGTTTGATAAGGCCAAAAAATTGTTGGTATTGATTTACCAGGGTTTTTGAGTAGTCGTGAGGAAGACCCATGTCCCACTTCAACTGGTCAACAGTTTGGAGAGGGAGTGTCCACTGAAAGGTGAGCATGAGAAGCTTCCGAAGTCTGTCCACTAGCTCTTTTTCCGCATCTTTAAGTAATTGAAGTTCTTGGCCATAAAGTTGTGTGGCATCTTCAGTCAGGCGGAAGCATGGTAGCCGCTGGCAATTAGTGAACTCCTCAAAGATGGTTGGATATCGTCTCATGAAGGACGATACTTTTACATGCTCCAGGCCAAGCTGCCTACGGCGCTTAGAAAGACGGTGGACAGGGAGGCTGCCTTCAGAAGCTATACAGTCTTTGAGCTCCCATGCAGCCTTAAGATCTCCCTCTCCAGATACAACATTATCCAGGGTGCTATCCTTGACCCACTTCAGTCTCACATTCACAAGTGAGAATCTTTGCTGGAAAAATACACCATATCGACAGGTATAAGATGGGGGTGGACGGAGATAACATGCCATAAACATGGCAGCGCTTTAGCATCTCTACAAAATTCAGATGAAACTTTCTCCTTCAGGATCAAGGAAACATTAAAGTACTAGGAAGAAACCCACCATGCCAGCACCATAAAAACAAACTAAAAGAATTACGACGTCAGAGGAAATTTGGAATCACCTAGGTTGAAATACATCTACCAATCAATGAAAGATAATAAAAAAATAAAGAGACAATAAAATTGTGTTGTTCACCTAGGACGAAACACATCTACCAATCAATGAAAGATAATAAAAAAATAAATAGACAAAAAAATTGTGTTGTAAAATCACAACACATCATATAACATGAAAAAATGCTTCCATCCACTATGAAACCCAGAACTCAGAAAACAATTACTTCCACCTTTCAGGATCATAGATGTTACCATATAAAACATAAGTAGCTCACATACAGCATAACACAAATTAAAGAAGCTGGAGTTCCTTTATGCATTAAATGTTGACAACATTCACAAGTAACCAGTGTCAATGGTTGAGCAAAAAGAACAACTAAACACGCTCTAAATATTGATGGCAGAGAACAGATACCGTAGTAAGCTAATGCAAACTCTTAGCTGCAAGACTCCATTTTAGGAATAACATTTTTTATCAGGACGAGAGACAACCTGAACAGAGATTTTCAAGGTCCGAAACAAATGATCCAACAGCACAACCAAAAAGCTTAAGTCCTCGATTCGAACAAACAGATATCAAGACAGTGAAATCGAAAACTTGAATCAAAACCAGTATCCCAGCTATTTCCGAGCTTTCAGTGCTACTAAGACATCAACCCACATTGGTGGCCGGGATGATTAACAGTGGAAAATCACTGCAATGCAAGTTCCTCACATAAAAACTGCAAACCTATCATTCAGGCCTTCAGTCAAACAAGAAGCCTCCATTCTATGATTGCAGCCAATGCAAGATAAGACCAAGCAGACCCCAATAAAAAAAGATTGTACACATTCAAATTGAAGCAAGTGCGTTCTTCCAAACCACATCAATCCATTAAAATACCCTAGAGAAAGTTCCAACTCATAAAAACTGCACACATTTCTCTCAGGATTTCTGTCGAACAAGTAACGTTCATAATATGGTTGCAGCCAATGCAAGATAAGAGCAAGCAAAACCCAATAACAAAAGATTAAACACATTTAATTGAAGGGTTTGCATACTTCCAAGCCATGAAAAAGAGACAAAAAGCTCTCTTTTTAGAGCATGTTAGAGAGAGAGAGAGAGAGACAAAAATGGAACCTCGCCAACTTAGAGCCGACTCTAGCTGCGATGGCGACTTCAAAAAGATGGAAGCAGCGTTGGCCGTTGGAAAGACAGTGCTTGGTCCGGTCGTCGCCGGGGATGGCCGGAGCTATCGGCTGCTGCGGCGGCGGCAAGGCGGAGGTCGAGCCTGGCTCTCTCTCGTCTATTGGAGTGACTGAACGAGCACGGGCCAAAGAATTTGGTCGGGCCAATCCAAATACTGTATGGTTCTAAAAAACTACTGTACCAAATACGTTCTGTTTAAAAACTGCCTGGGTCTCGTATTAATAGCTACATTTGAGGAGTATACGTGGTTGGAGACCTTTTCAAAACTTGACTTTGTTGGGTTTTTTTGTTGAAAAAAAAATTCACTCCCTCTACCTTGTTGTAGACAAGAAGACAATCCGCTTTAGCTAATCCTTATGGTCAATTTAAATAGATTTTGAAACTCTTCTTCCCCACCATTAGTTAGGGATTTCATCTTCTAATAAAAATCAACAGTTTTTAGATGGAGCTATTAAAACAGCATGGAGGGAGTAATAATGCATGGGTAACCTAAAAGCATTGCACAAGTGTGTATGAGATGTTTTTCAGAGTTACAATATATTTCACGTTGGTTAGTGTCTCTTTTGGATCTCCAACTTCTTATCAACCACTAAAGCAAAAATTTGTGGTTGATTCGCCCACGTTGGGGCATCCAAACTCTGGCCTTCAACGCCAACATGTGTAAAGTTGCAGCTTGAAGAAAGAGGAAAGAAGCATCTCAAAGGATTGTCAACTTAAAAAAAAATGTGCTACTTGATTATGATTATAATCATGAGATGGTTGTCCCGTATTTTTATTTTTTACTTTGATTTTTAATTCAACTTGCCTTTATTTTATTATCCAATAAAATTCACTCAATATATAATAAAGACAAGTTTCATTATACATAAGATTAGATTGGAAGGAGTTTTTATAAAGGTTCTATTAGGTGGCTCGCCCATGTTTTGTTGGTAGGGGCTTTACGAGTTTAATAAAATTCACTCATTTTATAATACAGATAAGCTTTATTAAACCGAAGGAGTATCCGGTACGGTCCGAGACGCCCGATCTGGTTCACGTTCAAGTATAGTTTCTAACCCACCATTCCGGTTCGTCGGTTCGCTCACCCACCTCCCCTGGGTCGCCATTAATGGCCCTTGATCAGCTGGTCGCCCTCCTCCAAGCCTCAGCTACCAGCCATGAATTAATGAAATTGGACTCCATTGAGCTCAAACCCTTCTCGCCTCCGCCGCTCTCCTCACTGTCAAACTACATAGTAGCACTCCCAGCAGCTCTGTTGTTGCAGTCCAGTTGACTGACCATGTATGGCTTTGATCGATTCCTCTGATTGCATCAATTGAATCTTGATGCAAATGCATTTTTGGGGCAGAAGCAGGAAATGGGTCTTCGTTGTAATCTGGTTTTGGTTTATTCCTGCTTCTGTCTCTCTGCCCTTGTGAAGCCTCATGCGGGTAAAGTTCATCTTTTTCTTCTTGTTGATCCTAGCTGGGATTATTATTATGTTCAATTTGACTTATTTGCATGTGAGATGATTCCTGTTTTGTGTTTAGTTGTTTCAGATTCTTTCTTTTGTGTATTTAGTGGTACAAAGTCACATTAAACTTAACAATGGAAACTATTAGCAACCAAGAAACAGATTTATTCAGTTGTTTATTGTCATATTATTTCTACATTTAAAATTCACTTGAGATTTGTGGTTGGGATAGTTGATTATACTAGGTTGGATTGTGAATTCTTTCCATTCCTGTTTAAAAGTCTCTGGCTTGATGAATGTTGTTTGTAATTAAGCTTGGTTTTGACTTTTGAGCTGATACTATCCAATATGAAAGCCTTCTTGGACAAAAAATCGACGAGAGTCTCATAAAACACTCATATTTGGCTTGTGGAAGTTCCTCTGCATGGAGTTACTCTTGGCTTCTAGTTGAATGTGTTATTATCCTTTATTTATTAGTAGTTAGTCGTTCCATAATATGTTGGCCATTCGACCCTCAAAAATATGAGTTAAAACTTGGTCTATGGGTGGTACTGAAGTTCGAGGTCTTGCCTCACAAACAATCTTAGTTATGTTTCTGGCTGAAAGTGTTGTTTTCATATTCAACAGCTTTGTGCCCAGCTGGATGGAGAGTCAACCCTGATAAGAATAAATGCATTGGATATTATGGACGTTCCTTGTCTTGGGATGCATCAGAAGCGTCCTGCCAGCAATATAATGCTAACCTAGCCGCCTTGACGGCCGTCCAAGATTTAACTGTTGCTCAGAAGCTATGTGCCGACAGCAGTGAAGGGTGCTGGGTTGGGGGCCGAGGTTTCAATTCATCCAACGGTTTTAGCTGGAAATGGTCTGACAATGTAACGCGTTGGAATGAATCAGTCTTTCCTGGTTCCCCATTTCAATTCAACTGCTCCAGTCCTTCATGTCACTCTACCAACCCAGCAAATTTGTGTACGCTGGTGACTAGTGATCATGTTAGTCTTGTGGGTGAAAGATGCAATACCTCACACGCCTTTATATGTATGCTTGATATAGGTATCTTCTTTATCTTAACATCTTTTGTATTCTTCTTTTAGATCTTTTTCATATGATAAACTCTTCCTTTATCAATGCCGCAATCTATTCACTTTAATACCAGAAAACCAGTGTTACCACAAGCGCTGCCACAAGGAATATCTTATCATCCTTGCAGTTGTCAGTGGGTTGATTCTTTGCACATCTCTGGCTGTTGTGCTTTGGCTACTTCTGTACAGGAGGAGCAGAAAGAGAAGAAGATCCCGGAAAGCATCCAATCCATCTGAAGCTGCATTGGTTGCTCCATCATGGAAAGTTTTTACCAATGAAGAGTTGAGGTTAATGACTAAAAGTTTTAGTGAAGGAAATCGACTCGTTGGTGATGCCAAAACAGGTGGAACGTATAGTGGGGTTTTGCCTGATGGTTCCAAAGTTGTTGTGAAGAGACTGAAAAGATCCAGCTTTCAGAGAAAGAAAGAATTCTATTCTGAAATTGGGAGAGTTGCAAGACTTCACCATCCCAATCTGGTAGCTATCAAAGGATGTTGCTATAACCATGGGGATCGTTATATCATCTATGAGTTTGTTGCTAATGGGCCCTTGGATAGATGGCTGCATCACATACCAAGAGGTGGCAGAAGCTTGGATTGGGAGATGAGGATGAAAGTGGCCATAACACTTGCCCAAGGAATTGCGTGAGTTCAACTTTCAAAACTGTATTTGCTTGATATGGTTACTCTTTCCATAGCTTGTGTTTTTGTCCTGATTAAGGATATTTCATGTGATTGCCATTATCATGGTGTTAATTTTCTTTCTGGAATTGGATATCACTAGAGTAGTGGTACACGGTGCGCTGCCATGGATGGAGACAGCCCCATGTGTACCCCCGCGTGAGTCCTGTACCACCAATGAAAATGTTTTGAGGGCGTCAGGCTGCAAAAAGTTTTAGCATTTTCCTTGTCATTATCATGAGCACCTTATCCCATATATAAGGAGTTAGTGGCATAAATTTTCCTCCGCCGTTTGGCCTTATCTTAGAATTTTCTACATCCAAGTCACACATCACCAAATCTTTTCTCACTAGTTGCTTCCAAGTCATCTTGGCTCATCCACTTTAGGCCTCTTTAAGTCATTAATCGTATATCCTTACAGGTTTTATTTGTGTTCTTCTTTGAACATCGATGAACTATGTCAATCGGCTTCCAACAAATGGGCTACCCCAATTTTCCCCTGCCTCATTTGTTTCTGATATAAGCCCGTTTTCCTACTCATCCATCTTACCGTTCTCACTCTTCAACAGTCATCTTATTTTCATACAGAAGATTGCAAGTCTCATTATTTGTCTTAGACAGTTTACCTTGTAACTTATTAGAAATCCACTTAGCATACAGTACTTCTGAAGTTGCTCTTCTCTGTAACATTTAGCCCTAATCTCATGAGCAATATCTTTATTTGTTTCTTGATTCTGTCGTTGATTTAAATATGATAACTACATTGGTCACACAGGCATTTCTTCTTCATCTAATTGAACAAAACATTCATTTTTCGTAACATTACTGTAAGAGTTTGTTCCTTTTACTTGTATTTTACCACTTCTCTCTCCCCCCTCCCTCTTCTGCCAGCACCCCGACTTCTTTTTAACTCTATCTTTCTGTTTCCAGAGTAATTAACAAAAAAATAGTAATGGATAGTCCATTTTTTCTCTTGTGGAATTAGCAAATGGATAAATATTATTGTGGATTAGATTTGCTTACACTTATGAACCTTCTACCTTTCCCTTATCCTCCTTTCAACATCTCTATCCTTGTATCTGTTGTTCACTTACTGTTTTAAGGGTTATCACAATTACTCTGGAAACAGGAAAACTTTTTGCAACATGAGATTTCTACTTATTAATACCATCTCATGTGTTTCAGTTTCCGCGATGTTTGTTTCAATGTACAGCTAACTATACTCTGCAAAGGAATTTATTACTGAGTTCAAGTTTTACTCTGTAAAAAAATCTTATAAATCAGGAAGATCAGATTGTAGGATTGCATTGTTGTTTCTTGAGGGTGAAAGAAACATATGTTCATGGTCATCTGCTTGTAGGGAGTGAACACATGCCAGTTATTTATGATTGACCTCTGAAAATTACTGAAGCATCTGGTGCCATTGAAGCCTTAGAATTACACAGGTTGTGGCTGGTTACTAAATACTTCTTTTTCGATACAACTTATCGACCACACCCCCTCCCTCCCAGATGCCACAGGCCCAAATTGGTCTGGTGACCTCTTCCTCGACAGGGAGAGGCCTTATCCAGCACACTATAACTGGATTGGCAGAAAATATCAACTTACTGGTTACTAAATACTTAGGAAGTGGTTGACTCTTGAAATTCTACCAGCATTGTTGTCTATTTGGTAAGCATGAGACTCATTCATGCACAACCTTTTTTCTTAGAGCTTTGATAACAAGAATTCTTAATGAGAGATTCTTTTCTATTGGAAATATTTGTTATAAGGAAACAATCCGGACCACAGTAGATCCTTTCATTTTTCCTTATTTTTTCTTGCCTATAGTATTCCTCAAATGTAGAGACCTCCACTATAGAAGGCTTTGTGCGATAATGTCAAATTTGGGGTCAACAGTCATGTCCAAGACTCCAGCTGGATCGTGATCATGAATGATGGCCATTGTATAATGGTGTGTAACCACAGTGGTTTTAGTTTTTTAAAATTTAGGCTAGACACCAAACCAAGTCTGCAGTGGCCAAAAGTTGACATAGGTGCACAACAGTGAGACTGTTCCACTGTATTTATCCCAATTTAGTAGTGAGATGATAAATTTAGATGGTATTCTTTCTTGCCTGCTCGACTATCTGGTCAACAGACACAGTTGAAAGATCTACATGGATAAAGGATAAAGGTTTCAGTATTTTTCCATGCTCATGGGGGCACATTATCAGGCACGGGGTTGCTCAATATAGTTACTATATCATTAACATGGTGAAGCTGATGATGGGAACTTAAGAAGGACGATAAGAATGCCTCGTAGCGGTTACTGAGACAATACAAATACCTCGTAGCGCTACTTAGCCTGATTCAGTAAGTATATGCAGATTTACTCAGATTTGAGGGAGAAAGAAGCTATGGAGGGTCCATGTCCATGCAGTCATGAGGCTCTAAGATTCTAGGAAGGCCGGCCTAAAGGTTCATGGCAAACTTAAGAGAAAGAAGTAAAAGAGACAAAAGAAAGAAGATAAAAATAGTCGGATGCCTTTTGCTGATCTTATTCTCCCTCTGTCCTATATTGACCATCCTATTTTGTTTATGAAAATGATATGAACTTTGTTCATTTTGGAAAACCAACAGGACACTTAATATGGGAATTTTAGATCATTTTGGAAAGCAAAAAGGACACTTAATGTGGGACAAAGGAATTACTTTTCTTTAACCCTTAGAGTTTAAGTATGGCCTTTAGCGACATAGGGGCACAAATCTTGGAAAAGGATCGTCGTCTTTTCCATAGATGATTTTGGATTCTTTTTCATTTGTGCCATAATGAGAATGTTGATTAATTCTTTGGAATTTAACGTCTAGCACTTTATATTGGGATCAAATGGATGTGCATCTGCTCCAGCGATTTCAAACTATATTTTTCATCCGTTAAAAGATCAACTGCATGGATGGGAATAGATGGAGGGCGTTTCTAGTATAATATTTTGCTCCTTTTATAAAAATTGATTCTCATCACATTTTTTACATAACATTCTACCACATATAGTCTCCACCTTTTTTCTACCTTTAGGCACTTCATTTTGGAAAAATCGTGTGCCGTGACAATCTAATGCTAAGCTCTAACAGTGCTTTTGGTTGTCATTTGCATATGAGTGCATTTGAAACGGATTTCATGACTAATTACAAGTATGGTAAACAAAATGTTTGGCTCCTACCTATTTATATTTAGGGGCCGTTTGGGGCGTGATTAAAAGCAAAACATCCAGATGGGATGTTTTGCTACACTGTAGCATCTGGATATTTTATATATCCAGCTGAAACACCTCATGAGGTGTTTCAGCTGGATGTAAAAATCCACATGGATGCTACAGTAAATATCCAATATCCAGTCTGGATATTTTGCAATAATCACGCCCCAAACGGCCCCTTACTTGCTAATTGGGAATGGAAGGTGAGATATCATGAAATTTTGGATGGTTAAAACATTAGATTTCTAGACACCGCATAATATTGTCAGTCGTGATTTATTATTCTGTTTGTTGACACTTGGTTGTGGTATGGTAGAGTCTAAAAGTTTTGGATTGTGGGTTTTGTGCATGATATTATCAGTGTTCAAATCTTGACATGTGTCAAGATGACTTGACACTATAAGTCAAGCTTTACTAATAAATCAACTGATGTTGCTTAAACATAACACAACTTAAGTGATTCCGTAGTGCAAAACATATTTTGGTGTGCCTTGAAGAAGTGACTTATAAGTTTGTTATGAAAGCACTTCTATCCTATAGAGGTTTTTATTTTACTCTCTGCTTTCTTTCCATGAGCACCTATCTTCGCTGTTCTTTCTATACATCTCCTATTTATGAGTTCTTTTTTATGTCATTGAACAGCTTTCTGCATGATAAAGTTAAGCCACAGGTGGTGCACAGGGATATACGTGCCAACAATGTGCTCCTTGACGAAGAGTTTGTGGCCCATCTTCTGGGTGTGGGCCTTTCAAAGTTCGTGCCGTGGGAAGTAATGCATGAGCGCACAGTGATGGCTGGCAATCATGGATATCTGGCACCAGAGTTCGTCTATAGAAACGAACTCACAACAAAAAGTGATGTATACAGCTTTGGTGTGCTACTCCTAGAAATTATTAGTGGGCGCAGGCCTGCACGTGCAGTTGATTCCGTTGGATGGCAGAGTATATTTGAGTGGGCAACTCCTCTAGTCCAGTCTCACAGGTATTTGGAGCTTTTGGATCCACTCATCAATGATATTCCTGATGTGGGGATTGTCCAAAAGGTTGTGGACCTTGTATATGCTTGCACACAGCATGTTCCTTCTGTTCGTCCAAGGATGTCGCATGTTGTCCATCAGTTGCAGCAAATAGGGCTTAAAAGTGCTTCTGAGCAGACGAGTGGCAGTAGCTCGACATCTACTTCCCGAATGTCACCTGCTAGTCTTTGGATTCAGATGCCTTCTATTCGGTAATCTGAAGGTGGTAGTTATTTAAGACACTTAAATTCCATTATGTGCTGCTTTCAATCTGCTTTTGTATCTGTCTTACTATATAGTACTTAGTTTGGTAGGAGTTGTGCAACTAGAAACCTTTTTTTTGCAACCCTACAAAGAAGAAGATGTGCATAAACATGGCAGTATGCTTAGGCCCAGATAAGTGTTAAAGTGAAGTTCGGCACATTTGAGAACATATATTTTAATTTGTTTTAGGCAAAAGTTCAGAGTTTCTTACATCCAAAAATTTGAATTTTGGTTATAACTTTTCCGACAATATGTGGCACGTAGACATTCTTTCACAAAAAATGTACGTTGAGTAAATATTATCTTTTTGAAAGAGTACATGTAAACCGATTAATTAGCTCTGTGAAGATGAAAACTTAGGGAGTTTATTTGAGCGAAAATTAAATCCTCCTGTTGACAAAATGATAAAATAAAAATGATGAACAAACAGAAAAGTTTTTTTAAAAAGCTTTGATCTTTTATAACCTATGTAACTCTGGAGTGAAAAATATCATTGCTTCATTAACATTTTAAAGAGGTTTGCGTATTAAATGCTAGCCCTTTCAGTGGCTAAGAACCAATCACGACATTACCTTGTAAAGTCATTTTAAGTAATAACATTGCCCATGATCTTCTAATTACCATGTCTCATATATTAGTTAATTTTAAGTAAGCTTCGTCATTTTTCTTGAGTGGCCATGATAGTATCCTTTCAATGCTCCATCAACTGTGAGGGGCAAAATTTGACCTTTGACTGTGACACCGTAAAAAGTGATGGCAGTGTGAGCTGCTTTGGTGGGATAGTTGTGTTAGAATATACAATAAATGAATAAAGATTTTTGTTTCCTAATAGCTCGAGCTTTTAGGAGCTTTTTTTTATCTAACATAGTATCGGAGCTCCACGTTAAGGAAGGCCCTGGGTTTAAGTCTCACTGGAGGCATTTATACCCCAATTGTGTTCCACGTGCCATGCTTTGAAGATACTTGCACGTGAGGGGGGATGTTAGAACATACAATAAATGAATAAAGATTTCCATTTCCTAATAGCTCGAACTTTTGAGAAACTTGGTTATCTAACAAGTTGGTCAATTTCTGGATGTGTTAATGGGTAGAAAACTGCACTCTTATCGCATGCTGAGAGGCTAGAATTGATCAAATCAATTATTGGTGGATTAAATGTTTATTAGACATCTTGCTTTAAGCTCCCCAAAAAAGTCTGCCAAAAAGTGGAGAGCATCATGGTCACGTTCCTATGGAAAGGTTCTACCTAATCCAACGGATTTCACAATAGCTCATGGCGAAAGCTATGTCGTCCCACGAAAGAAGGAGATCTTGGGGTCAGACGCATCTAAGACATCAATAATACAAATCTTGTCAAGCTCTTTTGGAGTTGTGTTACTTGTAAAGAATCTCTCTGGTGTCTATGGGTTCATGGGGTGTATCTTTGTACTAACTCCATCTGGACGAACAGACACCATAATTGCTCTTATGCATGGCAATCCATTCTTCAATTGTAAACCTTCATGCAGGAGCGATGTGCTGTCAATATTGGAAATGGGTGCACAATGCGGATGTGGTTGGACCCTTATGCGGCCCCTTATCTCTTGCTTGGAAATATGGTAACGGAACCATTCTGGAGTTGGGAGGTAACTTAACTGAATCAATTACGGATTATCTTAGGTTGGGCAAACTCCAAAATGAATTTCTACTCTCAAGAAGAGGTGACCTCGCCAAGAAGGAAATCCTAGAGAAACTGCCGGCGCTTACTGATGCGGAGGATTCCTATGGGTGACTTAACCAATCTGGAAAGTTTATTTTCAAGAGTGCCTGGGATGCCATTAGAGTGAAATATGGAAATGAGTCATGGTATGACCTTATATAGTTCAAACACCGGGTAAATCGATAATTTGAAAAGAAGAGGGATCTCTTTAATAACAGGTGTGTTATATGCCGGAAAAACGAAGAATCTATCAGGCACTTAATGTTTGAATGCATATATGCGAAGGTGGTTTGATGTATATTCCTACATAAATACAATATCCAGCACACAATTGGAGGGTGCTCTACGGAACTAGATTGGCTGACTCAGTTAATCAAAAACAACAAACACAAAGGGCATATAATCCTAGTTGGGTTCATAAGCTTTATCACTATGATATGGGAGGCGAGGAACATGTGAATATTTGATGACAAAAAACTTGAGTAAAGGAGATCCTTAACGCTTTCTAACTTAAGGATATTTGCCTCACACATTGCCCTTTCTTGCACACCTTTTGGGATGAGCGGAACCCTTGAATACAGAGGCTAGTGGGACCATAATATTTGAAGGAAACGACAACTTTTTATCACAATTTTGACTTTTGTAGCTTTGGGCGATCGATCGGTTCTCTCTCCTGATCGATCGCATTCTAGGGAAAATGGACAATACTGCAATCTTGATCGATTGCGCTGGTCCCGATCGATCGCGCATGCTGCAAGTGCGTGGAACTGCAACTTCGATCGATCGTCTGCAACTGATCGATCGTTTCTACAGGGAAATGGATAGTGGGGACGACTGACCAATCGATCGCCTATGCCCGATCGATTGTATCTACAGAAATATCATGAAGCCGATATCTCGATCGATCACCTCTACCTGCGATCGATCGCATATGCAGGAATTGCTTGAAACTGCAATCTTGATCGATCACCTACAACCGATCGATCACTTCCTTAGGAGAAATGGATAGTATGGACGACTGACCGATTGGGCGCCTACGCCCGATCGATCAAAACTGCCGGATTCTCATGGAGCATCAATCTCGATCGATCGCCTCTACCTATGATCGATAGCCTCGATCGGCCTCCTTATAGTGATCGATCGGCCCCTAATTTTGACTTTGCCCTACCTGTTTGAGTAGGCTTCTTTGCTTTGTATTTTATTTCCAATGAGGTTGTTCCTCTCCCTTGATCTGAGTTGTGTTGAGGAAAGGTTGTACTCCCCTGTTTTCTTTAATATAATTTTTAATTATAAAAAAAAACAAGTTGGTCTACTGTAACTGACACTGGTGAAAGTAGAATGCAGCAAATGCAGAATTTACCATACACGATCAAATTAATGATTTTGGAATCCTCAATTGTTTTATCTGATCTTTCTTTTCAACCGCTAAAGCTGTCATGATTTGTTGTTTTTTTAAATAAAGATTAGAATTTGTTGGTGAGTGACTAGGAAATTGTTTTATGAAGACTAGACGAAAATTTTGGTAGATAAATATGTTTTTTCCATTTTTCGTATATTTCCTGGTTGCAATTATGTTTGTTTTTTTATTATTTTTCTTTGTTAATATTGTGCAATCTACGTACAATGAAATGCTTCAAAGAGTTGATAGATGGCCATAAAAACCATTGTGATCTACTAACATGACAAATTCCATGTTCGGTTGTTTTGAAACTTTTTTTCTCAATTTCCAACCTTGTTTAGATAAACTTCAAATAGTCTTCACCACTTGAGAGCTTCTAGGATAACAAATAAACATTTTTTGCTAAGAGGATATTTTTCACTAGGAACTCCGATCAATGATGTTCAACTTCGAAAACAGTCGATTCACTAGGTATTAGCATTCAAAATTGAGAACCTGACATGTTTTTTAGGCAACATGGCAAAATTAACATTTTAAGAAGTGAATCAGAAGAAGCAACTTAAGATAGATTATGAAGCACAAACGTTTGGGCCCTCAAAACTCCTTCATGAATGACGTGTGGAGCGCCAGCAAACGATGCTCCCTATTGAAGCTCTACTCCTTGCTGAAGTAATAACAATTAACATTTATTGAATTGCTGAATTGTAATTGCGCTCCCGGCATGACGAATACTAAATATAAACAGGCAAAGGGACCTTCCATTAAGTAGCTGCATAAACAAAGAGACATAACACTAAGTTAGTGTATAACTCCAGTAAGGTAACATCTGACTACCGTCTGATACAATTTGTCTTCAGCAAGTGGAGTGCATATTCAGATATTTTCCTATGAACTTCAACAGATGCTCATTCAGAAGCTTTTACTCTAGTGTATTAGCATGCCAAAACACAGAACTAGTATAAAGGGTAAACAAAATGGAGAAGAGGATAAGAGTCTAGGGGAACGAATGCGTGGTGTACATACCAGTAGTGGGCACCATTATTAAGACTCAGAGATCTTTGTGGTACAACCTTCCATTCTCTTGATAGACCTGTCTAACAATTGGAATGCGCTTTACTTTGTTCCAGTCCTCACCTCCATTCCTCCTCAGTCTGTTCATGCACTCTTCAGAAACCAACCCCAAGTAAAACTCTTTGAGGTTGGTGAGGTGTTCAATCCCCATAGGGAACCTTTCTAAATTCTCACAGTTAAGAACTTCTAAGTAGTCAAGGCTGGGCATAGCTCCTTGGTCCATCACCAAACGGCGCAATACCCCAAACTTATCAATATATAGTTTCTTGAGCCTCTGGAAACCTTGACTCCCAGAGTGTAGTTCTTGTCCTTCATAGGCATCATTGTGCAGATTTAGTTCAATTAAATTGGGCAAATCCTGAAGAACACCAAAAGGATCAGTTGACAGTTTGGAGAAATTCAGCCTGAGCTTTTCAAGGCATTTCAGGGATAGAATGAACTCTGGAAAGCTTCTCAGTTCTCCTCTCAAGTTGATGCTTCTCAGAAAAGGGGATTTAACTGATAGTTTTTGTACATTCAAATGCTCCTGATCACTGCCTGGAAATAAGTATAACGATTGGAGCTGCCTCATGTTGTTGATGGATGCACATAGGGCCTCTCCATCACTTGAGCTCACTTTTGTTATACCAAGCCTCTTTAGCTGGGTCAATTTGCCTAATTCTTTCAGCTGCTCAGCACCTCCTGTGATATTTACGTGTGCTAACTTCTGCAAGGAGGTTAAATTTCCAAGTTTTTCCGGCATCTTTACTCCAAGATAAATCTGCTCATAGATTAATAAATGCCGCAGGTTTTTGAGCTTAAGAATTTCATTAGGCACTGATGAGATTGGAGAACATTTCAGATCTAATGTTTGCAGATTTCGGAGTTTTCCAATGCCCTTTGGTAAAATTCTAATGCTCGTTTTCCTCAAATGCAAATAACGGAGGTGGAATAAATCTAAGATCTCCAACGGAAATGACTCCATGTGGACACCCTTTAGATGCAAAACCTTCAAGGCCCTGAAAGGGGAAAGCGAGGGAGTTCCATTTGCTCCTAACAAGAGCAGAGAACGAAGATGTGTAAAGTTGGGACTCTGTGGCACACTTTGCCCACTATTGGCGACGAATCGCCGCACATTATCTGGCAATTCAGAGCTCCCTCGCTTCAAGCATAAATGAAAATTTTGTTCTTTAGACGCTGAAAGTATTAGTTCATACATCAAGTCATGGACTCTACATTTATGCACTCTCTCGAAGTAGTCCAACTTAGGTGCTTGAACTAAACTTCTCTGTACAAGCTCACTCAGGTAGTCCTCTGCAATTTTCTCAAGGTTTATATTATCTCTTGGCTTGATGAATCCCTCTGCAATCCAGAGTCGAGTTAACTTAGCTCGTTTAACAGAATAGTCCTCTGGAAAGACACCAAAATAGAGGAAGCAAGGCTTAAGATGGTGTGGAAGATTATCATAACTAAGCCAAAGAATTTTCTTCATTTTTTGCAGATTATCATTTGTTTCGATCTCTGAGCCAATGGAATGGTAAATGGTCTCCCACTCAGTTGGAGTCTGTCTCCTAGTTGACAAGATACTAGCAATGGCCACAATTGCTAAAGGCAATCCCCCACACACCTGCAGGATGCTGCGGGCAGTTGGTTCTAATTCATTAGGGCATCCATTTCCAGACTCAGCCCCAAACACTTTCCTGCCGAAGAGGTTCCAAGCCTCGTTCTCAGGCAGGGGCTGTAGCATATGAATATTGTCATTATGCTTAGAACAATAGGTCGCAACGCTGGCTATGCGGGTCGTGACCATAATCCTACTCCCGAACTCATTCTCTGGGAATGCACACTTAATAACTTCCCATGCATCAACAGACCAAACATCATCGAGAACAATTACATACCTCTTTTCTCCAAGATAGGCCCTCAGGGTCTCAACCAACTGAACATAAGCCATGTCACTCAGATCTTGGGCTGGTATCTCCTTCATTACTTGAAGCTGCTTGATCATGCTCTTGAGAAGATCTTCTAGGATAAATGTCTGTGATACTGTGACCCATGCATGGGAGACAAAATGAATCTTCACCCTGGGGTCCTCGTAGACCTTTCGAACCAGAGTAGTCTTGCCAAGTCCCCCCATTCCAGCAACTGAGACCACGGCATACTTACATTTCTGCTCGAGCAGCCTCTCGATCAGCTTCTCTCGTGGCTCCTCGATGCCGACAATTTGTGACTCCTCTACGAAGAGTGCCGTCAGCCTGGGGACATTATCAAAGTTGGCTGTGGCACCTGCACCTCCAGTTTCAGCGAAGGAAAAGTTGTTTTTCGTGTCTGAGATTTGCTGGAGCTGGTTCTGGAAATCCTGGACTTTGTTGCCCACCCAATGCCGGGCCCTGATCTCCCTGCAGAAGCGAGTGCACTTGTGGAGGAAGCCTGCGAGCCCGGGGCCGCTTGGCTGCCTCATGCGGTAGAAGAACTCATCGACGGCATCCTCGATACCATAGGCAGTCTCTCGGACCTGCTTCACCCACACCTTCACTCCCTCGTTTGTGTGCTGTTGCTGGTCTGCATCATGAAGGAAGGCTCGAATTGTCTCCAGATCACGTTGAATTGCGGTAACTCCTGCCTTTGCTCCACTTAGCAGTGTGGCCTCTTGGATTATCAGATTGGCAAGCTCCTGGATCAGAATGTTCACGGCCGTCTGCGCCATTGTTTTGCCGTCCTTGTGGGGAATGAGAGATTGTGTTTGTCTTCCTCCGAGCTCTCTCTCCCTATCTTTTCAAGTCAACTGTCTTTGATCAGTTCAAGGGGTGGCCATCTTTGCTGCGAAGTTTCTCATTTAAAGGCCTTCCTACGTTTGTCTGAATGAGGTCTTCGGGTTAAAAAGACAATTAGACAGCTGGGAATCCAAATAATTTATGTACATAAATATTCTGCTTGATAATCTGGTTGTTAGCAACCTCAAAGACTTTGTAATACATTGGACATTTCTTCAAACTAAGGTTCGCTTAAGTAGGTAGGCTGAATCATTTGTTTGCTTGATCAGATATACTGAATTTTTTAGTTCCATTATGCCCCCCCTACTAAGTCCAATGATATTGCTATAGTAAAATACATTATACATCTATTTTAGCACAATAGCAAATTCATATACAGCTGGGAAAATGTCATAGAAATTTCAAACCAGACCTTAGCTAGGTGCATGGATTGAAGATGGTTTGATGTACAGGAACTTGACTGCACAATGGTAACAACCAAAAGTTAGCGCAGTTACAAAGCTTGTCATTACAATTCTTGCAATGCAACTTGTAAATGTAAGCAATCTTGTGTATACTTCTTTTTTAGTTCATGAAGGAGGTTTTTTTTTTGGATAAACATAACGTGGTTGGTTAGCATAATTGTGAGAATCGCCAGGCTGACTGCAATTTTGCAATGCCATCTTAGATACTCATTTTCCATATTAATAGTTCTATTTGGGTTTTGAAAAAGAGACCAGTTTACCTGCGACCGGTCTCATGCAAGCTAAAGTCAAATTGAGTCATCGGATTTTGATCAAACGGTGGCTGTCAAAACTGGGAGAAGGTGGGTTTGAATCGCATTTGCCATCAGATCAAAATCCCAGGGCTTGAGGTGACTTGGCTCATGCAGCTTGCATGAGATCTGTCTCATGTAAACATTTCTCTTTGAAAAATGAACCGATTTTAGTTCATTTTGAAAACCAAATAGGAATATTAATTACTATGGAGGGGAGAGAGTATATCTTTTTTAGGCAACACGGCAGTTTACATTGAAGCCGGCCCCAGATAGCTAGGATAAGGCGTATGATGATGATGACGGCAGTTTACATTGAAGCCGGCGAAGATAATAGTCTACCTTGATTGGGACCCATTGATGATATTGACAAGAGATGTTAAGATATGTGAAGGTTTGCAAGGAAGGATGACTTGGAATTAACTTTTAAGTCTTTAACAACCAGACTAATCAATGATTGATGCTTTGTACCGATCAAAAAATGATCGATGTTTTGTAGGCTTGCGCTTACGGATGCTTGTATAAGGCTTACAACGTTGCACAGCCCTCCATGCAGCCCGATTTCAGCACGCGACAACAACTAGTTTAAACAGGAACTTGACTGCACAAAGCTTCTCATTACAATTCTTGCAATGCAACTTGTAAATGTAAACAATCTTATGTATACTTCCTTTTTAAGTTCATAAAGGAAGTTTTTTTTTTAATAAACACAATGTGGTGGTTAGCATAATTGTGAGAATCGCCAGGCTGACTGCAAGATTGGAATGGCATCTTAGATACTCCCTTTCCATATTAATAGTTCTATTTGGATTTTGAAAAAGCGACCAGTTAGATGAGGCAGGTCTCATGCACGCTGCATGAGCCAAAGTCAAATCGAATAATCGGATTTCAATCTAATAGTGGCTGTCAAATCAAGGGTCAGGTGGGTGTGAATTACACCTGCTGTCAGATTAAAAACCTAAGGCTCGAGGTGAGTTGGTTCATGCAGCTTGAGTGAGACCCGTCTTGTGTAAGCTTTTCCCTTTGAAAAATGAACTTATTTTAATTTAGTATTTTGAAAACCAAATAGGAATATTACTATGGAAAGGAGGGAGTATATATTTTTTTAGGCAACAGGTAGTTTACACCGGCGAAGATAATAGTCTACCTTGATTGGGCCCATTGATGATATTGACAAGATATATTAAGAATATATGAAGGTAGTTGAATCTGAATTCAATGGTTTGCAAGCAAGGAAGACTCGGAATTAAGTCTTCAACAACCATGTGGGGAGTCCTCTCACATGACTGATCAATGATTGATGCTTTGTAGGCTTGCGATCACGTATGCTTGTATAAGGCTTACAACGTTGCACACCCCTACATGCAGCCCCATTTCACCACGCGGGCGAGCATCATCTTTATTATGGCAAACAATACGTGTCTTCGATGCGAGATTGGGATGAGCTTTAACGATTCATATCTCTTATTTTTTATTTGTTTTCACTCATTTTTTTTGCATTCTTCCTTATTTATAATTCTTTTTCTTATCATGATAATAACTTAACTATGTTGGAACATTGCATACTATTTATCATGAATTTTACTATATTTTTTTAGATATTTTTTTAATATCGTTATGATATCATTATGATAAGAAAGAACACAAAAAATAAAAATGAACACAAAAAAAGGGTAAAAATAGATCAAGAATGAGAGATATATTAATTGTTAAAGGTTGTCCTAAAAAATATAGCTATCGTGTATTTGCGTCCACCATACTATTACAGCATTTAATTAATTATATCCCCTTAATTTCTTATCCGTTTTTACTTATTTTTTTTGTTCTTCCTTATTTTTAGTGCTCTTTCTTGCCATGATGCCATATAACATCCATCGCCGATCGTCGTCTCGCCAAGCTCGACCTAGCGCCGTGTTCGGTTATGTTTGAAAGTCTTTTCTTTTTTTTTTCTCTTTTTCTTCGACCGAACCGTACCGGAACCACTAAACCAACCCCAACCCAATTCGATTTAATTCAATTTGGATAAAACCCGTTGTAGCAATCTCCACCGCCAGATCTTCAAAACCTGTTTGACGTGCTCCACTTTTGGCGATCTAGAACTCTTAAACCTACATAAATAAAATAAAATTTTAATTAGATGCATAATAAAATATAAATCTATTAAATTAAATTAATGCATCTAAATTAATCAATTAAGCGCATTTATTTATTAAGCTTCTAATTGTTCAGTTAACATGAATAACCATAAATTATTATTATTTTAACCAAAATTACGACTAACATATAGGCAAAAATATATATAAAAATATGTATATTTTATAGATATCATCTTGTCACTGTGAGTTTTTTTATTCATCAACTTCGAAACATAAATCACAACTATCATTTTTTTCAGCCTAATAGTTGCTTCCAAACGTAGCCTTAGATATATTTGGGTACTCAATTTTGAGTAGTCATGCTGGGTACCTAAATGCACCTCAGCATGTGGGTACTCGATTGGAGAGGAAATTCCTCGTGTGAGTACCCAGAACTAGTCGTTAATCCTCAGATTTGGGAACTCAGGTTGGAGATGCTCTTAGCACCTGATATGGTATGGTGATGCCGGTTTTCGGTTGGAGATGCTCTTAGGCCTTAGCTAGATGAGTTTTGAAAATTCTTTTGATGCAGCGTTCACCAACGGTAGATGTCCATCCTCGACATTAACCATCTGAAAAATAGACCAATGGTAGATGTCCATGGACCATCTAATGGGGATTCTTTCAAGCTGGACTTTGCCGAAATGAGGCAGAGCATGAAGATCTTCGCCTACCCAGATGCTTACAACACCTGTTGGGATTGTCACATAAAGAGGGCTAAAATACTACCAAATTATGCACATAAATTGACAAATATATACATGAAATACTAGAATGAGTATAAGAATTAGAACCAGGTTCGAGGCACGCTATGCATTGTCCTTGAAACAGATATGCCGCCCTCCGTGCACAGGCGATTAATAGCGTTCCGTTCCCGAGATACAACGAACCACACTGTCAGTTTAAAGTTGCACTTCAAATCAAACTGATTGGATCTCGATCAGAGGAGACTCTATTGCTCAATGATGGATGATGAATAAAGAGTGAAGAAGAACAAGTTTTTCTTTGTTGTCTGTAACCCTTTTCTGTGGAAAATTGTTCTCTATATATAGAAGAACATTGTTGGACTTTTTCTGGAAGAAGAGACGCAATTTTCCACAGAGAAACGGCCATTTACTCGCTGTAACCGCTTAGCCGATCGATAGTTTTATAAGCCGATCGATCGCCTTATTTAGCTTAAAATTACGATCGATTGTTTTATCGCGGTGCACAAATCCTAAAATTCCAGTAACAACGATCGATCGTTTTCAAACCGATCGATCGGGCCAATACGCAAACCAAATTTCAGAAAATTACAGTAACTACGAACGATCGGTTTATCACGGTCGATTGTTACACGATCGATCGCGTTATTTTGCTGATCGATCGCTGCATTTTTAAATTAATTTATTTAATTTCAAGTCAAATTTCAACAATCCCCACCATGACTTGATATTAAACCAGTCTACACACTAAAATGCATACGACACATGAATGAGACATTGATCAATAGTACTCTAGGTTTTTGGCGATAGGTACCTTGCGGGTTTGAACCTACACCTAGTTTGGTAAGCTGCCACTCTCATAAGTTCGAAGTGAACTAAGTCTTGAACTTGAACCTTAGAGCAAGAGCTTTGACAAACCTAACAGTTAGAGTAACTCCCTTTTCGAGATCATTCGGGGTAGCGCTTTAGGGCCATGCGCCTTGTATCTTTTCATGAGTTGCACATTAGGGAACAAGCCCTCGTTCTCTTTAACTGCGACCTCAGTGGCACTCATATAGGTGACAGTCTCCAAGGGTAATCTGCATAACAATACCCTGCTTTTTAAGCCTTGACCTCATTAAGACTTTCGTCAACCTGTTTCATATGCAGTAGAGCACTCTCATCATCACACGGGAACGAGCATACATTTATTTTAATAGTGCTCTCCAAATCACGCATTAGCTTGTTGTTACCCATTGAATCTTCGTCGTGGGATCTCCACTCAGAGAGATTGGGTTGCTACTAACGATGACTTAAATCATAGGCTTTAAGCCCCATTCCCCTAGATGAGTTAAGGACTTGTCCTGCCGACAATCCTTTAGTAAACGAATCAGCCAACTTATCTGCTGATCGTATGAAACTTAAGGTAATGACTCCCAATGTAGTCAACTTGCGCAAGATTTTATACCTTAGTTCAATATGCCTAGAGGACCTCTTATTATGATTCTTACTCTTAACCTTATCAAGAGCTGATTGGCTATCACAGTGAATCAAAATTCTAGGAATTGGCTTATTCAACCAGGGTATATCTATTAATAGATCCCTAAGCCATTCCGCCATTCCTCCAGTTTTATCAAGAGCTACTAACTCAGCATCCATAGTAGATCTTGTTATCATAGTTTGCTTGGAAAATTTCCATGCAGCTGCCCCACCACCAAGTGTAAATACATAACCACTCGTGGCCTTTGTTTCATCAGAATCTGATACCCAATTAGCATCACTATATCCTTCTAATACAGTAGGAAACCCGTAGTCTTCCCACAGTATAGGATATATCCGGTCTACTGTAGTTTGCCAGATAACTCAAACTTCCTATCAGCTGTGAATATCTAAGTTGTGACACACTTTCCCCAAGATTTTTCTTTAGTCTTACACTTGAATCATACGGCGTACTGACAGGTTTTCTATCGAAGTAACTATACTTCTTCAGAATCTTCTCCACATAGTGTGATTGACTCACAACTATTCCATTAGAAGTCCTATCAATCTTTAAGCCCAGTATGACTTTGGCAAGACCCAAGTCTTTCATATCAAAATTCTCGTTAAGGAAACCCTAACCTTATTGATATGATCCACATTATTTCCAAACAACAAAATGTCATCAACATACAAACATAACATCACAAAACTATCATTAAACGACTTCCAATATAAACATTTATCCGATGTACATACAACAAAATTATTAGAAAGAAGAACATTATCAAACTTTTGATGCCATTGTTTAGGAGCTTGTTTTAACGCATAGAGAGATCTCACTAACTTACATACTTTTCTTTCTTGACCAGGAACTACAAAACCTTCAGGCTGCTCCATATAGATTTCCTCCTCCAATTCACCATTTAAAAATGCTGTTTTAACATCCATTTGATGGATCTCGAGGTTATAATGAGCTGCCAATACAATAAGCACTCTAATTGTAGTTATCATGGTCACAGGAGAATAAGTGTCAAAGAAATCTTGACCTTCCTTTTGACTATACCCTTTAGCCACTAATCTAGCTTTGTACTTTTCAATGGATCCATCAGGATAATATTTTCTTTTAAAAATCCACTTGCACCCAATGGGTTTAAACCGTGGAGGTAGATTCGTTAGAACCCACGTCCCATGTGCAAGGATTGAATCCATCTCACTCTGTACCGCTTCTTTCCATAAAGGAGATTCACTAGATGACATAGCCTCACTAAATGTCAAAGGATCCTCATTCTCCACCATGTAAGTATAAAAGTCATCTCCATGATTCTTCTCTATTCTGGTTCTTTTAAATCTCCTAACCTCTATATTGGTATCCAAATCTTCTATTCTTGGAATTGAAGATGATGAGCCATCTTCTTTATGCACTACAACTTTACTCTTTTCCTTCATAGGAAATACATTCTCAAAGAATGTTGCATCATCGGACTCCTTAATAGTATTAGGTGCATAATCCTGCCGATCTGACCCAATTACTAAAAACCGATATGCTCTACTACTTTGTGCATAACCAATGAACACCGCATCATATGTTTTTGAACCTAACTTATCAATTTTCACGTTTGGGATTTTCACTTTGGCAAGACATCCCCAAACCTTAATGAACTTCAAGTTCGGTTTTCTTCCTTTCATTAACTCAAAAGGGGTTGTTTTTTGTCCTTTATGAGGCACACGGTTTAAGATCATACAAGCAGAAAGAATTGCTTCTCCCCATAAATTCTTCGGTAGACCCGAAGACGAAAGCATATAATTAATCATGTCAATGAATGTTCTATTCTTTCTTTCTGCCACTCCATTAGATTCAGGAGAGTAAGGCGCTGTGGTCTCATGTATTATTCCTTGATCTTCACAAAACTTGTAAAATTCAAGGGAACAATACTCCCCACCACGATCAGACCTTAGTCTTTTGATCCGCCTCTCCGTTTGATTCTCAACCTCCATTTTATAGATCTTAAACTTCTCAAAAGCCTCATCTTTAGACTTAAATAAGTATACATGAAAAAATTTAGAGTAATCATCAATAAATGTAATGAAATATCTCATACCACCCCTAGTAATTAATCCATTCAACTCACATATATCCGAATGAACTAATTCAAGCAAACATGTAGACCTATCAATAGACCTATAAGGTTTCCTAGGTTGTTTTGCTTGAACACATATTTCACATTTATCACTAGTTACATCATGCAATTTCGGAATCAAATCAAGATTCATCATTCTTTTAATAGTATTTGAATTCACATGTCCAAGTCTCGTATGCCACACATCAAAAGAATTAACATGATAAATCAAAGAGTCATCTACTTGAAATAAAGAGTTATTACAAGAAACCAAATTTAGTTTAAAGAGGCCATCACACACATAGCCTTGCCAATAAAAGTACCATGTCTAGTTATTACAACTTTATTTGACTCAAACACTAATTTATATCCTTCTCGACTAAGAAGTACTCCACTAACTAGGTTCTTCCTCACACTAGGCACATGCATCACATTACAAAGAGTCAACGTGTTCCCCGATGTAAACCGGATGTCCACATTTCCAACGCCATAAACTCTAGCCTCAGAGGAGTTCCCCATTGTCACAGTCCTATCCTTTACTTCCTGATAAAAAGAAAAAGAAGAAACATCAACACCGATGTGAACAGTTGCCCCTGTATCAACCCACCAATCGGTAGATTCACATGCCAAGTTAATTTCAGAATTAGTTAATACTAACCTGTCATCTGAAGTAACCATGTTAACATGAGCAGAAGATGCAGCCTGATATATGGAAAATATACACATTTTTATATGCCTTTCTACCTATTTGTTAGTCATATTTTTAGTTAAAATAAGGATAATTAATGTTTATCTGTGTTAAGTGAATAATTTGGAGTTTAATGAATAAACGCGCTTAATTGAGTTATTTAGATGCATTAATTGGTTTTAATAGATTCATGCTTTATTAGGCGTATAATTACGATTTATTTTATTCATACAGGTCTTAGAGCTCCATGTTTCAGATTCACAAATACGCGTCAATCAGCTCATATGAAGAGATCGAAGATCCGGCGGGTTTTAATTAAGAAAAAAAAAAGAAAAAGAGAAAAGAACCGGAGTTGGTTTGGTCGGCGGCCGGTCTGGTTCGGAGGAATTAAAAAAAAAACGAAAGCAACCCGAGCCCGATGGCTCGGGCGCCTGAAACAGAAGAACAGAAAGCAGAGTGCTGATGGCGAATGCTCTGCTCGAGCTCTGTTCGTGCGTTGGCAGTCGACAGCAAAGACGATGGATGGGTCACGGCGGCCTGGGCACATCGAGGGCTCGACGACGACGGATTGAATCAACCACTGGATTGCGAGGAGGAACGCCGGCGATACAAAGGAAGAAGCTCGAGCAGAAGCGGTGATCGACAGAGCGATGGGCGGGGCTGAAAATCCGGCTCATCGTGGGTGATGACGAGGATGATCAGTGACGGAGAAGAAGCCGGCGGCGAAGGGAGTGATGGCGCGAACAGAGCAGCAGAAGGAGGAAGTTTTGGATTTGGAAAGTTCGAATGCGGGATGTCAAATCGAGAAAGACGAGTCGAAATCTATTTCCAAATGGTAAGTTGCAATTTCTGATTCAATCGAAGATTTCATAGAGGACGGATTTGGAATCAGCTTGGGAAATATTGTTTTTTTTTTCAAAGATTTACATGATTATAGTCCTGACCTTTCTTCTCTTTGCACTTGTTTACAAAATGTCCCGGTTTCCCATAGACCCAGCAAACCTTCGACTTCTTGTCCTTATGGATATTTGAACCAGGTTTGAAAGACCGATTCTTAAACTTCTTGTTGTTCTTCTTATTGCCATGAAACTTTGGTTTTCCTTCTACAACATTTGCTTGAGCACTATCTTTGACCCCAGAAGATAAGCCTTATAAGATTTTCATCTTACCTCTATGTTTTTCTTCAATTTGTATGGCCACCATAAGATCATCAACGGACATTGCGTCCCTTTTGTGCTTCAAGTTAACTTGGAAATCCTGCCATGAGGGCGGTAGCTTGTCTATAAGCGCCGGAACTTGGAGCCTCTCGTCAACGGGAATGCCTTTCCCAATGATCTTTGCTACCAAATTCTGTATCTCAACAACCTGGTCTCTAACAGATTTGTTGTCGACCATCTTGTAGTCAAAATACTCGCTTACAACATATTTTTCTTCCCCTTTATGCTCTTTTCCAAATTTCTTATCAAGGGTATCCCATAGTTCTTTAGTAGATTTAGTATTCACATGTAAATCATATAATTTATTGCTCAAGACACTCAAAATTTGTCCATGGCACAGGTCATCATCTTGTTTGAATTTATCACTATCAACACAAAAAAAACTTGATCGTTTAAAATTAAACCCTTGTAAGTGCACAAGGCAATTGCACTACAGCGAGTATTAATAAGGGTTGTCGAACCTCAGGGACGGATGAATGATTTACCAAATTCAAAAGAAAGTAGCAATGTTGATTTTAGACTAAGAAAGCAATGAACTTTAACTAAACTAAGTGAGATTTAATCAATATGGAGAAGACCAAGGCTTCGAATCCACCGAAATAACTAGTGTATCGTCTCTCTCTCTTTTGAATAAAGATTTCCAATTAGCTAGCATATTCCTCTCGGACATACACTTGTCAACTCATAATATAGTGCTCTCCTCTCGGATGTAACACATAAAACAATTAAAACATGGAATTGTGATCTATCTCTCTCGAGTATAAACCAATGAAATTTTATTGATATATAACACCTCAGTCAATTCACGTTCCTCTCGGATACGCAAGTATTCTTCGGATTGAAACTCACAAAAATTCACTCTTGTCTCTCTCGAGTACAAAGAACAAATCTTTATTGAATTAACGGTGATTACACAATAAAATCCATACACCAACTAGAGTAAAAACATAAGATGAGAGAAAAGAAACTACACAACTAGATTATTGGGCTTCATCTACGCCTTGGAAAGGTGTTTAGCCTCGCATTGGAAGAGAAATCACCATCGTGTTTTTCATGTTCTTCATCTTCTTCTCTCCTTTGCCCTAGACTCCAATTTAGCTCTAGATTCTCCAAGGGTTGAATATGTGGTGCCCAAAACGTTCTCTCATAAGGCCTATTTATAAGAGTGAAGGAAAACCACGAAGTCCCCTTCCAAATCCAAGTCGAAATAGGTTTTATTTCGGTTTGCCGCACACGGCGATCGATCGCTCCATATTGACGATTGTTCGCTATCCGATCGATCGCAATTCCTTCGTTATTTTCCCCCGATCGATCGCTTTTGCAATCGACGCCGTATGATACCGATCGATCGTAGTTACTGTCTTACGCGGATAAAAAATTCCAGTAGATACAATCGATCGTTTTGAATCCGATCGATCGTTTCCTTTAATGCACTGCTTTTACGGCTCTGGCGATTGATCGCACTTATATCCGATCGATCGTAGTTACTGTTCATAAACTTCAAATGGCTATAACTTTCTATCCAGAACTCCGAATTGTGCGTGGTTAGTGGCGTTGGAAAGCTGACTTCTTGAATAATATGAGACTTGAATCAGTCCAATCCGATATTTGTACACGAAGTTATGATGATTTAACCATTTGAGTTACTTTTCTCTTCATTTCTATGTATTACTCTTATTTCCTACAAAAACCAAAAACTATATTAAAGTAGTAGTTATTCTAATCAAATACTAGCATAATCATAAGTTTAGGAGATAATAAAATGCATATTTCATGTGTAGATCACACCCCCAAACCTACATTTTGCTAGTCCCTAGCAAAACAAAACAAAATGAAATTAAACAATCAACTAATGGAACTAATGCATAAAAGTAAACACCACTTTCGTCGGGAACACGATTGCATTGAGCGTATGCAACAAGCCGTTAAACCTCTAGGTGTCCCTAGTAGGACGAGTGTTGTCTCGTGAGGGTTTGCAACCATGCTACCCACAAACATGTATTTATGAAACTAATTAACGTAAGTGCCAAAAACAAAAAATAAAATAAAAATAGTGCAAAACAAGCAAACCTATTATCCCGACAAATATATACTACAATGCTTAAGAAAATCAACCACATGTACTTGGTTCATAATCAACAGGAATATAGAAGCCCTCAAGTAAGTGGTTTTATTCCACACTTTCATCTTGGAAATTTCTGCTCAAATATAATATAGCATGATAACATAAATAATAGAAAGTGTAGAACATTGTAGTAATACATTCTAAATTTCTATTTATACAGATTCAGTGTTACCCATTAACCAAAGAACATCAAAATCTACATAGTCATCGTAATCTTTAGGTTCATGATAGCACAGATCTGCGCGCCTCCTTTGGGTCCAACATTCTAGATTTGAGAGGATAATACACCACATACTTTTTTTTTCCGCTAGGACTGTGTAAGGCCTGACTTCAAGATCCTTAAGTTTAGCAATGACTCAGGCCAATGACTCCCAGCCAATTTGGCTTAGGGCATTAGGTTTTAAGAGATCGCTTCAGGCCCGAGCATCAGCCTAAGTTAATCCTATAAAGTCAAGCAGCCCCTTTTCTTTCATTTTGTTTTCATTTTTTCATATTTTCATTTTTAGCACATATTTTTCAGCACATCTTTATTTTGTCCAGGCTGTATTATACTCTCAACCTATTTCCGGTTCCAATCCCTTGCCATAGCCAAGTAAATGGTCTATCATGATCTTTTAAGCTCAACAGACAACTACATATCATCCAATGACTATGACTAAAGACATCCCACTATAGATTAGTATTCAACAAATCTCTAGATGGTATTACTTTATGTACTAGTGTGTGTAAGTGAATTTTTTTAGTTCAAGCACTTATTCCAAGAGGACTGTAACAGAAAGGTATGCTCAGTTAAGTGTATCTATCCTCCAGTATACTTACTCACACTTCCAATGTAAATTAATCTCCTAAGAATTGTAACATGCATCATTACAGGATAAACTATCAAAACCTAACAGAAATACTAACAAACAACTTAAAACTACTCAAACAAATTTATCTTTTTTTTTTTTCATTTTTTGATTTTACACTGAAGCACATCCTCTCCCCCAAACATAATATAAGCATTGTCCTCAATGCACAATGAAAGACAAAATACAATGATCATAAAAAGGGAAAAGAGAAAGAGGAAGGAAAACACCAGAGGAAGTGGACTAAAAATCCCGATCATTGCCATCACCATCGCCTGGAGGAAAATGCCATGCATGAAGAAAATCGACTATGGAGTCGAGGCATTCTGTAATTGCATGCTGGGAGTCCATAAGCACCTGCTGTGACTGGCGAATCTCTTGCTGTGACTGGCGAATCTCCTGCACATGGCTAGTGAGATCGCTGATCCGCTGCTGCATCGTCGCCCATGGTGGTTGAGCAAGCTCACCCTCAGGTATCTCCACGTGTTCCACAAGACGGGGAGCTCGTGGCCACCCGCGTCGTGTATGGCCCATCATACGGTTATACGCATCCACTCCAATGGGCCCCAGTCCATGAGATACTCGAGAATGCTCAGGAAAGTGCACCCCATGGGTCAGAAATACCCGCTCTAAAATGTATGGATATGGTAACCTCTCATCTTTTCGGCCCACCATCATTTTCTTCATCCGGCCAAAGACGAATGAAGGCAGGTCAAGATCACGGCGCCGAGTATCGTCGCCGAATACATAGAGCAAATCTGTCATGGTTCGGTCGACTTTCTCCTTCCGGGCCGACCATACATCATGCTGTAGAATTAAAAAGGCAAAGCGAAACTCCGATCGCATGCTGATGGCGGCTAGGTAGGTAGAGGTCCGAGGTCCTACTGCAGACCCCATCAATCGCCCTGTGATATTCCGGTACGGAGGAAACTGATATCCATTAAAATCAGGGTGATGAATCGTACCTGTGTCACATCCCATAGCACTAGCAATATCGGTGACTCAGACCCGGATAAGTTTACCACATACAACACTCTGAATGGTCACCTGTTCTGGATTATCGTTGTCTTCTATGGTGCCATTTGCATAAAATTCCCGCACCGGGTCCTCGTGGACCATAGCAAATGCATTCTGCCTTTTTGTAGCGATATGGGTGAAATAGTTCACCCAATCCGGCCGGTCCTCAATCCACCTCTGGGTCGGAAGATTGGGAATAGCCGGGTTCAGGACCACCTGCCTCTCATATTGTATGGGCCGTGGCTGTGCAGCAGGTTCAGGTGGAGGGGTGGAAGGAACTGGACGTGATGAAGAAGCTTCACCCCTTGAGCGTTTGTGAGCTACCGATTTCTGAGGCATAGTACCTGAAAACCAAAGATAATAGTGAAAATTCAATCAAGGTACAAGAATATGCAGCATGTAATTGCAATTAAGCCTGCTCACGAGCCGAGTCAACTCGCGAATTTTTCCAGCTCGACTCGGCTCGATTCGACTTTTGGCTCGACTCGAGACCAGCTCGACTCGAGCTCGAGCTCGAGCCAGACTATAACTCGACTCGACTCGATTCGAAAGAGCTCGACTCAATAAACTCGATCCGACTCGACTCGGCACAACTCGACTCGACTCGAGGCCAGTATATAAATGAAAAAAAAAACCTTCTCACTCTCACCCCTCCTCTCTCACGCCGGCGGCCGATCCCCTCGTCACTCGTCCCTCCTCCGGCACCGCCCCACTCGTCCCTCCTCCGGCACCGCCCTTCCTCTCTCGCCGCCGGCGGCCGATCCCCTCGTCTCACGCTGGCAGCCGGTTCCCGCCACCGACTACGCAAGGTACCCATTTACACAGATTTCTCTTCTTCTTCTTCTTCTTCTTCTATTTTTTTTTCTATACATGATCGGTATTTGAAGAGCATGAGACCTCGTCTCACGCTTCTCCAAATTTCTATTTTTTTCTTTTTTTTTCCTCCTGATTTCTCCCATTTTCGGGTTGTTTCGATCTTCTGTGGAAATCATGTTTTTTTTATCTTTTTAGTGACCATTTCCATATTCTATTTTCTTGGCATACCCATATCGTAGCCTAGTAATTATGGTCTAAAGTCTAAACATCTAATTATACACCACATTATTCTGATAGTTATGTGGCACACATTTAGACTTCAGAGAAACATAGAACTAATTTGAATGACAGATAATTTACCCAAGAAATGTAGTATGATAGACTTAAGTTGAAAAATCGACCAAGGATAACTAGCAAATTTAGGTTTTAATCTTGCAGACATTGTTTACTGTATACCTATCAAGACACGTATTTTGCAAGTTTTATTAGAGGAACTCAACCATGCAAAACGTGAATTACAGGGGACTCTAAATTATAATTTGTGCAAAATTTTCATCTTCATTTTACATCCCATATTTTTACATTTTGAAGTCTTTCTCACAATGAATTTCTAAAAGTGCTTAACTTCAAGTTGAACTAATTAATGATTTTAAAAGATACCTATGCTATATAATACCTGACTTTTCTCATATAGTACTACAGTATGTTCAATTGCTAAGAGCATCTCCAACCGACTACTCAAATCTTGAGTACCGAATTGAGATTTGAGTACCCACCTATTAAAGTCGCAATTTGAGTACTCGAGTATTGAGTTCTCGCTCTAACCAAGTACTTAGATTTTGGAATTTTCAGCATTTATTCTAGTTTATATCTCAATTGGTAAACAAGCTACTTGGGTTGTTCTTGAATTTTTAAAATATAAAATTAAAAAGAAAATATTTGAGTACCCAACAGTGGGTTTACAAAAATGAGTACTCAAAGCAGGCACCCATTTACACATAAGCAATTAAGCATTTGGGTACTCAGTTGGAGAATCAGTTGGAGAGAAATTTCTCCAACTAAGTATCCAAATAACACTGTTGGTGCTGATGTGGAGGGTTTGGGTCACATCAGTTTGAATAGCCTGTTTTTAACTTGATTTGGTTTTATTTGTTGAGATAAAATTTCATTGGGCTTGGTGATACGTATTATTGGGTATATTGATGATCAGTCCAGTTTGTTCATTTTGGTCAATTATGTTCAATATGATTCTTGTACATTTTGCTTAAGTTGTAGCTCCATAAAATCATGAGTTGAGTTTATGACTGTTATATGTTCGATGGTTGCTAAGCCTGTGTATGACTGTTATATGTTGTAGTCACGTGGAATTTTTTCTTCTATACTTTGATTGTGATAAAATGTGGTCAATATTTGACATGAATTGGTGTTCTTTGTTCTCTAACTTCCCCATTGTTTGGGCAGGATGTTTTCATACACTGTACAGAAGGTGAGGGCCATCTACATCTGAAACATTGAAGAACTGATATTGAGTTTCAAAGTTAACAAATTGGCATCTGATATTGAGTCCAGTGAGTTTTTTTCTCAAATGTGCTTTTGTAAAATAAACTGACTTCTTCTTCTTCCCTAAGAGACTGATGAGGACACTAAAAGTCTAAAGTCTGATGTGTGGAAAAGTTTTAGGAGAGTAGTTGTTCTTGGAGTGAAACAAAACAAGTGTAATCATTGTGGGAAGCTATATAAGGCATCTAAAACAGCGGCTACAACAACCTTGAAGAGGCATTTAGAGAAATGTTCAAAAAAATTTAGGCCAAAAGGACAACAAGAGTTGCAGTTTATGAAGGATATAACTGGAGTGGGTGAAGATAAGGTGACAATAACTGGTTATAAATATGATAGAGAGAAGGTGAAAACACTATTAGCAAAGCTTGTAATCATGGATGAAAGACCTTTCCGATCAGTGGAGAGTAAAATATTTAATGTGTTTTGCAAACATTTGCAGCCCCGGCATGAAAAGTTTTCTCGTCATACAATCCAGAGGGAGTGCATGAGAGTGTACAAGAAAGAGAAGGACAAGTTAAAACAAAAGTTAACATACATCGAGAATATTTGCCTCACAAGTGATTGTTGGACATCAAGAGCAACTAAGCAGTACATGTCCCTTACAGCGCACTATGTTGATGCTAATTGGAAGCTTCAAAAGATAATCATAAACTTTAGGAATTTTCCTCCTCCACATAATGCGTCAAATATGGCGAAGTTGTTGGCTAACTTTTTGGTGGAATGGGGTATAGAGGGAAAAGTACAAACAATAACTTTGGACAATGCCTCAGTAAATGATAGTATGGCTAAGATTGTCAAGGATCGGCTCCCATCCAATTCCATATTTCATATTAGGGACAAAATATTCCATGTTAGGTGTTGTGCTCACATTTTGAACTTGATAGTGCAAGATGGATTGAAGTACATCAAGGATGTAATTGGCAAAGTAAGGGAGTCAATCAAGTACATCGGGAGCTCTGTGGCAAGAAAAACTGATTTTGAAACCTCACTTTCACACATCAACGTATCTAATAAGAAAGGTTTGCAACTGGATGTGACTACACGTTGGAATTCAACATACTTGATGTTGAAAGCGGCAAGAGAGGTAAAACTTGCATTTGAGTCCTATGGGGAGATTGATGAAAACTACAAATGGTGCCCTTCTAATGAGGAGTGGATAAAATACGAAGAAATTGAGGGTGTGTTGGAAGTCTTCTATAAAGCCACCGAACTTTTCTCTGGGACAAAGTATCCTACTGCAAATTTGTTTCTACCCGTGGTCTCTAGAATCAAGGAAAAATTAGATACCACCTCTCATGGAAGTTTTGGAAGTTTGGCAGGTATGTTGGAGCCAATGATTGCAAAGTTTGATAAATATTGGTTTGAGTGCAACATGGTTTTAGCCATAGCATGTGTCCTAGACCCTAGGTACAAAATGCAAATGGTTAGGTTTGCATTTAAGAATGTTTACGAGAGTCCAAGTGAGATAAGGGAAGAAGTTGATAAGGTTCATAAGACTTTGTTTGAAATATATGCACTTTATGAGGACAAAATAAGAAGTAAACATGTGGAATCACTAGATAATGCTTCTTCTAGTCATTCTTCCCCACAGGGGATGGATTATGATGATGCATTTAGTAAGTTCGTAGAAGAAGAGGGGGAAACAGCAACAAAGAGATCTGAGCTTGAATCATACTTGGAAGAGCAAATTCTAAGATTACCCCCAAATGGGCCACCATTTGATGTTCTAGAATGGTGGAAAATTGCCTCTGTGAATTATCCCACATTATCGGTCATGGCCCGAGATATCCTTGCAATTCCATTATCAACTGTAGCATCTGAATCTGCATTTAGTACTGGTGGTAGAGTTGTCAGTGATTACCGTGCGAGTTTGGCTTCTGAGACGGTTGAGGCTCTAGTATGTACACAAGATTGGTTGCGCCCCTTATACGAAGATGAAGGGCTCGAAGATGACAAGGAAGAAGACTGATGGTAAGAAATTACTTCAAGTTTCTTTTTTAGGGTAAGTTAAAGTGTTTATTAATGTTGGGTATATTAATGTTGTGTTGATGTGAACCTCTTTCTTACACTTACTAATACTCCAATTTGTATCTTTGCACTTTTTCAGGTGGAAGTGGCCATTCGGGACAATGCCCAGAGGCTATATGCATTTAAGCTAAACTCTGCTGACTATGGTAAATAATTAGTTCTATACACTTACTAATTGATTCGTTTTAACTATTTGGTTTCTTGACTTTATAGTACAAGACACTTTAGTTTCTTTCTGCATTTTTGATAGCATCTTATTACTTGATACTACTAAATACACTGATCTGTAGTCTTAGATATCTCGTCAAGGTCACTTATTATCTATTTTTGAGTTTGTTGGTCTTGCTTTAACTTATTTTACAGCATTCTGATAACTTCCTGTCCCAGCAACATAATGCTCTCCTACGTTTATCTTCTTTGTTCAGATGCTAACATGTCTATGTTCTCTGTTGCTGAAGCTGCATTTTGTTGAGATGGATCCCTGGGTTGTTTCTGAAGTTCTAAAGCCAAACTTGGAATGGACTGGATTTCTTGATGTGTCAGTTATACATACAGTTCGTGTGGAAAGCTTTTTGGAAAATGCTGAGCAACATTTAGGTACTTGATTGCAACTTTTCTGAGTTGCTATGTTTTTTATGATTCTAAAAATATAAAAGGTTTACCAACTTGTAATCGCTGCATAGTACCATTCAGACTCCTCTCACCAGTACATCATAGTTAGTTATACAATTCCTATTGCAGCCTACTCTATCCTTCAGCTAGATCTTCATTGCATCTCGCTTATCAGTGTAGTATTCACATTATATTTTGCAGGGATTGCAACTACTAGTATAAAGAGTCAATCCTATCAAGGAAATAAGTCATATTAAGGTCTACCTCTAGTTGAACATGGCTGTTAAGAGATTCAACTGATTAGAAAACCAACTATGAAACAATGCCATAGGAAGAAGCTGGTTCTCAAGTGGGCCCTTGTTAGTGGTGGTCCATATTGGTTCATAACAGAAATCTTTAACTGTAAAATCAAATTTGATATCTCTATTGTTTCCCTTCTTCATGATTGGATGATTGGGAGCAAATTCGGGTTTGTGTGCGTGAAACTCTAATTGCATCTTATGGGCAGCGTGTTCAATTTTATCATTTTCTTTCTAAATACGTAAGTGCGAAAAAACTCTTGATTGATCACCAGCTCATATGTGTAAGTGCAATATTTGCTTTCCTTATGGGTTTATTCGCCATCTGTTTGATTGAGATTTGAAAAGCAGAAAAGACAATAACAGTGTTGGATAAATGGCCCTTTCTATTTCTTAAGGTGCTCCAATGAAAAGAAATTTCTGTTTGGTTTAATCCCTCCCAAATTTAGAGACTGAAGAAATGAACTTGATATTTTACTCCTTGCCAAAGAATTACTAACCTTATTTTCCTGTCTAAATTTGATCTAGCCTTTAACCATCAGAAAAGTTAGAACCAGAAAATGTACAGATTACAGTCCTAAAAACTAGTTATATTTTACCAAATTAAGTGAATTTCCAGCACTGAATCTCGCTGGAGTTCCCTATCTATGTATCTAAATTTATGCATTAGGTTTTGTCCTAGGCCTCAAGCTTGCTGATGACTGACTATTTTTGTACATGGAAAAGTAAGTTAAGCCGAATTGTAACTTCTATATGGGTAAGCTTAAGGTGGAGTTCTGAGACCTAGACTTCCTGTATCATTTCTCATTATCTGTAATTTGCAAAATGCCTATGTTTCGGAGATCAGTCAGGGATAAATAACAATGAATGAGCAATGCTTACAAGAAAAGGATGTCAGGAAAGTAGCACTTTGCCAATTACTCTGTTGCTAGGGTTAACTGAATGCTACTTTCCAGGTATGGCATTCCGCAAGCCTGGTTGTTCATGGGTATATGTTTACTAAATGCTATTTTTTGACATGCTTCTCCCTTTCATTTTTCTTGTGATACGAGCTCGTGGATTAACTATTTGGTTTGTGCAGTTTATGCACAGTTTAGCAGAAGATTGTAGCTTTGAAATAGATGTTGTGATGTGAAACAAAATCTTGCCAATGAATTACCTCAATACCTTTTTGAATTATTCAGTTTTTGCTATTACAAAGGTTGGGTTGTTTCTGCTTATATGTTTGATGGTTTTTTAGGTATTATTCCATGTATGGTCATGTTGAGAAACTAGCTGAAGAGATTAAGAAAGGTGCTATGTCAGTGGAAGGGGTGGAAGCTAAGCTGTGGCAGGTAAGTCAGTCTAAATGTAGTTGCCTATGTCCGTAACAACAGCAATCAATTACTATCTTTGCTTGCTCCACCATTTTAAACCATATAAAGCATCCATAACGGATGAACAAAAAAGAAACCTGTTACACAATACTAAAAATCAATATGTGAGGCATGTCGCCCAAAAAAAACTGCAATGAGGAGGTCCTAGTGTTGATTCTTTCTACTAATTGGGCTTTTATTAGGTCCCAGTGACTCTTCCTGAGGAGGTCCTCGGAAAGATGAGTGCCCCTCCCAAGACTGATGTGCCAATTATAACACCAAATGAGCTTGCTGAGGCCGATGGTCTCCTTTTTGGATTTCCCACCCGGTTTGGTATGATGGCTGCCCAATTCAAAGCTTTCATGGATGCAACTGGAGGCTTGTGGAGGACTCAGCAGTTGGCTGGTAAACCAGCTGGCATTTTCTACAGCACTGGTTCACAAGGAGGGGGTCAAGAGACGACTCCGTAAGTTCCTTTCCAGTGAAGTAGTTAGAAATTGGAACTTATTTACCACAAATATCTTTGGTTACTACATTATAGCATCAACATCCATTGATTTTCATTCTTTTGGTGATCTGAAATAGAATGCCTGTGTTTTGCTGTTGCAGATTAACAGCGATAACCCAGCTGGTTCACCATGGTATGATTTTTGTGCCTATTGGGTATACATTTGGAGCAGGCATGTTCGAGATGGAGCAGGTGAAAGGTGGCAGCCCCTATGGCGCCGACACATTTGCTGGTGATGGTTCAAGGTCTCCTTCGGAGCTTGAGTTGGAGCAGGCTTTCCATCAAGGAAAATATTTTGCTGGCATTGCCAAGAAGCTCAAGGGAGCTGCTTAATTTGATTATGGCACGATATACACTGTCTTGCTTGCCTTTTATGCATGTTCTTTGAAAATCAATTTGGTCATTTTTTAGCAGTTCAATTTCGTTTTCACTGGTTATGAAAATCTTATTTTTGTCATTTGAGCTCCGGCGAGCTCGAGCTCGAGCTTAAGTTCTGGCTCGAGCTCCGGCTCGCGAGCTCGAGCCGAGCCCGAGCTCGAGCTGTCAAACTCGAGAACGAGCTCGAGTCGAGCCTAAGATTTGGCAGCTCGACTCGAGCCGAGTCGAGCTCGAGCCCGAAATCTAAATATCGAGCTCGAGTCGAGCTGAGCCAAAACTCGACTCGACTCGGCTCGTGAGCAGCCCTAATTGCAATATTGAAATATCACAGCAAGCATGTAATAACAGATCCACTTCACAATGTTTGGTTTTTTTTTTAA
The DNA here is from genome assembly GCA_039654745.1 of Houttuynia cordata. Taxonomy (NCBI): domain Eukaryota; kingdom Viridiplantae; phylum Streptophyta; class Magnoliopsida; order Piperales; family Saururaceae; genus Houttuynia; species Houttuynia cordata. The sequence goes on along the minus strand of CM077507.1, from coordinate 42,947,904 downwards.
AATAATAATAAATGTCCTAAAAATAATAAAAAAAATAAAATTTATGAAAACTTAGGAAATCAAAAGGAATCATCATGCATAACATAAATCACAATCATCAATATAGAAGTATGCATGAAAGGGATTCAAAATCAGATTTCGAATTTTTTTTTAAATAGCAAAACACTGTTCACCTCAAGAACACAAATCCTAAAAACACCTAAAATCGAAGAATCAAAAGCTGAAAGTCACGCATAAGCATCGCAATAGTCATTATAAGAGAATGCATAAGAGTAATCGCAACAATATCTACTGGAAACTAAGAAAAATCGAGTTTTTAAGTTTCGGCTTACCGGAAGAAAAAGTAGTGATTGCGATGAAAGGAGTGAGAAATCACGGAAACAGACACTGAATCCGGATTCTACGTGCAAAAATCCTCTGAGGGCCGGAGTTTCAGCTCAAACATGGGTCGGGAACGGCGGCGGCGAGTGGAAATAGATTTCTCTCGCCGCAGCCGTTCGGAATTTATGCGCGAGGAAGACGACCCGCGATCTATCGCTATTTTAGCCGATCGATCGTTATGTAAATGAGAAACAGCGCCCGTGAGATTGAAAATGAACGGTGTCGATGTACCGAATAGCGTTCGATTGCAAATATAAGGCGTCGATCGGATAGCGATCGATCGTTTATATCCGATCGATCGTATCTACTGTTCTTCGATTTTTTTTTAAACACATCCTCTCCCCCAAACCTAATGAAAATGGTAATAAAAATAAGACAATAAAGAGAAGAAAAGGAGAGAATACACTTGAATAAGTGGGTTGCCTCCCACCAAGCGCTAAGTTTAACGTCTTCAGCCAGACAGAGCCACGATCATTCTGTAATTATCGGATCAATTAAATTCACCAGCCCATCATCTAGGTCACCAGCAGTCTCGAGATAGGGTTTTAGACGGCGGCCATTAACTTTGAATGTACTCCCATCTTTTGGATTTCTGATCTCAACAGCACCATGTGGAAATACTTCTTTGACAATAAAAGGCCCAGACCACCGAGATCGGAGCTTCCCAGGAAATATGTGCAACCTAGAGTTGTAAAGTAGTACCTTCTGATCAGGCTGAAAGGACTGAATATCATCTTATCATGTATTGTTTTGGTTCTCATCTTGTAGAGTTTGGCATTCTCATATGCATCAAAGCGCATCTCCTCTAATTCACTCAGTTAGAGTTTTCGCTGATCACCGGCTTTATCCATATCAAAGTTGTAGGTCTTAATAGCCCAATAAACCCGATGTTCCAACTCAACAGGTAAATGACAAGCTTTTCCATATAATAGTCTATAAGGACACATACCAATAGGGGTCTTGAAAGCTGTCCGGTAGGCCCATAATGCATCATTCAGTCTCAAGGACCAATCCTTTCTATCGGGGCAAACTGTCTTCTCTAGAATCTGCTTGATTTGGCGATTGGAGACCTCCACTTGGCCACTCGTCTGAGGATGATATGGTGTGACAACCTTGTGGGTAACAGAGTATTTCTTGAGAAGAGCCTCAAAAGACCTGTTACAAAAATGAGAACCTCCATCACTAATGATAGCTCGAGGAGTTCCAAACCTGCTAAAAATGTTATATTTTAGAAATTCTAGCACAATTTTATGATCATTGGTCCTAGTGGCAACAGCTTCAATCCACTTAGACACATAATCTACAGCAACAAGAATATAAGTATGACCAAAAGATGGTGGAAAAGGTCCCATGAAATCGATACCCCATACATCAAACATTTCAACAATCAATATGGGTTGTAGGGGCATCATATTCCTTTTAGACAAAGCTCTTAGTTTTTGACACCTATCGCAAGATTGACAATAAGCATGAGCGTCTTTAAATAGAGTTGGCCAATAAAAACTGCTTTGGAGTATTTTGGCCGCAGTTTTCTTACCACCGAAATGTCCACCACAGGCCTGAGAGTGACAAAAAGATAAGATGCTATGAAACTCACTCTCAGGGACACATCCTCTTATCACTTGGTCAGCACATATCTTAAACAGGTCAGGGTCATCCCAATAGTAATGTTTGACGCGAGAGAAAAATAAAGCTTTATCATATTTAGACCAAAAGGTTGGGATTTGACCCACAGCAAGATAATTTACAATATGTGCAAACCAAGGTGGAGATGTAGTGGAGACAGCAAAGAGCTGCTCATCAGGGAATGCATCTCTTAGAGGGTCATGGCTATGCAGATCAAGAATAGGAATTCTGGATAGATGATCAGCCACGACATTCTCAGAACCCTTTTTATCTTTAATTTCAAAGTCAAATTCCTGGAGGAGTAAAATCCAACGGATCAGCCTTGGCTTAGCGTCCTTCTTAGAAAGAAGGTACCGCAAGGCTGCATGATCAGAGAAGATGATGATCTTACTACCCAGGAGATAGGACTTGAACTTATCTAATGCAAACACAATAGCAAGCAACTCTTTTTCGGTGGTAGTGTAATTCAATTGAGCATCAGTGAGTGTCTTGCTAGCATAGTATATAACATGAGGAATTTTGTTGATGCATTGGCCTAACACTGCCCCTACAGCAAAATTCGATGCATCACACATTATCTCGAAGGGCAATGTATAGTCAGGGGGCTTAATTATGGGGGAGCTAGAGAGGAGGGTTTTGAGCTTTGTAAAAGTATCTTTGCACGAATCATCAAAGTCAAATGGCACATCTTGACCTAGAAGATGACATAATGGACGTGATATCTTGCTAAAATCTTTGATGAATCGACGATAAAACCCTGCATGACCAAGTAAAGACCGTATTTTGCTTAGCTGATGTAGGTGGCGGTAAATTAGCAATCAGGTCAACCTTGGCCTTGTCAACCTCTATACCCCTTTTTGATATAACATGTCCAAGCACCTGTTGAACCATGAAATGGCTCTTTTCCCAATTTAACACTAAATTTGTTTCCTCACAGCGTTTTAAAACCAAAGCAAGATTGTGTAAGCAATCATCAAAACAAGCGCCGAACACCGAAAAATCATCCATGAAAACCTCCAAAAATTTATCGATCATGTCGGAAAAGATGGACATCATGCATCGCTGAAATGTAGCAGAGGCATTACAAAGACCAAAAGGCATTCTTTGATATGCAAATGTACCGAAGGGGCATGTAAAAGTCGTCTTTTCCTGATCCCCTGGAAAAACTGGCACTTGATTATATCCTGAGTACCCATCTAAAAAGCAATAAAACTCTTGGCCCGCTAGTTTCTCTAGGATTTGGTCAATGAATGGGAGAGGGAAATGGTCCTTACGGGTATTGGAGTTCAGTTTCCTATAATCAATGCATACCCGCCAGCCCGTGGTCTCTCTTATTGGCATAAGTTCACCCTCTGAGTTTGGTTTCACCATGATGCCTGATTTCTTATGGACGACTTGGATGGGGCTCACCCACTCACTGTCAGAGATAGGGTATATAATTCCAGCATCTAACAATTTCACTACCTCTTTCATCACTACTTCTCTCATGTGTGGGTTCAACCGTCGTTGCCCCTCCCTAGAAGGTTTAGCCTGGTCCTCCAGGTTTATGCGATGCATGCACACAGAGGGGTCTATACCCCGGAGGTCAGCTACTGTCCTTCCTATAGCTCGCCGGTGTGTGGTAAGGATCTCCAACAACTGGGTTTCCTGGTCAATAGATAGGCTAGATGAGATAATTACAAGAAGGGTGGTGTTGGGTTCTAGGAAGACATATTTGAGAGAGCTAGGGAGGGTTTTGAGTTCAAGTGTGGGTGGGGATTCTATAGAAGGTTTAAGTGGTGGGCCGGTCGACACAGGAAGAGGGTCGGGTTGGGGTCGCCATGGGATATGTCCAGGGTATAAGGCAGCTACTAAATGATGATGAACCTCCTCAAGGTCAGGTGTGCCCTCATATTGATCGATCTAGTCATAGAAGAGGGTGTGCTCGAGAGCATCCTTAAGCACAGCAAAGGAAAGGTACTCCTGGACGAGGTCATCTAGGTCGTCAACCATAAGGCACTCAGCTTCACTCGAGGGTTGTTGGGAAGCACTAAAAATGTTTAATTTAACTTTCATGTTCCCAAATGAGACGTTCATGAGCCCTGACCTACAGTTAATGCTGGCATCGGCTGTGGCTAGGAAAGGGCGGCCAAGGATAACAGAAATTTGGGATTTGGAGTTGGCAACTGGTTCCATGTCTAAGACGACAAAATCAACAGGTAAATAGAACCGGTCAACTCCAACAAGAATGTCTTCTATAACACCTCTAGGTCTGCGAATGGATCGGTCTGCTAACTGAAGGGTGACTGAGGTGGGCTGCAACTCTCCTAAACCAAGTTGTTCATACACTGAGTAAGGGAGGAGGTTGACACTGGCCCCTAAGTCCAAGAGAGCTCGGCTAATGGTATGGTCACCTATGACAATGGATATAACAGGGACACCTGGGTCCTTAAATTTAGGTGGCATATCACTGGTCAGTAAAGAGCTTACTTGGTTGGTCAAAAAGACCTTTTAGGTGACATGGGATTTGGTTTTCCTCTTTTGGGTACACAGGTCTTTCAGAAACTTGGCGTAGGCAGGTACTTGTTTGATGGCATCTAAGAGCGGAAGGTTGATCTTAACCTGCTTGAACACCTCTAACATTTCCTCCATTCGTTGGTGGGACTTACTAAACTGGGAGGGTTGGTTAAGGCATTGAGGGAAAGGAGCCCTAGGGATATAGGATTTTTCATTGGTGGGCTCAGCTGGGACATCCTTCTGTGGTGGGAGACTAACAGGATCAGGCATAGTAGAAGTGGGTTGGTTTTGTTTCTCAGGGGGAGTGTCCTCACTTGTAATGGTTGGGTCCCTAACCTGATTGTCAACTTGTTTTCCATTTCTTGGGGTAGTAACGGCTTGCACCTGCTCATTTAGATAATGAGAACCTTCAACGGCGAACTGGCCTCTAGGGTTCTACTGTGGTTGGCTGGGTAAGGTTCCTACTTCCCTACGGTTCATAGATTGGGCCAGCTGTCCTAATTGGGTTTCTATTTTGGCAATGGATTGTGTATGAGAATGAACAAGCTGGGCTTGGGTTCTTAGCTCACTTTTCAGCTCCTTGTGTTTGGATTCTATCTCAGTTTTTATATAAGCTTTTATTTCAGTTTTCATCTCAGTTAAGGCGGCTAGCATTTGGCTCATTTGGTCTTCTAGGGATGGTTTCCTGTTGGCTTGGCCAAATGAGGGAATTGTGGCTGGCTGGTAAGGCTGAGCATGGATTAAGAATTCCTATCTTGGGGCCTGGTTAAAGGCGGGCCCTTGGTTAGGTTGTTTCCAGGCGAAATTTGGATGATTTCGCCACCCCGGATTATAGGTATTTGAGTAGGGGTTATTGGCTCTAGGATAGGTTTGTGCAAGGTTGACGTGCTCCTGGACAAGATCAGGATACTGGGAGGCTGAGGGGCAGTCAACAATAGTGTGCATAGGGCTAGCACAGATGTCATAGGCATCTTGAGAGGTCGGGGTATAAGGTGGAGTCTGTGAGAAAAACCGGTCAAACCTCTTAGTAAGGGATGCCACTTGGTGTTCTAGGTTCGTGGTAGCTTTAACATCATACATGCCTCCCTTTGAGGCACTCCTGCTAGGCATATGGCCTTCAGATCTATAGAGGGTGGCACTGTGTAAAGAGTTTTCACTCAGGTCCTCTAATAGATCCCAAGCATCATCCGGGGTTTTCTTCATGAATGTGCCTCCATAGGAGGCGTCTATTAGGGTCTTATGCTGATCGCACACACCCTCATGAAATCTCTGTACTAATTGCCACTTGGGCATATCATGGTGGGGACAGGACCGGAGTAAGGATTTCATCCTCTCCCAGCTTTCATGGAATTGTTCGTTAGGTATCTGGGTAAAGGTGATGATTTCATGGCGGATCTTATTGGTCTGCCGCACAGGAAAGTATTTCTTGAGGAATTCGGCCTGAAGTTCCTCCCAAGTGGAAATAGAGTTATGCTCAAGGGAGTATAGCCATTCCTTGGCCCTATCTTTTAAGGTGTAGGGGAACAACCTAAGGTGCACCTGGTCATCAGATAGTGTAAGTTTAAAGGTTGTGTTAACCTCTAGGAAATTTTGTAGGTGCCTATAGGGGTTCTCATTTAATTGGCCATGGTATGTGGGCAGCATCTGGATGATGTTTGGCTTAATTTCAAAATTAGCCATGGTTGCAGGAAGTAGGATACAGGAAGGGGAGGTGTAGGCAGTGGGACGGTAGTAGTCTTGCAGGGTACGGGTATGGGGCATTAGTGGATTCTGGTTTAGGCCATTCCCACCCCCAAGGTTCATGTTGTCCGCCATTGGATGAATTTCAGGGATTGGTTTGCTAGGAGTTCTACAGATTCTATATAGGCGCTCAGGATCAGGATCAAAGGCAAGGTCGGGGTTCAGGGAGCAACGACCATGCATACACAATAAAAATCAAACAAAACCTGTGCAATCCTAATAGCGACAACTAGCAAGCATCAACCCTAGATAGCGACAACTAGCAACCTAATAGCGACAACTAGCACGTCATGCAATCCCACAAAGAAAAGAAAAACACCAAGCACCCAAAGTTACTCTAAAAGAAGGTTAAGAGAGTGCAAACAGTGGGAAGGGATGGCCCTTCCAACGATGACGAAAATCAGCGTCCTCTCTTAATCCTGCAAAAGAAGAAGAACGAAATTAAGCGACTGAAAATAAATCTAAATTAAACTAAACCACTCTAAAACTAACTATGCTAAGAATTTAGTAAACTATTATGCCGTCCCCGGCAACGGCGCCAAAAAAAACTTGATCGTTTAAAATTAAACCCTTGCAAGTGCAATTGTACTACAACGAGTATTAATAAGGGTTGTCGAACCTCAGGGATGGATGAATGATTTACCAAATTCAAAAGAAAGTAGCAATATTGATTCTAGACTAAGAAAGCAATGAACTTTAACTAAACTAAGTGAGATTTAATCAATATGGAGAAGACCAAGGCTTCGAATCCACAACAATAACTAGTGTATTGTCTCTCTCTCTCTTTTGAATAAAGATTTCCAATTGGCTAGCATATTCCTCTCAGACATACACTTGTCAACTCAAAATATAGTGCTCTCCTCTCGGATGTAACACATAAAATAATTAAAACATGGAATTGTGATCTATCTCTCTCGAGTATAAACCAATGAAATTTTATTGATATATAACACCTCAGTCTACTCACGTTCCTCTCGGATACGCAAGTATTCTTCGGATTGAAACTCACAAGAATTCACTCTTGTCTCTCTCGAGTACAAAGAAAAAATCTTTATTGAATTAACGGTGATTACACAATAAAATCCATACACCAACTAGAGTAAAAACATAAGATGAGAGAAAAGAAACTACACAACTAGATTATTGGGCTTCATCTACGCCTTGGAAAGGTGTTTAGCCTTGCATTAGAAGAGAAATCACCATCGTGTTTTTCATGTTCTTCATCTTCTTCTCTCCTTTGCCCTAACCTCTAATTTAGCTCTAGATTCTCCAAGGGTTGAATATGTGGTGCCCAAAACGTTCTCTCATAAGGCCTATTTATAAGAGTGAAGGAAAACCACGAAGTCCCCTTCCAAATCCAAGTCAAAATAGGTCTTATTTCGGTTTGCCGTACACGGCGATCTATCGCTCTATATTGACGATCGTTCATTATCCGATCGATCGCAATTCCTTCGTTATTTTCCCCCGATCGATCGCTTTGGCGATCGACGCCGTATGATACCGATCGATCGTAGTTACTGTTTTGCGCGGATAAAAAATTCTAGTAGATACGATCGATCGTTTTGAGTCCGATCGATCGTTTCCTTTAATGCACTGCTTTTACGGCTCTGGCGATTGATCGCACTTATATCCGATCGATCGTAGTTACTATTCATAAACTTCAAATAGCTATAACTTTCTATCCCGAACTCTGAATTGTGCGTGGTTGGTGTCGTTAGAAAGCTGACTTCTTCAACTTTAATATGAGACTAGAATGAATCGGTCCAATCCAATATTTGTACACGAAGTTATAATGATTTAACTATTTGAGTTACTTTTTTCTTCATTTATGTGCATTACTCTTGTTTCCTACAAAAACCAAAAACCATATTAAAGTAGTAGTTATTCTAATTAAATACTAGCATAATCATAAGTTTAGGAGATAATAAAATGCATATTTCATGTGTAGATCAACAGGCTTAGTAGTTCCAACATCAGATGAACTAGCAGTCTTGTCAGATTCAGAAGATACAGTTTTTTCCACATGAACATCAGAAATAACATAGAATATGTTCAATTGAGTCAACCAAAATTTCATCTTTGTTTGCCATCGCATGAAATTCTTGCCATCAAATTTCTCAGGCTTCAATGATTTGTCAACACCCATAATTGCAGTAGTATTCAATCAACAAGAACGAATAGTATCTGTTTCAAGATTGTTGGGATTGTCACATAAAAGAGGGCTAAAATACTACCAAATTATGCACATAAATTGATAAATATATACATGAAATACTAGAATGAGTATAAGAATTAGAACCAGGTTCGAGGCACTCTATGCGTTGTCCTTGAAACAGATACGCCGCCCTCCGTGCACAGGCGATTAATAGCGTTCTGTTCCCGAGATACAACGAACCACACTGTCAGTTTAAAGTTGCACTTCAAATCAAACTGACTGGATCTCGATCAGAGGAGACTCTATTGCTCAATGATGGATGATGAATAAAGAGTGAAGAAGAACAAGTTTTTCTTTGTTGTCTGTAACCCTTTTCTGTGGAAAATCGTTCTCTATATATAGAAGAACGTTGTTGGACTTTTTCTGGAAGAAGAGACGCAATTTTCCGCAGAGAAACGGCCATTTACTCGCTGTAACTGTCACGCCCCAAAATTCCTGACCTCGATCGGAGTGCGGAAGCCTTTAAGTAAACTAAATAAAAGCCGAGATAGGAACCTTGGGACGCGACCGAATACTCGATCACTCGGATCAATTACATCGTTACAAAAGAATGTGTAATCGACATCACCAGGAACTCATAACGAAACTTAGAAATTGAGAACTCAGAACTTCTTCATCAATTTTAAATAACATTGTCAATGTAGCAAATGGATCCTACTGAAATTATTAGAGCAGATTAAATAAAAACTATCAAATAAAGCAAACATCAAATTTAGGCACACACTGGCTAACACTAAAGAAGTTCTAACAAAATGCAATAGAGTAAATAAAGTAATTCTTCAAGACATCTCCCACGCATCTGCTACGCCTTTCTGAACTGCAAAATCCTGACTTACTGATCTTTGAGGCCTGCATCAGAGGATGCATGAGTATTTCGTAGAAATACCCAGTAGGATGTAAAAACCCACCAGGAAAATAAAATAGGTTATGAAGAATAGATCACTCGGATAAACAGGAATAAACACTCTCTGAAAGACCACTCATAGGTTTATGTTGCAAGAATAGCAAGGTCAGATGATAACAGTTCCAATGGAAAAGTATCGGAAAGAATAATCTCAATATGACTCCAAATAAATATCAGTGTAAGGAGAGAATGGTCAAAATACCAAAGGCTCCAGGCATCTAAAGTGCAAGGAGTTACAATTTCTGCTCGCTGAATTTACCGATCTCGAAAGGTAAAATATACCAGAATCATGCTAGAGGTTCTCCCTTCAGAACCCAGCCACGCGTCTAGACATGCTGGCCCCATCCGTGCTTACGGGCACAATGGGCGGAGACTGCAGACCTTCCGTAGTATCATACAGCCTAAACGTACTTATTTGCCTCCTTTCGGGCAATAGGGAAACCATGTTCCATAAATATCGGAGGTCACTCATGACCTAGCAATGGCTCGTGAGCATACTATGATTCCACCTTTTAATAAGTGGAGAAATGGGTCAATGTCAAACTGGACAATGATTCAACAAAAGCACAAGTCTCACATTTATGAGAATAGGGTAACTCTTACCGCAATGACTCCCTCATGGAGTATGAAACAGATAATCAAGGTTTCTCAACAATATATGGCTCTCTCTCAAGGAGTAACAAGAAGATTCACATATCTCGCATAATGAAGAGAATAATGAAAACTCACAATGTGAGGAATAATGAATTTCACTCTTGGAATACACGTCATGCATCATGTCTTACCTTTGATAGGGATATCTCTAAGTATGGAATTTTATTACTTTTAATCTCAAGATACCTTTCTAAGAAAGTTTGATCTCCAATTGGATACTCAAACCGACACCACGATGAACCATAGAAACAAGACCAAATTGACTCTTGTGCACACTGACTCGTCCCAAAGTCTTAATCTTTTAAACTTCTTCACTTATTACAGTGACTCATAAGTAGTTTTATCTTACTATATTAATATTATTTTTAATCAGATTATATCATATTATGACTAATAATACTTACTAGTGCTTTAAAACCCTAATTCCAGTAAACTGTCTTATACTATACAGCCCACTTACGACTGACCCCACTGTCAAGACAGAAGGACTCTGACTCTGAAAGTTTAACAGAAGATAGCCCTATGAGTCTAGTTTATAACACCACTGACGGCATATTGTTTTTATTTTTATACATTTAATTATGATTTTTATACTGAGCACTGTCGGAGCAGAAACAGTTCTGGCCGAGAGCACATTACTTACTTATAATATGTAATCATGTACTAATACACATTAACCATGATAATATAACCTTAATACCCTTAATTACTCCCCTCCTAGAGTAATTCTAGACTCTGGTATGTTCTGGAACTTAATGATTATAATGATTCTAATTGATGATAATACCTTAAACTAGATTCAAGGCATCAACCTTGATCTAATTAAGCTTTTAACATTATTAATACATACCTTAACCATATTAGACTATTAAATAAGGACATAACAGAATAAAGAAGATAACTTTCATGACCATCTACGTTCAAGAGACATGACCTATAGATATTCCCATCAAAAGTAGGCATATATGCATCAACATGAAGCATTAAACAAGGTATGACATTATGAGCACTCTTATTTATCAAACAACGAGAAATCTCTCATGAATCAAACATTAGGCACTCTTATCTCTGAGATAATATGAATAGGATCATAAATTAATCACAATATGAAAGGACCAAAGAAGTACAAACTGAATTGGTTAGGAAAAACCATCCTACCACTTAGATGTATGCGAAATACACCTCCACGCGTAGCTCGTTCTTTCTCCTTCGCAACGACGCCTCCACTCCTTCGATCGCACAAGAAAAGAGGTTGAGGGAAGAGGTAGAAGGTTGCTGGAATTAGTGTCAAGGCAAGGGAGAAGGGCTAGGGCTTTGCACAAGGCGTCCAAAGCTTTTGGCGTGAAGCATATGGGCGTCCTCCTCCTTGGCTTTTATAGCCAAAGCCTCCTCCAACTAGGATATCTCCTAATTAGATCCTTCCTAATCCCAAATCCCAATTAACCAATTAAAAGGTCTTCCTCATTAGTAAGGGACGTTCAGCCATGTTAATCCATTGGATTTTCCTTATTTAATTAGGATTTCAAATCTCTAATAAGATTCGTTCACTATCTTAATCCTAATTACAGCACACCGTCATACGCATAACAGTCCACTTCCGACTCTTCCCACGGTCAGTCCATTTGGATTTAGACTCTGAAAGTTTTATTGGAGTTATCCATATGCGTCTAGTTTCTAACCACACTAATTGTATATTTTTCCGATTTTTCCTGAATTAGTTATGATTTATTTACTACATACTGTCGACACAAAAATATTACTAGCCGAGCTTACAATCTTAATCATACTTTACATATCTCGTTCCAAACTAGGAAACTACCATATCTAAGCCAACCAACTAGACGTCCCCTTCCTATTGGTTGATTAAAAGGTGAAATATTTATCTCTTTTTAATTAAGATTTATCTTCCCTAATTATCTCAACCGAACTGATACTTCCCGATCCTCCGCGATACTTACCATATTTACCGCTATTAGGTCAAATCGTAGATTTTGCTCCAAGATTCACTCCAATCCTCTAAAGATCTCCTTGTGGCTAGTTGCCCACGTTCACATGACTCCCTGGGCCTGTGCCACATGGCCCTGCGCCCAGGTCTGTGCGTCTACAGCTAGAGTCCTCCGCACACATGACTCTGGTGTCCCGCAGTTGTACTACTCGTTACACTATCTCGTGTAGGCCACGGACTACGTATAAAACCAAAATTAACTGATTAATTATGAAATTTAAATAGGTATCATCCACTTGAACACATGCCCTGGCGCCTGGCCCCACTCCTGGCGTTAGGTGTTCTCATACCCTGGCGCCAGGCTGGGCTCAGCGCCAGGTTGTGCCCAGTGCCTGGACCAACCCTCGTGTCTTGGTTTTCTACCACTAATAGTCATGCGATTAACAAATCATACCACATCATAAACATCAAATAACACATCAAAGCACATCGCACAACCAGAAAATCAAATCAGGCAACGAACTTTCCTATTTTAGAACAGTTACCTAAAATAGAAACCTTTAGTTAACGTATAAATTTTCCGGGTGTTACAGTAACCGCTTAGCCGATCGATAGTTTTATAAGCCGATCGATCGCCTTATTTAGCCTAAAATTACGATCGATTGTTTTATCGCGATGCACAAATCCTAAAATTCCGGTAACAATGATCGATCGTTTTCAAACCGATCGATCGGGGCAATACGCAAACCAAATTTCAGAAAATTGCAGTAACTACGAATGATCGGTTTATCACGGTCGATCGTTACACGATCGATCGCATTATTTTGCCGATCGATCGCTGCATTTTTAAATTAATTCGCTTAATTTCAAGTCAAATTTCAACAACACCTCCGCTCCTTTTGCCAACATCTTCCTTCCACACTCCCAACCTTTTGACCCCATGCTCGGCAACTACTTCAGCGAGCCCATGTTCAAGATCAGCCTTCTCCGGAGCTCTTTCCTCACTTCCAATCCAGCTGAATCCCATTTCTTCTTCCTTACTTTCTCCGTCAACTCAATGCGCAACGATCACCGCATTCGGTTGGAGGCAGCGATTGCGGAGTTTGTCGAAGGTTGGCGGGGAATGTGAATTCTGGAATGCGTCGAGGGGCACAGATCACTTCTATGTTTGCTGCCGCTCTGTGGGCAGGGATGCTGCTGGAGGGCATGTTGTTTTGTTAGTTTACATTTGTTTGAGGCATTCTCTTTACTTCTCATTTACTTTTTTCCAGTAATGTGAGGAAGATGGTTTTACCACATGCCAAATTTTGAAATTGAAACAATTTCAAGGAGTCATTGGGTGAAATGAGTGTAGTTTGAACTTTCTTAAGAGAGGCTTGTTTATGTGCGGCATGGTTCATTGGCCTGTGGCGCGCGCTGCAGGCCATCAGATTTCTATTGGTTGGCTCGCTTTAGTACAGGGGCAGGAGTCTGATCTGCTGTTACATTCCTTGTCTCCGTTGTTAGCCTCATCTGTCACTATGTATGAATTGGAAATGCTGTGTTCCAATCTGGCTGTAGAAATCTGAGCATCTCTTATTGGTTTTTGGGCAGTTAAGGTCGGTATATGAAAGTTTCTAGCTAAAATTTACTGTTTTTTTGTTTAAATCAATAACCTGATTGAAACGTGGGTTGTATTGAGGTGATTCATCATTCCTTGCCTTAAGTGAACTGGTTATAACAGGGTGATCTAGTTTCCTTGATGTAAGCAGCTCGAAAGATCAATTGCTTATGTGCTAATGTTGAATTTTTAAGCTTGAGTCTTGAACTTGAGATTTATGTCAGAGATGTAATATGACTTGACCAAAATGAATCATATTGTGTCATAGAGGCTTTCACTGAAATGATCAGTACAAATAAAACTCTATTGGATAAGGTCTATTGGATTAATGAGTTGACCAATGTATACTGAGCTCAGGTTTTTCCTGTTTTTTTAGTTAGTTTAAAGAGTGCCCTATGTCTGTAAAACACTAAAGTATGATATCTAAGTACCTATGATATCGAAAGGAGTTGAGTATCTATGCAAGGACATACGGTCATCCATCATCATCGTTGTTTACGTCTGATCCCAACTATCTAGAATCGGCAATCCGGATCCTATATTGCTATTCAACTTTCTTAAATTGTTGGGGCAGCATCTATGTCAGGACAGATTGTTCAAGTTCTTGTTTCTGGATGCTGTTACTGATGCGACTCTGACAAGGAGCATTGACATGAGAATATGCCATCAATATAAAATTAAGATAGCAAAGGTATCAGGTCGACAACCAATAGAAAAAAGGTATCGGGTCGACTTCATGAGGTGATAATTGTGGTAGTCAATTGATTTTTATCATCTTTACAGAAAGTTGGCAAAAAAATTACCGGTTTCTAATGGAAATTTTAGCTGCATAATGTAAGTGAATCACGAACACAGATTTAATTTGTACAAAGTGCGGTTGTAGTGTTTTGCTATGATCAATAATGAAAATTAAAAAGTTAGGTTGTATATTACAATTTTATGTTTGATTATATGCTTATATATATATATGCAATGTGTCTTCTTATAACACCACATAAGCTGAAAAAATCAGTTAGCGAGCACTTTTCTTTATAACATGGGAAAAAGTGTCGGGATAATCAGACTGGCTCTGGTTAATCTCTTGCAAATCTTGTAGGAGTTTTCCTTTTTAAAAATCACCGGAAAAGAAAAATTTTTGACGGTTGAAATTTGCTTGTTTTCCAACTTTTCAGTTTTGCAAATTTACCTCAATTTGCCCTAGTTAGTAGAATTAGATTTCTTGAATTTCTTAACCATTTCATTTGACTATAAAATATGTTGTTTTTGTTCGTTGTAAAGGAATATGTTTTGAACAGTATGATAGTTTATGTCTTTACTTATGGTGGACAAATTTTATTAGTTGCTGACGACCTGGCTTACTGGAAAAAAGTTTGAAATGTGTTAGCTCTAAGTTACGGTACACAAACGTATATTTGACAAAATTTGAACTTCTTAATTAGCATCTCCTGCCCGTGAATCAGCTTACACTTTTCTATGTACCGAGATGCAGGTTTACTGCTTGTCTAACAAGTCTCGATGCTGAAATATTACGGATACAAATTCTCTAGTCTTTTCAAATGAAAAAATATCCGATAATCTACTGCTGGTTATCAGTATTATAAAGACATAATGGATTCTTTCATTATGTAAATATCCAGAGATATACATTACGTATTGCTATTCTTTCATTGTTAAGCTGAATTAGTGAAATTTTAGTTAAATGGTCCAAAAGGTGAAGGTAGTAGTAGAGGGCATTGATGACAGTATATATGGATTGCTTATTTATTTATTTTTTGGTAATGAGGGGTTCCGAGTCCTTAGGACCCAACTAGAAGGGCAGGGTAACCGTCCTCTTAGAACACCGTATCCCGCCGCCAGTCCCCTCAGGTGCGCACATGGCCCACTCAGCATAGGCGCCCTGCTTCAAGGAGCAGTACCCTGGCCATCACACCAACACCCCCCGTTTGTGTGGATTGATTATTTTTGCCTTCTTCTCTGGAAGTGTTTCTAAGCAGAGCATTCTATTACTGAATTCGTATCATGGACCTTTCATATGGGATAAATTATCTGAGGAATAATATGTCTTTTCATCTGCTGCAGACATAGACTGGTGTTTTTTTTTGGACGAGCACAGAACTCTCGCGTCCGTGAGGAGCTTCTTTATGTGGAAGAATGACACTTCCATGGACATATTCCCTGGAAATCCACCCTTCCCATATGAAGAAGGATACAGGAGAAGCAGATTCTGTCTTCATGTGAAAGGCTATGAAGTAAACACAGCCAGGATCTCTGATGCTCTTCACTATGGATACATACCAGTTGTAATATCCAATCACTATGATCTACCTTTTGTACATGTGCTAGATTGGAGCAAATTCTCTGTAACACCCGAAAAATTAGTAAGTATCTTAAAACCCAAATTTGACCCTCTTAATGTTTGATTTGGTCGTGTTTTGGTGAGAAGAGCTTTCCAACGCCACCAATTATGTGCGATTTGGAGTTTGGGGTAAAAAGATATGAGAATTTGAATTTGATTGAACGTGACAACGATCGATCGCCATAAGATCCGATCGATCGGCAAGCTTGAACCGATCGACGCCGTATCAAAACGATCGATCGTAGTTACCCTGTGAATGTTTTGTTTCGCGTAAAGCGATCGATCGGCAATAATGGCGATCGATCGTCTGTAACGCGGTAGTGTTAAATAACGCATAGCCGATCGATCGCCGGTTGCGGTTTTGCGATTTCTAGCGTGTTTTTAGGGTGGATGGGCTTGGGAAAGATACCAAATGCCAATTGGACTTGTTTTGCACGTCTCTAGAAGGATTGTGAAGCCTTCCCATTGGTTGAAAGTGTCCATATTTTGGAAGATTAGTTTAAGAATGGATTCTCCCCCAACTCTATATAAACACTAGAGAATTAGTTTGTGTTAACCCTAGAACGTCCAGAGACTTTTCCCTTCTCCTTCCCACGTTCACCCATCTCCTTGGAGGCTTGTTCTTGTGGGAGTTTGCAAGAGTTTGGAGCGGGAGCTTTGGAAGAAGAGGAAGAGACGAGTAACGCGTAGAAAGGCGAAATCTTTGGAGGATTAAGTAGGATGGTTTTTCCCCTCTTCTCTCTTTTGATTATATATGCTTTTGACAAGTGTTCTGATTCAATGCTTTAGTTATTGTTTGGATTCTTGCGAGATGAATAAGTTATGTCCTTATTTCTATGCGTAGTGCATCATAAATCATATATGCATTCATGTTTTGCTTCTAGATGGAAATTCACATCTAAAGTCTAATGCTTTATTAATTTTCCAGAGATTAAAAGTTCTGATGTTGTTTGGTTGATGATGATTCACGTTGAGTTTGTGCCTTTAAGGTGTGTCTTACACTAATTATCTTGTTTGGGGTGTATTAATATTTACAAACTATGTTATATATAAAAGAACACAAGAAAGGAGTGAACTTTAGTAATTCCAGATAATCCTAGGTTCTGTAATTGTTCTAGGAGGGGAGTATATGGTCTGTTAATGATGTATTATTATTTATAATGTCTTATTAAGTAAGATAATCAAATTTAAATAAGAATCTTAATCTCGGCCAGAACTGTTTCTGTGCTGACAGTCGGTAGTAAATAATTCATAACTAATTCAAATAAAATCAGAAAAATATAAAGTCAGTGGGGTTAGAAACTAGACGCACGAGGGTATTAGCAGTAAAAATTTTAGAGGTTTAATCTTACTGTACAGAGCACAGTAGCCGTCGGAAGAGGACTGTTGTGCAGGAGACAGTGAGCTGAATCTGAGAGAAAATACTAAGTATACAAATAACATCATGTAATATGATATGATAATGATTAATATGTCAATACCAGTAATCGAAATATATACTTATGGAATATCACAGTAAGAATTGGATTAAAAGTAATCTAATTGGGAGGGATAATTCTTTGATCATCAATTTATATCTATCTATACTAAAAGCGTTGATGTCGGTTTGATATTCTACTTGGAATTCAAATCATCTAAGATTCTCTGATTTCTTATCTCTGATATTTGGATTATAAACTCTAATGCGAATGAGGAATTCCTATCTAGAGCTGAGCATGAAAGGTATGTAATGATTGTATGATACTCCTTGGGTGAGTTGTTATTATTCGAAGCGTTTGAGTTGTCTTGTTATTCTATCCATACTCCATAAGAGAGTCTATTCTAGTAAGAAATACCTTATGACCTTAGAGTGTTGTGACCTCTATTCCTTTGAGATATTGCTCATATTGATTACATGCTTGTTTCTTCCACTGGGGACCTTGCGAGACTCTCCCCATAGTGGTTTCATAGTAAGCTCAAATTATGCCATTGCTAGATCTTGCGAGGTCACTTATATTTATGAAATTGCGATTCCATATTGCCCGAAGGGAGGCACTATACGTACGTTAGATTGTGGACATTACGGAAGGTCCTCAGTCTCCGCCCATCGTGTCCGTAAGCACTGGTGGGGCCAGCATCCTAGACGCATGGCAGTGTTCCACAAGAGAACCCCTAGGGTGGTTCTGGTATATTTTATTAGTCACTTGCGAGCGACCGGTTCAGTGAGCAGAAATTGTAACTCCTTTCACTTTAGATGTCTGGAGCCTTTGTTATGATTGTTATCTTCTCCTTACTCATATGCGTAGTAGGAGCCTTATTGATGTTTTTCCTTACTTGCGAGTTGGAATTGTTGTTGACTAACCTTGCAGGTATATAGACCTCGGTTCAGTTTAGATGTTGTGAGATGTTCACCATCCTTTGTTAATCTTATTCTCTTCATACTGCTTGTTTTCATTCAGTGGGTTTTTACATCCTACTGAGTGTTTCTATGAAATACTCATGCATCCTCTGATGCAGGCGCAAATGGAAATTGAGATCAGGAAGTGCAGTAGTGGAATGGCGGATTGTAGGCGCCGAGAAGAGTTTAAAGATTATAGTTATTTGCTTTGCTTTTATTGATGCTTATGACATTATTGGCAATTGTGTGCCATAAACTTTTAGGTTTATTTTATTTGATCTTCTTAAATGGATTATTATTAAGTAAATTTATTTCATAGTATTCATTGATGTCTATTATTGTATTACACTGATTGCGGGCATAATCGGTTACACGTCCTTTTGAGATGATTGTAATCGGTTTGGAAATCGACTGTTCGGTCGCGTGCCCGGGATTTCTACCTCGAATTGTATCTCTTTTGTTGGCTTCCGCACTCCGATCGAGGTATGGGATTTCGGGGCGTGACATTCTCTGTTATCCTCAACCATCAGGATGTGATCTCGCTCAAGCAAATTCTATTATCTATACCAAAACAGGTGTATATAAATATGTATTCAAACCTTCTCCAAGTGAGAAAGCATTTCCTGTGGGGGGATTCTTTTCAAATGATTGCATACCAGTTATGGCTTAGAAGGAAAGCAACTCATATCTCGTATTAAAATAAGCTTCGTTTCTAGCTTTTTGATATGGACAAGCCTTTTTTGGTCCTCCATTTTAACTCAGTGGGACCTTGAAAATCACATTGCTTTTTGAGAAAACATGGCTGATTTGCCAACCCTAAGAGTAGAAAGCCCACCCCTAAGAGAATGGAAAACTAGAAAACCCACCCCTTGGTACGGTTTTTAAGGTACCCTCAGACAAAACGGTGATAGTGGCAGTCGTGAGTATGATCCCGGATGGTCCATCGGCATGGTCGGCGCTGAAGTCGAGTGGGAGAGGATGCTTTACTAAAGAGAAAAAAGGTAGCATAATATTGAGGTGGATACAAAATTTCCTTATTTTAAGTTGTTGGGCATTGGCACTTAGGGGTGATTGTTCCATTCTTTAGGGTGGCAAACCAGCCATAAAAAACAATATACCAAATGCTATATGCCTAGTGATTCATACATGATAGCACTGTGTATCATGTGATCGATCATATTATATTGGACTCCTGGTAGTTCAGATATTCTTCACCCCAATGACTCCCTTTGATCTCATTATTGTTCATTAAGCACAATTTGCAGTCACACGAGGTCAATAACATGTTTTCTCTCAACGAGTAATATGGGACTACGGATAATCCACTACCATGAGGTGTTTAGCTCGTTAATGGATTATCCCCAAAATCCATTAACCAGCTGGATTTTTCAATGTGGATGGATCAGCATCAAAGATGTAGTACAAGAACGTGGGCTGGTCGGAGCTGAAGGTGAGCCAGCTGTCGTACGGGGCGTGGGTGAGCTTTAGGAACCATCTGGATGTCAAGGAGGCCAAGTCCCTCCTCCAGTGGTGCTGCAACCACGTGTTGGAAAATAACTATAGTAGTTAAGAGGGATTGTACTTTACCCGTTCTTGTTGAATAGTAATAAAATAGAACCTGAAATTGCAAACTAGAATTCAATTGTCTGAGGCACAGTGATGAATTGCTGACTTTGAAACAGATATTGTCACCCTCTTGTGCACGGGTTTTCTTCTGACAATCTATTAAAAAATACAACGGACTAGAATGACAAGATGTGCACTTCTCCTCGTCAAACTCGAACTCAGAGAATTAGAAAACTGTTCCCTTTGGAAAGAAGATCACTTTTGGAGAAGAGAGAAATCTAGAAAAGTTTTGTTCTTTTCTGTATCTTGTATATTCTATTGAGTTTTCCCGTTCATTATATATATGGGAAGACCGAAAGATTCATTATTTATGGAAAAGACGCAACTTTTTAAAGAAAAATGACAAAAAAACACAAGAAACCGCACAGAACTGCCGGGGCAATCGATCGCCTCGGGCACTACTCAATATTATTGTTTTTCATGGTAGATATGATCGATCGCTTTTGTGTCCAATTGATCACTAAATAAATCCGATCGATCGCTTAAGTGTTTCACGAAATTTCAAGATTACAGTAGATACGATCAATCGTTTGGAAGTTCGATCGATCGCAGTCTCTACGCGATCGATTACCTCGTAATATTTAAAATTAAATAGCCATTTGATAAAAAATCAAAGACTCTAGAAACTAAGTGCTAAGTGCTAAGTGCGCCTCTAAAGCGCCTCAATGCGCCCATTCGCCCACGCCATGCACGCGCGTGTGCGTGCACCCATAAATGTGTGCACTAACAATTGGGAAGAGTCACCACACCAATAAGATATATCAAGAAGAAGATTCCTTCCTCTTATATATTTTAACACACTTATGTGTGTTTCCTATGTGGGACTAAAAGAGAACCTTACTATAAAGGTTTTTCTCTTTCTCTCCAAACTTAGCAGATAACTAAACAATAATCCTAGTTTAATCAATCTCAAATATTATGGGCTTAAGATGGGCCCTCAACCCATACCCAAAACCCACGACGTCAACTTCTTTGGCAATGCTGAGGTCTAAGCCAATGGCCGTGCCGAGGAGATCGTGGGCCAGGTCATCCATGAGCTCAGCTGGAAGTGCTCCGACCTTGTCATCTCCACCAAGTCTTATAGGACGAGATCATCTGGGATGATGGTGGCGGAGGGAGTGGCGGGCTGGGGAATGTGGGTGGCCGGCGGCGGAGGAGGCAGCGGGGGATGATGGCGGGCAGGAGAATATGGGTGATCGTTCGTCATGCGACTTCCTTGTGGACCTATGGTTCAATAAAAATGATAATTTTTTCACTTCTTAAAAATGCTGGGGAAATTTTTTCCACAATAAAAAAATGCTGGGGAAATTTTACACGGTTTAGTCGCGGGAGTGTTTAGTGTGGTAAACTTATCACTCATTAGTCGTATGTGTTTTTTTACTGTGATAATTTTCTCACTTCTTAAACCTCAACTTTGGAGGAAATTATAATATTTCCACACTTGTACTGATTTTACCTCCACAAACGTGGAAAATTTTACGCCCTTGATTTCCTCACTTCTCCAAGCATGTAAAATTTTCCACACCTATTAACGTTATTGGACTGTGGGCTCTAACATATATAGATCATGGCAATTAATGCAAGCCGTGAGATGAGTGGGTTGCACTAATATTTAGGCCACGATCACTGGCCGCCCCTACGCGCTCAGATTGCATAAAAGCCGAGATGATCTGGGCCGTCAGATTTTCATCGGGCAGTGGGAGATAATACCCAGGCAGTGTCGCTGCCTGTCCCATGCATTGTCAGATCTCAATCCGATTGCTCAAATCCTAGGATACCATATATTTATGCTTAGAATAGAACATGATATATATGTTCCTTGTAATATTTCCATCAGTTTAAACGTATATTATATATGTATATATGTATACAAATTCAACTAAAATCTAGGGAAAAATATTCAAAATACATAACTAATTGAAGAAAAGTGAGTGTTTTTTATTTTTGCACGTGAAAAAATATTCATGACTAATGCAGGGTAAAAAAGTTGATGCGTTTTTCTGCACATTCATGAGGGATTATTTCCCACCGGGGAAATTTTGTTTTTCACAAGAAACCCAACAAATCCCCAGAAATACATGGGGTTGGAGAATTTTTCCACACCCAAGGTGTGGAAATAAAATCCATCACGACTAACCCCCACTAAGAGTAAAATAAAACACAAATCGGCTACCATCTCCGGTGCCTCATCTTAAATGACAATCTTGGCTCCCAACAAATTGCAACTGTATGTCGGGAAGCTTTTGAACTCTGGTGTGAGAGGGGAACTGAATTAGATACACTGATTTAGCAACAACAAAAAAAAACAGCTCTAATTAAATTCAAGGATTAAAGTCCTTTTGTTTTCCTTTTTTGTTCTTTTTTTATCACTATCTAAAGTTTTATGTCATCTTATTTGCGTTTGGAATGCTTGGGCCTGGACTATGTGTTGTGAAATTCGCCAAGAATAAGGTTACAGTTCATGAAGTAATTTATGAAAGCTGAAAAAATCATTCAATTTATGAAAGGACATATGTTTTCAGTTGTTGAGTTTTTTCCATATTACCTGGCACCACTATCCAGTTTTTGATATTACCTGTTTTTTCCAGTGAAATCCCATATAGCCTAAAATTGACACTTGGACTATAGAAAATGCCCATATTCACTGCAAGGTCGTATGTAAATACACATGATATCCTCGGCTCGCTCGTAACAAGCAAAGGTAGCGATTTTCTGGCAAATCGGAATCTCTCAAGTCCCCCCATGGCTCCATGCGCCTCCCTGCAACCGGTGTAGTGAACGATTATATGCATTTTGAGCAAATTTTGGCTAAGGTTTTCGACGAGCTGAAGGCTAAAGAATAATTTGACAGCAAGGAATAGTGGGAAAGACATAGGGTTTCGGATGGCTAGTAGAAAGGTCCTTCATGTTGCCGGAGAGCAAAGATGAAAATCTGCGTGAAGAGTTTCCCAGGCATTAAAACCTCATCGGAAGTGAAATACACCAGGAGAATAATATCAAATAATCGGGAAGGTACAATCCTTACTAATTTTTCTATGATAATCTCCAACTTTTGGATTTTTTTATTTAGATCTGGGCTATAGTATTAACTCGTGTGTATGTGTACACGCTATAATATTAACTCGTGTATCCGCTGACACGACTTTACTGTCTTTGTGTTTATGTGTACACGATATAACATAAAGTTATGTGTGCGCATACACGACTTTACTGTCTTCGTTTTTTTATGTATACGATATGTTTTATTTTTTTCTATCTATCTCATTGCAGATGGATACCCAAAGAGGCGACTCAAAGGACTAAATACTAAGGGATGAGGAGGAGGATCAGGAATTTATACTTGTGCTGCGAGAGTCAAAGAAGAGGGCAAAGAAGAGGAAGGTGCCCTTAGAGACCCCCCTCAAGAGAACTTATAAAGTGCGACTGATTGTTTCTTGGTTGGTGAGTGACTAGGAAATTATTTTATCAAGATTAGACGAAAATTTTGGTAGATAAATATGTTTTTCTATTTTCTGTATATTTCCTGGTTGCAATTATGTTTGTTTTTTTCTATTTTTTTGTTATGCAATCTACGTACAATGAAATGCTTTAAAGAGTTGATAGATGGCCATAAAAACCATTGTGATCAACTAACGACAAATTCCATGTTCGGTTGTTTTAAAACTTTTTTTTTCAATTTCCAAGCTTGTTTAGATAAACTTCAAATAGTCTTCACCACTTGAGAGCTTCTAGGATAACAAATAAACATTTTTTGCTAATCAAACATTTTTCACTAGGAACTCCGATCAATGATGTACAACTTCTTTAAAAAACAGTCGATTAACTAGGTATTAGCATTCAAAATTGAGAACCTGACATGTATTTTAGGCAACATGGCAAAATTAACATTTTAAGAAGTCAATCAGAAGAAGCAACTTAAGATAGATTATGACGCACAAACGTTTGGGCCTTCAAAACTCCTTCATGAATGACGTGTGGAGCGCAAACAAACGATGCTCCCTATTGAAGCTCTACTCCTTGCTGAAGTAATAACAATTAACATTTATTGAATTGCTGAATTGTAATTGCGGTCCGGGCATGATGAATACTAAATATAAACAGGCAAAGGGACCTTCCATTAAGTAGCTGCAAAAACAAAGAGACATAACACTAAGCTGGCTACATCACTGCCCTACAGCACTGATATCAGTGAGTGGGTAAACTGATGTGGGACATCAAATGGTTTACCCACTCACTGACATACACATAGGTTGTAGGGCAGTGATGTAGAAATATCACTTTCCCGCTAAGCTAGTGTATAACTTCAGTAAGGTAACATATGACTACCGTCTGATACAATTTGGCTTCAGCAAGTGGAGTGCATATTCAGATATTTTCCTATGAACTTCAACAGATGCTCATTCAGAAGCTTTTACTCTATTGCATTAGCATGCCAAAACACAGAACTAGTGTAAAGTGTAAACAAAATGGAGAAGAGAATAAGAGTATAGGGGAACGAATGTGTGGTGTACATACCAGTAGCAGGCACCATTATTAAAACTCAGAGATCTTTGAGGTAGAACCTTCCATTCTCTTGATAGATCCGTCTAACAATTGGAATGTGCTTTACTTTGTTCCCGTCCTCACCTCCATTCCTCCTCAGTCTGTTCATACACTCTTTAGAAACCAACCCAAAGTAAAACTCTTTGAGGTTGGCGAGGTGTTCAATCCCCATAGGAACCCTTTCTAAATTCCCACAGTTAAGAACTTCTAAGTAGTCAAGGCTGGGCATAGCTCCTTGGTCTATCACCAAACGGCGCAATACCCCAAACTTATCAATATATAGTTTCTTGAGCTTCTGAAAACCTCGACTCCCGGAGTGTAGTTTTTGTCCTTCATAGGCATCATTGTGCATATGTAGTTCAATTAAATTAGGCAAATCCTGAAGAACAGCAAAAGGATCAGTTGTCGGTTTGGAGAAATTCAGCCTGAGCTTTTCAAGCCATTTCAGGGATAGAATGAACTCTGGAAAGCTTCTCGGTTCTCCTCTCAAGTTGATTCTTCTTAGAAAAAGGGATTTAACTGATAGTTTTTGTACATTCAAAAGCTCCTGATCACTGCCTGGAAATAAGTAAAACGATTGGAGCTGCCTCATGTTGTTGATGGATGCACATAGGGCCTCTCCATCACTTGAGCTCACTTTTATTATACCAAGCCTCTTTAGCTGGGTCAATTTGCCTAATTCTTTCAGCTGCTCAGCACCTCCTGTGATATTTACGTGTGCTAACTTCAGCAAGGAAGTTAAATTTCCAAGTTTTTCCGGCATTTTTACTCCAAGATAAATCTGCTCATAGATTGATAAATGCCGCAGGTTTTTGAGACATTTCAGATCTAATGTTTGGAGATTTCGGACTTATCCAATGCCCTTTGGTAAAATTCTAATGCTAGTTTTCCTCAAATGCAAATAACGGAGGTGGAATAAATCCAAGATCTCCAAGGGAAATGACTCCATGTGGACACCCTTTAGATGCAAAACTTTCAAGGCCCTGAAAGGGGAAAGCGAGGGAGTTCCATTTGCTCCTAACAAGAGCAGAGAACGAAGATGTGTAAAGTTGGGAGACTGTGGCACACTTCGCCCACTATTGGCGAACCGCACATTATCTGGCAATTCGGAGCTCCCTTGCTTCAAGCATAAATGGAAATTTTGTTCTTTAGACGCTGAAAGTATTAGTTCATACATCAAGTCATGGACTCTACATTTATGCACTCTCCCAAAGTAGTCCAACTTGGGTGCTTGAACTAAACTTCTCTGTACAAGCTCACTCAGGTAGTCCCCTGCAATTTTCTCAAGAGTTATATTATCTCTTGGCTTCATGAATCCCTCTGCAATCCAGAGTCGAGTTAACTTAGCTCGTTTAACAGAATAGTCCTCTGGAAACACCCCAAAATAGAGGAAGCAAGGCTTAAGATGGTGTGGAAGAGAATCATGGCTAAGCCAAATAATTTTCTTCATTTTTGGCAGATTGTCATTTGTTTCGATCTCTGACACAATGGAATGGTAAATGGTCTCCCACTCAGTTGGAGTCTGTCTCCTAGTTGACAAGATACCAGCAATGGCCACAATTGCTAAAGGCAATCCCCCACACACCTGCAGGATGTTGCGGGCAGTTGGTTCTAATTCATTAGAGCATCCATTTCCAGACTCAGCCCCAAACACTTTCCTGCGGAAGAGGTTCGAAGCCTCGTTCTCAGGCAGGGGCTGTAGCATATGAATATTGTCATTATGCTTAGAACAATAGGTCGCAACGCTGGATATGCGGGTCGTGACCATAATCCTACTCCCGAACTCATTCTCTGGGAATGCACACTTAATAACTTCCCATGCATCAACAGACCAAACATCATCGAGAACAATTACATACCTCTTTTCTCCAAGATAGGCCCTCAGGTTCTCAACCAACTGAACATAAGCCATGTCACTCAGATCTTGGGCTGGTATCTCCTTCATTACTTGAAGCTGCTTGATCATGCTCGAGGAGATCTTTTAGGACAAATGTCTGTGATAGGTATTGTGACCCATGCATGGGAGACAAAATGAATCTTCACCCTGGGGTCCTCGTAGATCTTTCGAACCAGAGTAGTCTTGCCAAGTCCCCCAATTCCCGCAACTGAGACCACGGCATGCGTACATTTCTGCTCGAGTAGCCTCTCAATCAGCTTCTCTCGTGGCTTCTCGATGCCGACAATTTGTGACTCTTCTACGAAGAGTGCCGTCAGCCTGGGGACATTATCAAAGTTGGCTGTGGCAGCAGCACCTCCAGTTTCAGCCAAGGAAAAGTTGTTTTTCGTGTCTGAATTTGCTGGAGCTGGTTCTGGAAATCCTGGACTTAGTTGCCCACCCAATGCCGGGCCCTGATTCCCTGCATAAGCGAGTGCTCTTGTGGAGGAAGCCTGCGAGCCCGGGGTCGCTTGACTGCCTCATGTGGTAGAAGAACTCATCGACGGCATCCTCGATGCCATGTGCAGTTGCTCGGACCTGCTTCACCCACACCTTCACACCCTCGTTTGTGTGCTGTTGCTGGTCTGAATAATGAAGGAAGGCTCGACCAGATCACGTTGAATTGCGGTAACTCCTGCCTTTGCTCCACTTAGCCGTGTGGCCTCTTGGATTATCAGAGTTGCAAGCTCCCGGATCAGAATGTTCACGGCCGTCTGCGCCATTGCTTTGCCGTCCTTGTGGGGAATGAGAGACCGTGCTTGTCTTCCTCCGAGTTCTCTCTCCCTATCTTTTCAAGTCAACTGTCTTTGATTAGTTCAAGGGAAGTTTCTCATATAAAGGCCTTCCTACGCTTGTCTGCACAAATAAAAAGACAATTAGACAGCTGGGAATCCAAATAATTTATGACACAAATATTCTACTTGATAATCTGGTTGTTAGCAACCTCAAAGGCTTTGTAATACGTTGGCCATTTCTTCAAACTAAGGTTTGCTTAAGTAGGTGGGCTGAATCATTTGTTTGCTTGATCAGATATACTGGATGTTTTAGTTCCATTATGCCCCCCTACTTAGTCCAATGATATTGCTATAGTAAAATACATTATACATCTATTTCAGGACAATAGCAAATACATATACTGCTGGAAAAATGTTATAGAAATTTCAAACCAGACCTTAGCTAGGTGCATGGATTGAAGATGGTTTGATGTGATAGGCTTTTGTGCCAACAACTAGTTTAAACAGGAACTTGACTGCACAAGGGTAAAAACTAAAAGTTAGCGCAGTTACAAAGCTTGTCATTACAATTCTCGCAACTTGTAAATGTAAACAATCTTGTGTATAATTCTTTTTTAGGTTCATAAATGAGGTTTTTTTTTTTTTTGGATAAACATAATGTGGTTGGTTAGCATAATTGTGAGAATCGCCAGGCTGACTGCAAGATTGCAATGCCATCTTAGATACTCCCTTTCCATATTAATAGTTCTATTTTGATTTTGAAAAAAGAGACCAGTTTACATGCGACAGATCTCATGCAAGCTGCATGAGCTAAAGTACGGTGGCTATCAAATCAGGGGCCGGTGAGTGTGAATTGCACTTGCCTCCAGATTAAAATCCCAGGGCTTGAGGTGACTTGGCTCATGCAGCTTGCGTGACACTCGACTTGTTTCATGTAAACTGATTTTAGTTATTTTGAAAACCAAAGAAGAACATTACTATGCAAGGGAGGGAGTATATCTTTTTTAGGCGACATGGCAGTTTACATTGAAGCAACATGGCAGTTTACATTGAAATTTCCTAAGAACTCAAGGTGGGGCATTGCTCTTTCATCTATCACCAGACTTTGCAATAAGAGATGTTTTAAACCATTAATTTCTTGAGCTTTTGAAAACCTGAACTTTGGGAGTGTAGTTCTTCTCCTTCATAGGTCAGTAATTCAAGTCCCTTTCAGACACAAAGTTTGAAGGTATCGAAGTTTCTTTATGCCGTTTGGTAATTTACGAATGTAAGAGCTATCCCCCAAAAACAAATATCGGAGATTGAATAGAGAAAAAATTTCAGTTGGAAAAACATCCAACCAACTGCACTAGAGATGCAACACCTTCAAGGTTGTATAAGTTGAGAGCTGGGGAATTCCATTTGACCCCAGCAAGAATAGTGATCCAAGATGTGAGAAGTTGGATCCCTTTGACACACTCACATTCTCCCCACTACTGTCAACATATCGGCGAATATTATCGAGCAGATCAAAGATACCTTGCTTCCATGATAAATGAAAATTTTGATCCTCAGACTGTGAAGACTAATACAAATTTTCTCAAGAATGGCTGAAATATCTCATTCATCAATGCTTGAAATGTAGAGGGGGCATTCGTGAGGCCAAAGGGCATTACCAGAAATTCATAATGTCCTTGGTGAGTCCGGAATGTTGTCTTAGGAATGTCGAGAGGAAAAATTCTGATTTGATGATAACCCGATCAGAGATCCAATTTTGTAAATACTTTGGTGCCATATAGTTCATCCATTAATTCATCAACAACAGGAATCGAAAATTTGTCCTTCACAGTAATTTTATTTAGGGCCCTATAATTCACGCATATCCTCCATGAACCATTGTGCTTTTCGACCAAAAGAACAGGCGATGTGTAAGGGCTGTTGCTATGTTAGATTGTTCCGGACTTGAGCATATAAGACACAATATTTTCAATTTCTGTCTTCTGAAAATGTGGGTATCGATAAGGCCTCATGGAGACGTGTCCACAATCTGGCAGCAGATTAATACGGTGGTCTTGTTGTTGTTGAGGTGGCAATTCTTTTTGCTCAACAAATATTTCAGCATATTTACTAAGGATAGGCGCCAACTGGAAAGGAACAGTTTCAGCATAATATATTTGTGGGTCCCCCAAAGAAATCATGTTAATAAAAAATACATCCCTTTTTTTTCTTAATTCCTTGCCGATCTGATAGTTTTCCATATATTTATCTTCTGGAGATTTGATGCCCTTCAACATTACATCCTTGCCATTGAAACAAAACTGCATTTGTAGTTTATCAAAATCCCAAGATATCAGCCCCAACATTCTCAGCCATTGTGCTCCCAACACGACTTCATAACCAGAAATAGGCAACAAATAAAGATCCACTGTGAGAGAAATATCCTGCACATTAAGTTGGACATCCATACACTGACCAGCACTTTTTATTTTATTTCCATTGGCCACTGTCACCCGAAATACATCTTGGTTGATAGGACAGAGCCCCGCCTTTGAAGCCAATCGTCCAATCATGAAATTATGAGTAGAACCAGAATCAATGAGAATGGTGCAGGTAATACCATTTATCGAACCAATAACATGCATAGTTTGCGGAGCCATTGTTCCTATAATTGCATTGAAAGAAATTTCAGGGATGTCTTAAATAGGAGAATTTTCATCCTCATCTTGTAGTTTGATTTCCTCTTCATCCCAGTAGGCTTCTATAAAAAACAACTTCTTGCAACGATGTCCCGGAACGAACTTATCATTATAGTAGAAGCAAAGGCCTTGTGAGCACCTTTCTTGCAGAGTCATTCTTTTGACAGGAGGCGACTGAGACAAATTTTTTGGTGCAAGACTGGAATACCTTTGGATATCTGGAGTTTGGAAATTTTTTGTTTTCAAAGTATGTGCTTCATACAGTTTAGCAAGTCCTGCAGCCTCCACTAAATTTGTAGGACGGCAGGTAGAACTTCTGCCTTGATTGATTCTTTGAGTCCGCTCATAAATCCACCTACTTGTTGAGAGATTGATAAAGGTCCCGCCTTTGTAGTTGGATTTTCACGTGCAATGCGTTGCACACGGAGATCCACTCGGCACGTTCCACGGTGGATCGTTAGTGCTCTGATATCACTACACCCTGTATAGATGCACAAGAACAGAGTAAGTGGGTGAGGATAGAGAAGAAGGAAGTGAGAAACTAGGGTTTACTTCATTCATAGACAAGACGTCCCCTACATGGGCCTTAAACACATAAACAACGAAATAATAAAATAACTTATTCCTAGCGGCAATGGCCCATATGACTTTATTAAATAATGAAATAGCCTAATAACTAAGGAGACATAACAGCCATGAGCTGGTAGGTGTACAAGTTTGGTGGCGATCTCTTTGCTAATCTCATTTTCCTCCGTGAAGAAGGATAAATCAGTTAGTATGCATCCAAAACCGCAGCCAGGCCAAAACATTATGGAAGTCCGTTCCAATAACTGGAACTTAATTTTGACTGTACAATTGGAACTCCAATTTTGGGTGATGTAGAAAGAAATTTCTCCCATTTGTTGATGCATTGCAGTTGAAGTACCAATTACAGACATTTATTTTTAAGCCCCTTCCATGCTAAGTAAGGATGAAGACCAAACAAGCAACAGCATGTTGGGTTTTGGGTATGGGTTGTGGGCCCATCTTAAGCCCACATTTATGAGATTGATTGAACTAGGATTAATGTTTAGTTATGTGCTAAGTTTGGAGAGAAAGAGAAAACCTTAGAATGATGAGGTTTTCTTTTAGTCCCACATAGGAAACACGCATGAGTGTGTTAAGGTCTATAAGAGGAAGGAATCTTCCTCTTCGTATATTATATGGTTGTGGAGACTCTCCCTAGTTGATGGTGTACCTATTCATTAGTGTAATTAAAGGTACACACACGCATGTGCGCGCGTGGCATGGGCACATTGTGGCGCTTTAGAGGGGCACTTAGTACTAGGCACTTGGCATCTAGAGCCTTCGATTTTGATCAAACGGCTAATAGTTTTGTGAAAATTAGGATCCGATCGATCGGCATAATAAGCATGCGATCAACCGGATTCAAAACAGATCGATCGTATCTAATGTGATTTTTTACAAAACTGAGATATGAACGGACATCCGATCGATCGCGTATATGAATGCGATCGATCGGCGGTGAAAGTGATCGATCGTATCTATTGTGAAAAACGTATAACGTGAAATTTACCCAAGGCGATCGATCGCCTATGGCAGCGATCGATCGCCAAAGCGGTTTCTTGCGGTTTTTTTCTGTTTTCTTTGAAAAGATGCGTCCTTTCTTTGCAGAAAGAACCAGTTGTCTCCTTCAATATATATTGAAGACAAAAACATATAAAAGATATAGAGAAAACGCAAGTTTCTCTGAGTTTTCTCTACCATCTTCATCAGTGATTCTTGTTTCAAAAAGGCAACAGAATTTTCTCTGAGTTCGAGTTTGACAAAAAGAAATGCACCGTTTGTCAAATTGGTCTGTTGTATCTTGGGAATAGATTGCCGGAAGAAAGCCCGTGCACGAGAGGGTGGCAATATCTATTTCGAAGTCAGCAGTGTATTTTGTTGTACCTCGGACGTGTGGATTTGGATTTCTATTTCAGGTTTTATTCGTGTATAAATCAACATCAACGGGTAACGTGCATTCCCTCTTGAATTCTTCTACAATAGTTCCAACACAGCATGTTACATACCTGTGGTTTTACGTGTGACCTGGCGCCAACTACGGGTTTCTCATATTACCCGGAATCACTTTCTTTCTTCCATATGACCCAGAAAGTACCAAAAATGCCCTTAGGTTTAGGTATAAGCACCCACTCTTCGTTTTTCCATATTACCCGGAATGGGAGCGACTACTCGGAGAAGCTCACGTTAGTCGGAGAAGAAGGCATTCCGTCCGGCCTCTCCGCCCATATCAGCGCCGGCGCCGGCACCATCGAACTCCGGAAAGGTCATCTTCGTGGCAAAAAGAGGGAAAACGAGCGGGAAAGACCGGGTATTGGAAAACAACTTTAACGGAGGCAGCGTACATCGAAAAACCCGTAGGTGAAGTTCAAATACGATGATTTTTATCATGAAAGTTGGTTCCAGAGAAGAAAGTTGAGAACTTAGCAAGTTTTCAACTATTGTTACAGTCGTGTATTCGACAACACGACTGTAATAATAGTCGTGTTTGATAAAACATGACTCATAGACTTTGCTTTTCACTCATATACGGTTTTTAATATATCGTGTCTGACGGTTTTTTAACTTATTTCGGTATTTTAATGGCAGGTACGGATGGTTACGATGGAGTTTTTACAAATTTTGATAAGTACGTGGGCGGGAAACGGAAGCTCCTGCCTATAGATACACGAGTAAAGTACCTAGAACTGTTGCAACAAGTGGAAGAAAGATTACCGCTTAAGTCTACATCTGGTACATTAACTTTGTCATATCGTGTTGACTCTGAATCCACATACCTCCTTGAAGACGATAAAGACGTGGAGTCAATATTTATACTTCACATGGGCAAGCAAGGCACAAATGGACCACTCCACCTGTACGTGGAGTGGACTTCTACGGGCAATAACATGGAGACTTCGACTCTTAATAAGGAAATAAATGCCAATGCAAATAAGGAGGAGGAGAGGCTACCAGAGGCAGAAGTGAGGCTGGCCAGTAAGACACCGCCGGAGAGGCCGTCCAGCCCGGGCAATAAGACACCCGCATCAGTAGTCGAAGGAGGAAGAGATGGAGATTATGCGAGGTGAGACTTCTAAGGCGCGGATACAGGCAAGTCGTGTGCTATTATAGTCGACTATAATAGTACACGACTGAAAATTTTGTCGTGCCGTATGCAACACGACTATATACATAGTCGTGTTTCATAATACACGACTACAAATCAATTCGTGTTGCATAAGACACGACTTCACTACGTGCTATCGTTTTCTCAAGTCCATTCATACATCTTTTTTCACGCAGATTGGGAGATGGAGAAGAAGCTGAAGATGAAGAAGAAGATGAAGATGAAGATTCCAGTCCAGATGAAGAAGAATTGTTGGATGAAGATGAATTACCGTGGTCTGCAGATGAGTGGGATGAGCCTCTCACAGTACCACATTTTAGCCAGCCAGATCACATGGGAACATCGACTTCTAGAGGTCCTAATGCAGGAGACACATGTAAAGGGAAATCTGTCGCGTCGGAGGACAATGAGTACCTCAATATTGAGGGTGATGGTGGTTGGGCTTGGGGTACCTATTCTGCACAGGCTGGTCCTTCAAAACATTGTGAAGAGGAGACGATGTTGACCGGAAGTTTGCAAGCAGAAGACTACGAGGCACAACTTACCTTAGGGGCTAGATTCAAAAGTCTCAAGCAGTTCAAGATGGTTCTAACTGATCTGGCAATCAAGAGGAAGTTCATGTTCAAAGTAGCGGATGAGAGCAAGGACACATTCGCTTTCGGGGTGCAAGTGGTACATAGGGGCGTCGAATAGACTTGATGGAGTCAGCGTGACAAGGAGGGAAGAACGGCATACATGTGACACTTCTGTAAGTTCGAAAGATCGTCCATTGGCTTCTCACCTCTGGATTGCGAGGAAGTGTCATGGCCTCCATAAGGATTCAAACTCCATAAAAATCTCAAATATCCAACAATACATTGAGAAGCATTGGGGCGTGACAGTCAACTATAAAAGGGCATGGAGGGCGAAAGAGGAATTGATCCGATTGATCGATGGCAACCCTGAAGACGCATATCGCATTTTGCCACATTACGGAAGGGAATTAGAGCCGTCTAACGCAGGTACACATGTGTTGATAGAAAGATCAGCTGATATACCTGATATCCCAATTGAGTTAGCTGGCTATGACTTCAGACGTGTATTTTGGATGTTCGACCCGGTCGCAAGAGCATTCCGAAGAACACTGAGACCGTTGCTCACGCTTGATGGAACATTCCTAAAAGGAAAGTACCCTGGAGTATTATTGGTTGCTACAGCAATTGACGGCAATCAACAATTAATGTGTCTTGCATATGCAATTGTCGATAAAGAGAATATCAAAATGTGGTAAGTATAGAAGCAGGAAACACGACTATTCTAAGAGTCGTGTTTTGGACGACACGACTGGGCACACATTCGTGTCTTCGAAAACACGACTACTCATACAGTCGTGTTTTTTATACACGACCTTCTAACAACCTGAAGCATTCTGTGTTTAATATGCTTTGCCTCTCACTTGTACAGGACGTGGTTCCTCACCTTACTAAAATGTTTTCTCTTTACGGACCCCCCTGCCTCTCTGGACACTATTGTCTCTGATAGACAGAAGGGCCTTTTGAGAGCGGTCGCCGATGTCTTTCCCGAAGCTCACCATGGGTTTTGCCTAAGGCATATGGCCGCAAATATGCTTAATACTTGGAAGGATAAGTACCTGAAGGAACTTCTATTCTAAGCTACAAAATGCTTCAGGAGACCAGAATTCGATGCAACCATGGAGAAGATGAAGGAACACAATGAGGCGGCCTGGAAATATGTTGACAATATTCCGAAAACACATTGGGCGAACGTAGAATATCTGGGTAAAAGGTACGGCACTCTCACGTCGAACGCGTCAGAAAGTGTAAATAATATGCTTCTAAAGGCTAGGTTTTGGCCAATAACTCGGTTGATCGAGCAAACGCGGGCGACCACAAGCGTCCATTTTCAGAGACGCCGAATAGAAGCAGATGAGCTGTCGACTCCGTTAACAAAATATGCACAGAATCATATCAATCAGATGAGGAATCAGAGTGCTGGAACAGTTCGAGTTCAACCGCTATCATTACGGCAGTTTGAAGTGACATCTTTATACCATGTGGTAAGCATAAATTCGTTTTCTGTAAGAGACGACTATAACAAAGTCGTGTCTTCGAATACACGACTAGTCATACAGTCGTGTCTTCGACGACACGAGTATCTTTGGAAGACACTGATGTTGTTCATGTTTTCGCATAAGGATGTTGTTGACCTTACGAATAGAACCTGCACGTGTGGCTTCTTCCAGAGCATGGGACTTCAATGCAAGCGCGCCATGGCATGTATTGATGAGAGGAGTTTGGAACCGGTAGAATATTGTGAGAAGTGGTACTGTGCAAGTACGTACCACACCACGTACGAAGAAGTAGTGTTTCCTACTTTAGACAGAAGTCGGTGGGGGAATTACGGGGTTTTATTTAAATGCGAACCGCCCATGGTTGAAGCTCCAAAGAAGGGCAGGAGAAAGACAAAGAGAATTGAGTCACAGCCCGAGCCACCTGCAAGGACAAGTTCAAAATGTGGGAATTGTCGTCAAGCTGGTCACAACCGTACAAGGTGCACCAACAGCCTGGTTCCGAAAGAAAATCGGACGCACAGGAAACGAACACTTCCGCAACAAGGCAAACTGACTACGAACGAGACATCTCATGTACGCCGCTCCGGGTTACCTCAGCCCCCACCATTCTTCACTTAGGATGTAGTCAAATTCTTGTATAACGCATATTAACTTATACCTAAATGTAGGCCTGTAAAGAAAAAGAAAATCAGAAATGAAAAAACAATCTTTCAAGTTTCAATGCATCATCCGTGTATTCCATTATACCCGAATATTACAGTACACGACTATCTATACCGTCGTGTATTGTGAAACACGACTATTTACAAAGTCGTGTCGGCTAGTACGCGACTATATATAAAGTCGTGTTGCATCAGAGACGATTATATACGTAGTCGTGTTGCATGAAGGCCGTATTCAAAGTGATGCTTGCGATATTTTGTCTAAAGCAACCATGCGTCAAAAAATGAATTCGAATTAATTGAAAAAGTACGGTATGTACACCAAAGAAGCTTTGTACAATAAAATAATGTGAATAAAATGAATATGAATTTATTCTTTATCCGAAAGCCGCATAAAACCCGCAACTGTGACGGCATCTTTTTTGACTTGTCCGGAATTGTCGTCAAACTCGCTGTTAATAACCCCGTGAATCAAGGTTGAAGCGATGACTGGTCGCCAAAGTCTTGTAATTATCGACTGATCAAACTCTGGTGGGTTGACATTGGATGCCAAGTGCGCGACGTACATCATGATGAAGATGCCACAGTCTTTCGAATTCTATTGCCACGGCGCTCTGGCTATCTGAGTTATCTTCCAGTTGAGCAAACCAAACCACCCCAGCTTGCCTGCCATCACAACGTTCATGAACTGCGTGAATTTGTCGGCAGCTTTTCTGTGATGTGGATATAACTGGGATCTGCCAGACAGCGGGTTGTAGAAGCGCCATACACAGTGCGGGAAATGTACATACACGAGGCAGAAGTGGGAGCCGGTGCAGATTGGGAAAAATGCGTAGAACATGTTCCCGTTCAAGCCGTCGAGCATCCTCCCGAGCTTTTTAACCAATTTCGCATTATTTCCTCCTTCTTTGTGCTCCTGCGAAACCGCAAGAGAGTTAGACAACGATGCTGGGAACATCATACTTAATTACTTATCACTCCTTATGCAAGGAACACTTACGTTGTCGAATATCTCTTTGAATGCGTGGCATCAAAAAAATGCCCACAGATATTTCATCCGGCTTCTGTCATTGCGCTGCCTCAATAGACTTAAAAACACACCTATAACCTATAGAAAAACATCCACATGAGTCATAACAGTCGAAGTAAGGCAATATACAACTTCTAATTAAAAGTCGATTATTGTATATACGACTTTCATGATAGTCGTGTCGTCGATAGACATGACTATGCGTATAGTCGTGTTTTGCAAAGACACGACTATGCGTAAAGTCGTGTATTCGAATACACGACTTTACGTCAACTCACATATTTGAAAAAGCAAAAGAGGAAAACATATGAGGATCATAGGTTTACTTACATTGGTGTTTATTTCTGTTGTTTGTAGGAGGGATACATAGTCGTCATCACATAGCGTTGGGATTGGATAAGCCTTCCTCGGATTGGCGATCCATCCATCTATTGCCACTCTATCCCGCTCTAACAATACCCCCATATCAAAGCATAACTCCAAATCGGCATAGTTTTCGGGGAGTGCAATTACAGACTTACACTTTTGTGGGGTTAGGAGGACATCGACGTCAACAGGCTGGGATGCGGTTAAGCCAGTGCCCTCCGCCACCTCCTCCTCCTTTGCCTCTTCGTGGTCCTTCACCTCGTTTGCCTCCTCCTCCTCAGCCTCCTCTTCCTTCACCTCCTCCTTCTTCTCCTCCTCCATCGCCTCTTCATCGTCCTGCACCTCCTCCTCCTTCCCCTCCTCCTCCTTCGGCTCCTTGTCCAGAACATCCTCCTTCGCCTCCTCCGACTCCTCCTCCTTCACATAAGCCTTCACCTCCTCCTCCTCGACATCCCCGTCCTTCACCTCCTCCTTGACGGTTTGGATATCCGACTGCTGTAAGGAAGAGATGACCTCATCGATGATAGAGGTCGCTTGTCAATCGGATATGGTTTTTTCGGAGTCGGCTTTCAGCTGAGGGGACCTATTCCTTCTTTCCTGCTCCTCCGCCATTCTCCGTATATGGTCATCTTCCCTAATCCTCTGCAATTCCCTCGCGGAGGCAGTCCTCATTCTCTTCCTTACCACTAGACAAGGGGGGAATAGGTCCCGTCCGTATGTCAGACGGGACTTGACTTCTACACGCTCCATATCTTCGTTGAATTCTAGTTGGAGCTTCTTCAAAAACAACTTGGCGGAGGATCTCTTTGTAGCCCGTTCAATCTTGTCTTCCTCATCCGCGCATTTGATGGGAGCTAAAATGACATTTTACTTATTCGTGTCAGTAGGAGCAGCACGATAAAAAACATAGTCGTGTTGTATGAAACACGATAAACTACATAGTCGTGTATCATGAAACACGACAAATATAATAGTCGTGTACCATGTGGCATGACAAAATAAATAATCGTCTACAACTTACCTTTACCCCATTTCGTCGAATCAAGATGTGACTTCCTTGCCAGCTCCTTTGTCCGCATACCAATCGGAGTTTTCTTCATCTGCTCCTTGTCACGGGGCCGCTTCTTTGGCTCCATCTGATGCACCGATGACTTCTTTGGCTCCATTTGGGGCCGCTTCTTTGGCTCCTTCGTTGGCTCTTCAGTCATCTCCAGCTTGGGATGCTGAAAGATCTGACCTTCTAACAGCATTGACGCTGAGGTGGCAGAGGCCTTCAAAGAGTGGAGAACCTCTTGCAGAGGTCCGACACTCCTTCCCATCTCCTCAAACGAAGACAGAGCTATCTCAATTAGTGACTGTATGCCCTGAAGCACACCCTCCAATCGCCCCATTGCAGTTGCAGTGGACTGGGCAGCCGTCCTTGAGGAAGGGGGTGCAGGTTGGTTGGGAGTCCTCTTAATTTCCGGCCTCTCCGGCCTTTGCCGTCGTGGAGGAGGGGCCACTGAGGTTGATGAAGCAAGGAGAGATGCCTCTCCGGCCATGGGGCTGATTACGTCGACGAGTTCGTCCCATACTTGAAGATTGTTGAACACTCCCGTCCAATAGTCGGCCATACGGTGCTTCTTCTGTGCACCTTCCTTCACCTCTGTAATGAGGGCCCCACTTCCTGGCCACCTTTTGGCCCGTGGGCTGGTAGGGCCCACGACAGGATGGAAGATTGTCGTGTGCTCGAAAAACCAAATCTGCATAGTAAATAGATGAAAACATTATTACAAGGCGCGGTTGCCTTAGTCGACTATAACTTGTACATGAATTGAACTATGGTCGTGTCGTAAACAACACGACTATATACCTAGTCGTGTTTCATCATACAATACTATAAATATAGTCGTGTTGCATAATACACGACTATAACTATAGTGGTATTGTATAAGACTTGTTTGCCGATCAAAGACTATGAATGCTACATACCTGAAGGACATATGCGGCGCCATTTAGGTATCCACCGCCCAGGCACCCTCCTTGCGATCTCGCACCCACTAGTCTGCTGGTATGGGTTATACCAGAAACCAACATCTTATGTATAGCCCCAGCCCAATTGTATGACCTCAATCTTGGGAGGTCGTCAATGTAACGGTACAAAGAGGGATGAACCGCTCTAGTGCTGTGTGGAAACAGCACCGTGCAGAAGAGGAGGCAGATGATCATCCTCGCCATGTCCTCCTCTTCCATCTTCAGTTCGCCCGCACTAAGCTTGTCTATGATTTCCTCAATGTGTGGAATTTCCGCTCTCCTCGCAGTGAAGTGCTTTCTGAAGAATTGACCTTCCGGTCGGTGTGTCAAGGAGGGGAGGACCTCAACTCTTTTGCCCTTTGCGGGCAATCCGGTGATAAGCGCAACTTCTTGCTCTGTGAAATGTAGCGTCCTGCCCTTGATATTGAAGACCTTCGCCGACTCATCCCAGTACCTGACTAAATGGTCGAGGAGGTTCCGAGATACAATTACGTCCTCACCTTCAAAAATGACAGCGAAACCAGCATCTTTGATCACTTGGGCACATCTTTGGTGATGTTGTAGGAGGGCCGCACACTTTTTCATCGCTCCCGGTTGACAAAACGTCGGAAGCACCGGTCGCGCATTATATATTCTCTTTACTGGTCGGTCCATCAGAGACTTCCTCTTCCTGCCCCTCTGATTTCGCTGTCGAGGTGTCAACACAAAATCATGATCCTCCTCCTCTTCCGATGGTATTTCCTCCATAGACTCATCTCTTTTTTTATCCATCTGCAAGGAGTGAGGTATAGTGGTCAGTAGAAAAATGGTGTCGATGAAATACGAAAATATAAAAGTCATGTTGTCGCGTACACGACTAAATAGAAAGTCGTGTATTTTACAGACACGACTTTATAGTTCATAGTAAAAATTAAAAATCCAAATGTCGGACCTTATGAAACTAAAATCAGTAAAGATTGTTGTAACCTACCGTGGTTTAGTCGTGTGTATGTGTGTATTTCTTCACAGGTGCCTTTCACACTCTTCCTCGCCGTCAACCGAAGCTCAATCGGTCAATCCGCCAGTTGCATGCAGGCGGAGGGAGCCGCGGGCGAACTCAGAAGGTTGAAGATCCGAAATACCGACGTATGCGCTTCAAATCGCCGCCTTTGTGCACTCTCCCTCAGTCGCGTCGTCGAAATCCAGCAGAGGGGCAGCTCGATATCGAGATGGGGGATGCGAATAGGCTCGTCAAAATCCATGTATTCCGCCGGTTGAATCGCCGCTCGAACTCGCCGGTCGCCGGTGATGTCGCCGATGTATATCGCCGGAGAACCTTGTATTTTTTCGTGTTGTACACAACACGCCTCTTCGCACAGTATTAGCACGAAAAAATAGAAGAAAGGGCATTTTGGGTACTTCAAGTTCAGA
This sequence comes from Houttuynia cordata, assembly GCA_039654745.1. Taxonomy (NCBI): domain Eukaryota; kingdom Viridiplantae; phylum Streptophyta; class Magnoliopsida; order Piperales; family Saururaceae; genus Houttuynia; species Houttuynia cordata. Next base: position 42,907,376 of record CM077507.1, on the reverse strand, counting down.
TTCTAGATCATATGAGATTTCACGGGAAAAACTTGGTAATATGGGAATATCGAAGTTGGCGCCAGGTAATATGGAAAAAACTCCCTGTGGTGCCTATGAAAATGCCAGGAATCAAGTATGATAAATTAACCTGTGGCTCAATTAACGGTCTAGGGGAAGAAGAAAAAATACAATAGCCATCCTCAGATTCATCACTCGCATATTAATTTTGTCAAGCAGGCAGTGGTGAACTGAATCTTGACAAACTTTAAATTAATTCATCATTCAATATGTTTAAGTCTGTTGTTATCTGTTCTAGAAGCAGCTGAACATTAAAAATACCCATCCACAGATTCATCGTCCGCATATAATTTTGTCAAGCAGGAGAATGGTAAAACTACTCTTGACAAACTTTAAATTGATCCTTCAATCAACTAGTAAAAGTGCACGTGCAAATTGCACGTGAACAAATTCTCATCAAAATACGTCCTTCAAATGGAGCTCTCACGGTTTTCTTTTGCGCTACTCTTTAGCCTTCTCATGGAGAATATACAAACCTCTAAATTACTAATCGAAAATTTTCAACTACCTACAGCTAGCTATGTTTTAATCCAATTCCAATTTGAATCTTAAACTCCAACAAACAGTGCGTTAGATAGTTTATATAGGACTCATGCACCTTCTTGCCATGTAGTTAAAAAAATGCAATTTCTGTAATTGCTGCAATTTCCAGACATAGCTCATTACCTGAGCTTTTTCCATATTACCAGGTGCCAACTTTCATATTCTCATATGACCTAGTTTTTTTCGTGAAATCTCATTGACTTGAACTATCAAAAATGCCCTTCTTCTATCTTTTTTCATTCTAATACTGTGTGAAGGGGCGTGTTGCATATGACACGAAGAAAACCAGGGTAACTCCGGCGATTTCTAGCGGCGACTCCATCGGCGAGTCCTCCGACGATTTTGAGCTGCCCCCCGAAGATTTTGATGATCCGATTCATATCCCCCTCCTCGATTTCTCCGGTGCCCCCTGCTGGATTTCGACGGCACGACTGATGGAGAGTGCGCAAAGGCGGCGATTTGAAGCATAAACCTTCTGGGATTTCGGAGCTTCAACTTAGTGAGGGCTTCCCCTGCGGCTCCCTGCGTCTTCCTGCAACTAGCGGAGTGACCGATTGAGCTTCGGTTTGCAGTGAAGAAGCGTGTGAAAGGCACCTGCGAGGAAATACACACCCCTAAACCGCGGTAAGTTAGAACAATCCTTACTGGTTTTAGTTTCAGAAGCTCAGAATTTTGGATTTTTAATTTTTAAGATGAACTATAAAGTCGTGTCTTTGCAATACAGTGTATATTTAGTAGTGTATGCGACAACACGACTTTTATGTTTTCATGTTTTTCCGACACGACTATTCTACTGACCACTCTTCCTATCTCCTTGTAGATGGATACAAAAAGAGATGAGTCTATGGAGGAAATACCATCGGAAGAGGAGGAGGATCAAGATTTTGTGTTGGCACCTCGACAACCAAAACAGAGGGGCAGGAAGAGGAGGGCTCCGATGGACCCATCAGGCAAGAGAATATACAATGCGCGACCAGCAATTCGGACATTTTGTCAACTGGGGGCGATGAAAAAGTGTGCGGCCCTCCTACGGCGTCACCAAAGATGTTGCCAACTGATCAGAGAAGCTGGGTTCTCTGTTATTTTTGAAGGTGAGGACGTAGTTGTTTCTCGGAACCTCATCGACCAGTTGGTCAGGTACTGGGATGAGTCGGCGATGGTCTTCAATATTAAGGGGAGAATGCTACATTTCACAGAGCAAGAAGTTGCTCTTATCACTGGATTGCCCGCAAAGGGCGAAACAGTTGAGGTCCTCCCCTTCGTGCCATGCCGAACGGAAGGCGAATTCTTCAAAAAGTACTTCGCCGTCAAGAGACCGGATATTCCACATATTGAGGAAATCATTGAGAAGCTTAGCGAGGGGCGAAATGAAGATGGCAGAGGAGGACATGGCGAGGATGATCATCTGCATCCTCTTCTACACGGTGTTGTTTCCACACAGCACGAGAGCGTTGCAGCCCTCTTTGTACCCTTACATTGAAGACCTCCAAAGAATGAGCTCATATAATTGGGCTGGGGCTATGCATAAGATGTTGGTTTCTGGTATAACCCACCACGAGCAGACTAGTGGGTGTAAGATCTAAAGGAGGGTCACTGGGAGGTGGATACCTAAACGGCACCTCATATGTCATGCAGGTATGTAGCATTTCTATGTTTTTAGAGTCTTCGAAAGACACGACACATGGATGTTAAGTGTCGTGTCTTATGCAACACGACTTTATTTATAGTCGTGTATTATGCAACACGACTAATTATGTAGTCATGTTGCATAAGACACGACTGAATTTATAGTCATGTACTATTATAGTCGACTATAATAGTATAGGACTTGCCTGTATCAGCGACCTTTACTAATGTTTTCATCTGTTTGCTATACAGATTTGGTTTTTTGAGCACACGATAATCTTCCATGCTGTCGTGGGCACTACCAGTCTGAGGGTGAAAAGGTGGCAAGGAAGTGGGGCCCTAATTACAGAGGTCAAGAAGGGTGCATAGAAGAAGCACCGTATGAGTGACTACTGGATGGGTATATTCGAGTTAGTTCTATGATTAATTCTATACCCGGCCAAGGATAGAGTTAGTTATATTAATTTATAGTGGATGAATTTTTCGTGTCTGGACAAGAACGTGTAGTTCATTCACTGGTAATTTGTATGTCCGGCCAAGAACATAAATTACTATACCATATCAATTTGTGGAAATAATAATTGAGAGTAGTAATCACATGTTTAGTGGTGGATTCGACGCTTTGATATTCTCATTCATCTGATTTCTTATTAAAGTTTATTTTTTTAGTTAATTAAATCATTAAAATTCAATCTTTTCATTAAAATTAGATTAATCTTCCAAGTCCTTTGGGTTCGACCTCGTTTCCACTAGACTATACTGATTCTAGTGCGATTGCAAGTAAATAGTTAAAAATTCAATCAATCAATTGGCGCCGTTGCCGGGGACTTGGTAACGGTTTAATTTAATTCTAATTAGTTTAGACAATTCTTGGTAGGATTTTAATATTTTATTTTCTTGTCTTTGTAGGAATCACATTGCAGAGGTAAAAAGCGACACGGGGATTTCTCGCCAACGCGGAAAGGCCATCATTTCCCACTGTTTGTCATCTATTACCTCTCTCTTTTTACTTTAATTTGGGTGTTGAGTGATTTTTGTAATTTTTTGTTGTTGCGTGATTAGTTTATGCAAGGGCGTAGGTCATTGGGTGAAGACCTAGAGGCCTTTGACGGTGAAATTAAGAGAACCTTCAGACAAAACCAAAGAGGCCAATTAAGTATAACCAACCCCTTGTTTGAAATGGCCGATGAAAATCTGAAAACCCTGAAAGAATACTACACTCCAAATGCCTATATATCTCCGTCTTGCATTCGAGTGCCGGCTGCAACAGCCGGTAACTTTGAGATTAAGCCCAACAAAATACAGATGTTACCATCATTTTATGGGCGAAATCACGAAGATCCATATAGGCATGTGGATGAATTCATAGAAATCTGCACAACTTTTAAACTGAATAATCTTACAGATGATGCAGTAAGACTGAGAGTATTCCCATTTTCCCTTAAGGATAAGGCTAAAGAATGGCTCTACTCTCTTGAACCCGAATCCATTACCTCGTGGGCAAAAATGCAACAAGATTTCCTTAAGAAATACTTTCCCATAGGTAAAACAAACCAAATGAGAGATGTCATTACGACCTTTACCCAACAGCCGACTGAGCAATTTCATGAGAGTTGGGATAGACTCAAGGACCTCCTTAGGAAGTGTCCTCATCATGTCGTACCTAGATGGCAGTTAGTACAGAGATTTTATAGAGGTTTGACTGAGCAGAATCGTCATCTTGTAGATGCTTCATGTGGAGGCACTTTTCTATTAAAAAATGAAAATGAAGCGTGAGAACTTTTTGAAAACTTGAGTGAAAATTCGTTGCAACATACGATGGCTAATAGGAATTTAAATGATTCTTCTTCTTCTACCCTCTCTAAAGGTGGTATGTATGAAGTAAAACAAACAGATGATCTTTCTAACCAAGTTGCTACATTATCTAGGAAGATAGATCAAATCTTGAGCCTAAAGTCACAAACCCCTGCACACACTCAAGAAGCATGCGTTTTATGCTTAAGTCCCATGCATTCTATCCTAGAGTGCCCATCAGCCCCACAATTCCCAGAGCTTGTTCAGGAGCATGTCAATGCTGCCCATACTTATGCTCGAACAGGCAATGATCCATTCTCCAACACATATAACCCAGGGTGGAGGAATCACCCAAATTTTTCCTGGCGTCCACAGAACCAGGGTGTTCCTTTTAATCCACCCCAAAGAGCCAACTTTCAAAATAACCCATCAGGTTTTCCACAAGCTACTATGCCTTCCCAATTTCACAACCCTCTAGAAATTCAAAATTTGAGGATAAAGTCTTGTCTGCTCTACAGAGTATTCAAGCCCAGGCACAATCACAAGCTCAACTTGTGCATTCTCATACTCAATCCAGAGCCAAACTAGAATCTCAAATAGGCCAATTAGCTAATTCGATGAGTAAGAGAGAAGAGGGTCAATTGCCTAGTCAACCAATGAATAATCCGAAGGGTCAGTTTATGGTTGAACAACAAACTACTTCCAATGAGCATGTTCAAGCTGTAACATCCCTACGGAGTGGGAAACAAATTGAAAACCTGGTTGGTGTTGAGGTGAGAGAAGATAAGAATCAGGGAAAAACAAGCAATCCAGAGAATGATGCAACCTTAGAGACGCCACCTAATTCGAATCAGTCAAAACAGAAGGACACTATTTCTCCTTCTGAGTCTTCTTCAGGAACCAAGTCTAAGGCCAATCATGAGGTACCTTATGTACCCCGTGCTCCATTTCCTCAATGCCTAAACATGCCTTCCCCTTTCAATAAAAATAAAGTTAGGATGGATGAAGTGCTAGAAACCTTTAAACAAGTTAAAACTAATCTTCCACTCCTAGAAGCCATTCAACAAGTGCCTGCCTATGCCAAATTTCTCAAAGACTTGTGCACACAGAAGCGGAAGTCTAGGACTCACATTTCTAAAAAGGTCTTTCTTACTGAGCAGGTTAGTTCTATTCTGAAACATGACACACCACCGAAATTTAAAGACCCTGGCACACCTACAATTTCATGTGTCATTGGTGACCATATCATTCACAGGGCTCTTTTAGATTTGGGTGCTAGTGTCAACTTATTACCTTACTCAGTATATGAGAAATTAGGTTTAGGGAACTTACAACCAACATCGGCTACTCTGCAATTAGCCGATAGATCCGTTAGAAAACCCCGTGGCCTTCTTGAAGATGTTTTAGTTGGGGTAGAGAAGTTTTTCTTTCCAGTTGACTTCTTGGTCTTGGACATGGAACATGTGTCTAATACTTCTCACACCATTCCAGTAATTTTAGGCCGCCCTTTCTTAGCAACGGCCAATGCATGTATTCAATGTCGATATGGAATGATGGAGATGTCTTTTAGAAATATGAAGATGATACTTAATGTGTTCCAAGCTTCAAACCAAGGAGCCACTGAAAGTGAGCAAGAGTGTTCTCTTTTTGATGAAATTGATGATCTTATGGAAGAGATACTTTTGAATGAGCTAATGCCTGATGCTCAAGATCCTACTCTAATCTCTTTAGGGATAGATAATTCTGACTTAGAGCCACACATTGAAAAAACCCATGCTATGTCAGCCTCACCTCCCTATCATGACTCTTTTCCTTATAGAAATAGAGTAGAGCCTTTACCAATATCTTCCAGTCCATCACTCCAACCTTCTATTAAGTCTCCTCCTCAACTTGAGTTGAAGCCACTTCCCAGTACCCTCAAGTACGCTTTTCTAGGTCCTAATGATACTCTTCCCATCATCATTTCATCTAGCTTGTCTAGCGGCCAGGAGAGTCAACTGCTTAGGATTCTAGTTGAGCATAGGAGAGCCATAGGGTTGACTGTTGCTGATTTAAGAGGCATTGATCCTTCGATCTGTATGCATCGAATTCATTTAGAGGATAATGCTAAACCTTCAAGAGAGAATCAGCGGAGATTGAATCCCAACATGAGGGATGTAGTCAAGAAAGAGATTGTGAAACTGCTAGATGCGGTTATCATCTACCCCATTTCTGATAGTGAGTGGGTCAGCCTTGTCCAAGTTGTGCCTAAAAAGTCTGGCATCACAGTGAAGCAGAATTCTGATGGAGAGTTAGTCCCAACCCGTGAAACCACTGGGTGGAAAGTGTGTATTGATTATAGAAAATTGAACACAAAAACTAGAAAAGACCACTTTCCATTACCCTTCATTCAGGAAATCTTAGAGAAACTAGCAGGTCAACAATTTTATTGTTTTCTTGATGGTTACTCTAGATATAACCAAGTCCCAGTGTTTCCGGCAGATCAAGACAAGACTACTTTTACTTGTCCCTTCGGTACTTTTGCTTACCGAAGAATGCCTTTTCGGCTATGTAATGCACCTGCCACCTTTCAACGGTGCATGCTAGCCATCTTCTCTGATATGGTAGACGAATTTCTAGAAGTGTTTATGGATGATTTCTCTGTATTTGGTCCATCATTTGATGAATGTCTCCATAATCTGTCATTAGTGCTCAAACGTTGTGAAGAGAAAAATCTTGTCTTGAGCTGGGAAAAAAGCCATTTCATGGTGCAAGAGGGAATTGTTTTGGGACATGTAGTCTCAAAAAGGGGAATTGAAGTCGACAAAGCCAAGGTCGATCTCATTACTCGTCTACCTCCACCATCTTCGGTGAAGCATGTTAGATCGTTCCTTGGTCACGCAGGCTTTTATAGGCGGTTCATTAAAGACTTTAGTAAGATTGCTCGTCCCTTAAGCAATCTACTAGCCCAAGATGTGCCTTTTGTGTTTGATGATGCATGTAGGCAAGCTTTTGACACTCTTCGTACCTTATTATCTACTGCACCTATCATTCAGCCCCCTAATTACTCTCTTCCCTTTGAAATCATGTGTGATGCTTCAGACTATGCTATTGGTGTTGTCCTAGGTCAGAGAGTGAATAAGGTTCCCCATGTCATATATTATGCTAGTAAGACCCTTTCTGATGCTCAATTGAATTACACAACTACGGAGAAGGAACTTCTAGCGGTAGTTTATGCCTTGGATAAATTTCGATCCTACTTTTAGGTTCTAAAATCATCATTTTCTCTGATCATGCTGCGTTAAAACATCTCTTGTCCAAGAAAGACACCAAGCCTCGATTGATAAGATGGATTTTACTTTTACAAGAATTTAATTATAAAATCCGAGATAAGAAAGGTGTTGAGAATGTAGTAGCCGATCATCTCTCTAGAATCCTTGTTGAAACATCTAAAGATGAAGAGCCACTACATGATTCTTTTCCTGATGAACAATTGTTTTTCATTTCCCAAATTAAAACACCTTGGTTTGCCAACATTGTGAGCTACCTTGCCATAGGTCAGATTCCATCCCATTGGACCAAACATGACAAAGATTTATTCTTTTCTAAGGTTAAATCTTACTTTTGGGATGATCCGTACTTATTTAAAATATGTTCGGACCAGGTGATTCGACGGTGTGTGCCTGAGAATGAGATTCATAGCATTTTACATTCTTGTCATTCTCAAACATGCGGGGGACATTTTGGGGGAAAGAAAACTGCTGCCAAGATTTTGCAGAGTGGATTTTATTGGCCAACCTTATTTAAGGATGCTCATGAGTTCTGCAAATCTTGTGATAGATGTCAACGGTTAGGATCTATCTCTTGACGAGATATGATGCCTCTCCAACCCATTCTGGTCGTAGAATTGTTTGATGTTCGGGGAATTGACTTCATGGGACCCTTTCCACAATCCTTTGGGCACATTTACATTCTAGTTGTTGTAGATTATGTTTCTAAATGGATCGAAGCAATTGCAACTAAGACAAATGATCATAAGGTTGTGGTAAAATTTCTGAAAGATAACATATTTTGTCGTTTTGGGACCCCACGAGCTATTATTAGTGATGGAGGCACTCATTTTTGTAACAGATCTTTTGAAGCTTTGCTGAAAAAGTACTCTGTTGCCCATAAGGTTGCCACTCCATATCATCTCCAAACAAGTGGTCAGGTGGAATTATCTAATCGGGAGATTAAAAAGATTCTTGAGAAAACTGTTAAACCCGATAGGAAAGATTGGTCCTTGCGCTTAAATGATGCTTTGTGGGCCTACAGGACTGCATACAAAACTCCCATTGGTATGTCGCCTTATCGACTCATTTTTGGGAAAGTTTGTCACTTACCAGTGGAGTTAGATCACCGTGCCTATTGGGCAATCAAGGCTTTGAATTTTGATATGCATAAAGCAGGATCTGAACGTAAATTGCAACTTAATGAATTGGAAGAAATGCGACTCGATGCTTATGAGAGTGCCAAACTTTATAAAGCACGGACTAAACTAATTCATGATAAATCCATTCTTCGGAAGTCCTTTCAGCCTGCTCAAAAAGTTTTGCTTTATAATTCAAGATTGCATCTTTTTCCTGGCAAACTGCACTCTAAATGGTCTGGTCCTTTTACTGTGACTAAGGTGTTTCCTCATGGTGCCGTTGACATTCACAACCCTAAAAGCGGTAATACATTCACGGTAAATGGCCAGCGATTAAAACCGTATTTAGAGGGCGTTGCAGATGCTGATGGAACCACTGATTATTTTAACGATCCTATTTACCCTGAGTGAATTGAAGGACTACGTCTGGCTGAAGACGTAAAACTTAGCGCTCTTGGGAGGCAACCCAAATTTTAGTTTCTTGTTGCTTTTCTATTTTTGTTTTTGTTTTTATTGTAGGTTATTTCTCACCTATATGGGGATGCTACAGTCGAGGTTTGGGGGTGTATTTAATTTTTCCATATTTATATTATCTCCTTCTTCGCTTATGTGTTTCATGCTTTATATCTACCATGAGGCTCTCCATTCAGGTGACTTCTTTCCTCACTTCTTTTCTTTTACTATTCATTGTAGTAGGTTGGTAGTTTTACACTTAATTATTTTCCATTTAGGCATTGTGTCATGCCGTGTTGCTTCCTTCTGTATATTAACATATATTAACAGTGTTTTTATTAAAGGTGTTGTGATTGATTAAATTTTTAACGCTTTTTACTCGCAATCGCACGAGACTACGTCTAGGCTAGTGGAAATGAGGTCGAACCCAAAGGACTTGGACTGATTCAACTTAATTCTAATGAAAGATTTGATTTTTTGACGTAACTAGTTATAACAGAACGAAAAGTTCTAATTTAACAAAGCAATGAAATTTATGTGAAAATAATATGATGAGAAATATACTAAGACTTCGAATCCACCCAAACCAAATAGCTTTCCTCTCCGTTAACCTGTACAATTCCAAGTGATCAATAATCCGTGCCTCTCTCGAAGTCACGAATAATCATAATGTGTGCAGCCCTCTCGAACATGCAACTAAACAAACAAATCTAACTTAATTAATCCCCTTCTCTCGAGCAAAGATCAATCATAAAAATGCAATCTTTATTCAAATAATACTGATCTATACATGAAATATGCATTTTATTATCTCTTAAACTTATGTTTCTGCTAGTGTTTGGTTAGAATAACTACTACTTTAATATAGTTTTTGGTTTTTGTAGGAAATAAGAGTAAAACGCAGAAATGGGGTGAAACGCGACTCTAATGATTGAATATTAATAACTTCGATTGCATAACTGGAAATACAAATCTCGATTCGATTTGGAAGCGGCGCAGATGCATGTTCGACTGGGACTTGGCTCGATTGATCAAGGAGGACTCTTTCCATTTGCCTATAAAATCAGAAGAGAAGGAAGCAGGGAGAACAGAGCTATTCGAGGAAAAAAACCAGACTGTTGAGAGAGCTTTTCTGAGAAAAATAGGGAGCTTTGACGAGCGGATTTACGCCGGAAAAGCCAGACTTTCCTGTGTGATTTTCGCCGGAGGAAGAGAAGAAGAAAACTAAGCTAGAAAAACAAAATCAAGCAAGAAAAAATAAAGACAACTAAAGTAAACTAAGCTAGAAAAATAAATGCCACGTAGGGAACACGATTGCATTGAGCGTATGCTAGAAGCCGTTAAACCTCTAGGTGTCCCTAGTAGGACGAGTGTGCTCGTGAGGGTTTGCAGCCATGCTACCCACAAACATGTACTTAGTAACCTAATTATCCTAAGTGCAAAAACAAATCAAAACACGACAAAATAAACAAACCTATTATCCCGACAAATGCAAACCACAATGCTTAAGAAAATCAACCACACGTACTTGGTTTATAATCAACGGGAATATAGAAGCCCTCAAGTAATTCGTTTTATTCTACACTTTCATCTTGGAAATTTCTACTCAATATGATATAACATGATAATGTAAATAGTAAAAGTGTAGAACATTGTAGCAATACATTCTAAATTTCTGTTTTACACGGATCCAGTGTTATCCATTAACCAAAAAACATCAGAATTTATATAGTCATCCCAATCTTTAGGTTCATGATAGCACAAATGTCTGCGTGCCTCATTCGGGTCCAACATTCTAGATTTGAGAGGATAATACACCACAGACTTTTTTTTTTCAATAGGACTGTGTAAGGCCTGACTTCAAGATGCTTAGGTTTAGCAATGACTCAGGCCAATGACTCCCAACCAGTATGGCTTAGGGCATTAGGTTTTAAGAGACCACTTCGGGCCTGAGCATCATCCTAAGTTAATCCTATAAAGTCAAGCAACCCCTTTCTTCTTTTTGTTTTCAGCATTCATATTTTCAAGCAATCTTTATTCTGTCCAGTTGTATTATACTCTCAACCTATTTCCGGTTCCAGCCCTTGCCATAGCCAAGTAAATGGTCTATCATGATCTTTTAAGCTCAAAAGACAACCACATATCACCCAATGATTTTGACTAAAGATATCCCACTGAAGATTAGTATTCAACAAATCTCTAGAGGGTATTATTTTATGTAACTAGTGTGTGTGAGTGAGTTTTCTTAGCTCAAGCACTTGATCCAAGAGGACTGTAACAGAAAAATATTGCTCAGTTAAGTTCTCTATCTTCCAGTATACTTACTCACACTTCCAATGTAAATTAATCTCTTAAGAATTGTAAAATGCATCATCGCGGGATAAACTATCAAAACCTAGGAAAAATACTAACAAACAACCTAAAAACTATTTTTTTCTTTCTTTTTTTTTCAATTTTTTTCATAATTTTTTTTCTTTTTTATTTTTTTAAGCATAAACACAAACATATAATAAACACTTCTTTTCTACACTCCCAAACCTAAACTAAACATTGCCCTAAATATTTACCAAAATAATACTACAGTGACTAATAAAAGAAAAGGAGTGAGAAAAGAAATCACCTAAATGAAGAGCCTCATTGTAGATGTAAAGCATGAAACACATAAGCGAAGAATGAGGAGATAATATAAATATGGAAAAATGAAATACACCCCCAAACCTCGACTGTAGCATCCCCACACAGGTAAGAAATAACCTACAATAACAAAAATAAATATAAAACAAGCAAGAACATAAAATTTGGGTTGCCTCCCAAGAGCGCTAAGTTTTACGTCTTCAGCCAGACCACGACCTTCAATTCACTCAGGGGTCTTTGGGTCGTTGATCGTTTAAATATAAACCCTTGCAAGTGCACATGGCAATTGTACTACGGCGAGTATTAAAGGGTTATCGAACCTCAACGACGGACTAATATTTTACCAAATTCAAGAGAAGAAAAAGATGTAGTTTAATTAATTCTAAAGAAAGCAATGGACTTTATCTAATCTAACTGAGTTTTAATCAGTATGGAGAAATATCAAGGCAGAGAATCCACCACTAGACATGCAATTACTACTCTCAATTATTATTAAGCATACATTGGCAGGATATAGTAATTCGTGTTCTTGATCGGACACACGAATTAATAATGAATTTGCTAACCTTCTTGATCGGACGCAAAGGTTCATCCACTATTTTGTAATCAATCCTATCCTGGATCAGGCATAGAATCAATCACAACTCTAGTATAATGCAATTAATCTTATCCTTGATCGGGCATAAAATCAATCACAATATCTAATTCCATTCATAATCAATCAAGTCTATGATCAAGCACTCAAGAGAATACTCATGAAATCGCATTAAGCATGAATCAAAATCAACTTTATAAAATTAAACTATCAAGAGTAGCAATACACATCTAGGGCTTCATCAAGCCTTGAATGAAAGTTTAGTTACACATAGAAAGGGAGAAAAGAAAAGCCTATTTATGTAGATCCATCGTCATGAATCCTTGTTCTTCTTTTTTGCTCCAAAAGACTCCTTCTCTTCCTCCTCTCTAGCCTCCAATAAAGCTCTGGTTCTCCAAGGTTGAATGCCCAATACGTTATCCCATAAGGCCTATTTATAAGAGTGAAGAGAAACCCTTGCGTCCCCTTCCAAATCCAAGTCAAAATAGGTCTTATTTCGGTTTTCCGTATACGGCGATCGATCGCTAATATTGACGATCGTTCGCTTACCGATCGATCGCAATTCCTTCGGTATTTTCCACTGATCGATCGCTTTGCCGATCGACGCCGTATGATACCGATCGATCGTAGTTACTGTCTTCGGTGATTAAAAAATTCCAGTAGATACGATCGATCGTTTTGATGCCGATCAATCGTTTCCTTCAGTATAGTGCTTTTGCGGCTATTGCGATCGATCGCAATTATATACGATCGATCGTAGTTACTGTTCATAAATTTCAAATGGCTACAACTTTCTGTCTTGAACTCCGAATTGCACGTGGTTGGTAGCGTTGGAAAGCTGACTTCTTGAACTTTAAGATGAGACTTGAATCAGTCCAATCCGACATTTGTACACGGAGTTATGGTAATTTAACTATTCGAGTTACTTTTCTCTTTATTTCTGTGTATTACTCTTGTTTCCTACAAAAACCAAAAATTATATTAAAGTAGTAGAAATTCTAATCAAACACTAGCATAAACATAAGTTTAGGAGATAATAAAATGCATATTTCATGTATAGATCACACCCCCAAACCTAGATTTTGCTAGTCCCTAGCAAAATAAAACAAAACAAAATCAAACAAACAACTAAAGGAACTAATGCATAAAAGTAAACACCACTTTCGTAGGGAACACGATTGCATTGAGCGTATGCAACAAGCCGTTAAACCTCTAGGTGTCCCTAGTAGGACGAGTGTTGTCTCGTGAGGGTTTGCAGCCATGCTACCCACAAACATGTATTTATGAAACTTATTAACCTAAGTGCAAAAACAAAGCAAAAATTAAAACATTGCAAAACACACAACCTATTATCCCGACAAATACATACTACAATGCTTAAAAGAATTAACCACACGTACTTGGTTCATAATCAACAGGAATATAGAAGCCCTCAAGTAAGTGGTTTTATTCCACACTTTCATCTTGGAAATTTCTGCTCAAATATTATATAACATGATAACATAAATAGTAGAAAGTGTAGAACATTGTAGCAATACATTCTAAATCTCAGTTTATACAGATCCAGTGTTACCCATTAACCAAAGAACATCAGAATCTACATAGTCATCGTAATCTTTAGGTTCATGATAGTACAGATTTGCGCGCCTCCTTCGGGTCCAACATTCTAGATTTGAGAGGATAATACACCACATACTTTTTTTTCTTTTTTTCTTTTCCGCTAGGACTGTGTAAGGCCTGACTTCAAGATGCTTAGGTTTAGCAAAGACTCAGGCCAATGACTCCCAGCTAATTTGGCTTAGGGCATTAGGTTTTAAGAGACCGCTTCGGGCCCGAGCATCAGCCTAAGTTAATCCTATAAAATCAAGCAGCCCCTTTTTTTCTTTCATTTTGTTTTCATCTTTTAGCATTTTTATTTTCAGCATATATATTTTCAAGCACATCTTTACTCTGTCCAGGCTGTATTATACTCTCAACCTATTTCCGGTTCCAATCCCTTGCCATAGCCAAGTAAATGGTCTACATGATCTTTTAAGCTCAACAGACAACTACACATTATCCAATGACTCTGACTAAAGGCATCCCACTGTAAATTAGCATTCAACAAATCTCTAGATGGTATTATTTTATGTACTAGTGTGTGTAAGTGAGTTTTCTTAGTTCAAGCACTTGTTCCAAGAGGACTGTAACAAAAAGATATGCTTAGTTAAGTGTATCTATCCTCCAGTATACTTACTCACACTTCCAATGCATATTAATCTCCTCAGAATTGAAGCATGCATTATTACGGTATAAACTATAAAAACTTAACAAAAATAGTAACAAGCAACCTAAAAACTAATCAAATTTTTATTATTTTTTTTTAATTTTCTATTTTTTTATACAAGTAATATTCCCTCCCCCAAACCTATTATGAACATTGTCCTCAATGTGAACAAAATATAGCATGACAATGAGCATATAACAAAGAAAATCAGAGAAAGGAGAGAATACACCTGAATACGTGGGTTGCCTCCCACCAAGCCCTAAGTTTAACGTCTTCAGTCAGACGGAGCCACGGTCGTTTGCAGGGTTGAGATCCTCAAGAATTCAGCCTGGATCAATTAAATGATTTCCCCACACACTCCTATCCTTGTGGCTTATGTATGGAGCATATCGTGGAATAAAAGGGTGGAGTGGTAGGTGAGGAAACAGTAGAAATATGGATCCCTGCATTGTCCATGGAAGAAGGTCATCAGAAAATTTTAATATAAAGGGAACCTCCTCCCCCACATCAACTATTTTGGCCTTAGGGGTCTCTTCTAGTAACCCAATTGGGAAAGCTTCCTCAATTAGTGACTCAACTAAACAATCTATGAAACGGTCTAATTTACTTTCAATAATTAAAGGGTTAGATTGGTCAAGACATGATATGAATGGTATTGCAGAATAGAAGGTTCTATTGATAGTGCCATAGAATGTGACTCTTCAAATATAGAAGAAGGTTTAAAGCTGGGTTCTATTAATGCACTCACTTCTTCTTTAATTTCTACACCCTCTTGATCATTATGTAAAACCCACTCAAGCTCATTGTCAAACCTTTGGGCATTCTAAAGGGATGTAACATCATAGTCAGGGGAAAAACAGATCCCTTTGTCAGAAAATTGGCCCATCGGATATTGGGGCTCGACAGGGAAAATGCATTCTTTGTTCATATTCATGGCCTGTGTTACCTGTTCTAACTGTATTTCAATGTTGACAAGAGCCTGTGTGTGAGAATGGACAATCTGGGCATGGGTCCGTATTTCAACTCTCATCTCCTCACATCCAGTTTTAATCTCAGTTTTTATCTCGGCTGCCATCTCAGCTACAAGGGCTAATAGTTGGCTCATTTGGTTTTCTAAGGTAGATTGTCTAGTGGGTGGGTCAAACTGAGGAGTAGCGGCAGGTTGGTAAGGCAGGTGTGGGCTTGGGAAATCTTGTCTAGGGGCCTGATTAAGAGTGGGCCCAGGGTTGGGTTGCTCCCAAGGGTTGTTAGGATGATCCTCCCACCTATGAAGACTTTGGGCCTCATTAACATACTTGCGTATAAAATCAGGGTACTCATGGGCCAAAGGACACTCCACTGGGGTATGAATAGGACTCAAACAGAGGGCACATGGTTCCGACATATAAGGAGTTGTGTATTGTAGGGAAGATGTGCCACTCCCAAAATTAGAGTGATTATCCCACCCACGGTTGTAAGTATCAGCATATAAGGGTCGTGGGTGGTAGGGCACTTCATAGGGAGGGGGATTAGGTGTGTGTGAAGAACAATAATCATTAAAGCTCCTATATGGGTTCTCATGGCTAAATCCATAGAAAGGTGAAGACATTTCTTCACCATGCATTTATCAATCGAACCAAAATATCACACATCCACAAATCAGATAAACAACCCTAGATATCCACAACTAGCACAACATACTATCACAGAAAGAAAAGAAAACACCAAATACACAAATTAATCTAAAATGAGAAGGATAAGAGAATGCAAACTAGGGGAAGGGGTGGCCCTTCCACGTTGGCGAGAATTCCACGTCTTCTCTTAACCTCGCAAAAAGAAAGAAAAACACAAATTAAGCTACTGACAAATAATCTAAGTTAAGACTCACTAAACTACTCTAACACTAATTATGCTAAGAATCTGGTAAACTATTGTGCCGTCCCCGGCAACGGCGCCAAAAACTTGATCGTTTAAATATAAACCCTTGCAAGTGCACAAGGCAATTGTACTACGGCGAGTATTAAAGGGTTGTCGAACCTCAGGGACGGACTAATATTTTACCAAATTCAAGAGAAGAAAAAGATGTAGTTTAATTAATTCTAAAGAAAGCAATGGACTTTATCTAATCTAACTGAGTTTTAATCAATATGGAGAAATATCAAGGCGGAGAATCCACCACTAGACATGCAATTACTACTCTCAATTATTATTAAGCATATATTGACATGATATAGTAATTTGTGTTCTTGATCGGGCACACGAATTAATAATGAATTCACTAACGTTCTTGATCGGACACAAAAGTTCATCCACTATTTTGTAATCAATCCAGTCCTGGATCGGGCATAGAATCAATCACAACTCTAGTATAATGCAATTAATCTTATCCTTGATCGGGCATAAAATCAATCACAATATCTAATTCCATTCATAATCAATCAAGTCTATGATCAAGCACTCAAGAGAATACTCATGAAATCGCATTAAGCATGAATCAAAATCAACTTTATAAAATTAAACTATCAAGAGTAGCAATACACATCTAGGGCTTCATCAAGCCTTGAATGAAAGTTTAGTTACACATAGAAAGGGAGAAAAGAAAAGCCTGTTTATGTAGATCCATCGTCATGAATCCTTTTTCTTCTTTTTTGCTCCAAAAGACTCCTTCTCTTCCTCCTCTCTAGCCTCCAATAAAGCTCTGGTTCTCCAAGGTTGAATGCTCAATACGTTCTCCCATAAGGCCTATTTATAAGAGTGAAGAGAAACCCTTGCGTCCCCTTCCAAATCCAAGTCAAAATAGGTCTTATTCCGGTTTTCCGTATACGGCGATCGATCGCTTTGCCGATCGACGCCGTATGATACCGATCGATCGTAGTTACTGTCTTCGGCGATTAAAAAATTCCAGTAGATACGATCGATCGTTTTGATGCCGATCGATCGTTTCCTTCAGTATAGTGCTTTTGCGGCTATTGCGATCGATCATAGTTACTGTTCATAAATTTCAAATGGCTATAACTTTCTGTCCTGAACTCCGAATTGCACGTGGTTGGTGGCGTGGAGTTACTTTTCTCTTTATTCCTGTGTATTACTCTTGTTTCCTATAAAAACCAAAAACTATATTAAAGTAGTAGAAATTCTAATCAAATACTAGCATAAACATAAGTTTAGGAGATAATAAAATGCATATTTCATGTATAGATCAGTCGACCAAGGGATAGATGATCTCCTGGTCAAAATTGTCGTCTAAGTACGGTTCTAATCGTTGACCATTAACTTTGAAGGTCCTGCCGTCCTTCGGGTTTTGAATTTCTACTGCGCCATAGGGGAATACTTGTTTCACAATGAATGGTCCAGACCATCGAGAACGGAGTTTTCCAGGAAATAGATGCAATCGTGTATTGTAGAGCAAAACTTTCTGATCAGGCTGAAAAGACTTTCTTAAAATAGATTTGTCATGAAAAAGCTTAGTCTGTTCTTTATAAAGTTTTGCACTCTCATAAGCATCGAGACGCATCTCCTCCAATTCATTGAGTTGCAATTTGCGTTCGGACCCTGCTTTATGCCTATCAAAATTCAAAGCCTTGATTGCCCAATATGCACGATGCTCTATCTCCATTGGTAAGTAACAAGCTTTTCAAAAAAACGAGTCGATAAGGTGACATACCAATGGGAGTCTTGTAAGCAGTCCTGTAAGCCTGCTTCATTTAAGTGCAAGGACCAATCTTTCCGATCGGGTCTAACAGTTTTTTCAAGAATCTTTTTAATCTCCCGATTAGATAATTCTACCTGACCACTTGTTTGGGGATGATATGGAGTAGCAACCTTATGTGTAACAGAGTACTTCCCCAGAATGGCTTTAAAAGGTCTATTACAAAAGTGACTCCCTCCATCACTGATAATTGCTCTTGGGATCCCGAAGCGACAAAAAATGTTATCTTTCAGAAATTTCACCACAACCTTATGATCATTTGTCTTAGTGGCAATTGCTTCAATCCATTTAGAAACATAATCCACTGCAACCAGAATGTAAAGGTAACCAAAGGATTGTGGGAAGAGTCCCATGAAATCAATTCCCCAAACATCAAAGAGGTCCACCACAAGAATGGGTTGGAGAGCGATCATATCTCGTCGAGAGATAGATCCTAACCTTTGACATCTATCACAAGATTTACAAAACTCATGAGCATCCTTAAACAAGGTTGGCCAATAGAATCCACTCTGCAAAATCTTGGCAGCGGTTTTCTTGCCCCCAAAATGTCCCCCGCATGCTTGAGAATGACAAGAATGTAGAATACTATGAAACTCATTCTCAGGCACACATCGTCTAATCACCTGGTCTGAACATATTTTAAAGAGGTACGGATTATCCCAAAAGTAAGATTTAGTCTTAGAAAAGAATAAATCTTTGTCATGTTTAGTCCAATGGGACGGAATCTGACCTATGGCAAGGTAATTCACTATGTTGGCAAACCAAGGGGTTTTAATTTGGGAGATGGAGAACAATTGTTCATCAGGAAAATAATCATGTAGCGACTCCTCATCTTGAGATGTTTCAACAAGGATTCTAGATAGATGATCGACCACCATATTTTCAACACCTTTCTTATCTCAGATTTCATGATTAAATTCTTGTAAAAGTAAAATCCATCTTATCAATCGAGGTTTGGTGTCTTTCTTGGACACAAGATGTTTTAACGCAGCATGGTCAGATAAAATGATGATCTTAGATCCTAAAAGGTAGGATCTAAATTTATCCAGGGCATAAACTACTGCTAGAAGTTCCTTCTCCGTAGTGGTGTAATTCAATTGAGCATCAGAGAGGGTCTTACTAGCATCATATATGACATGGGGAACCTTATTCACTCTCTGGCCTAGGACAGCACCAATGGCATAGTCTGAAGCATCACACATTATTTGAAAGGGAAGAGAGTAATCAGGGGGCTGAATGATAGGTGCAGTAGACAATAACGTACGAAGAGTGTCAAAAGCTTGCCTATATGCATCATCAAACACAAAAGGCTCATGTTGGGCTAGTAAATTACTCAAGGGACGAGCAATCTTACTAAAATCTTTAATGAAGTGCCTGTAAAAGCCTGCATGGCCAAGGAAAGATCTAATTTGTTTCACCGTAGATGGTGGTGGCAGGTTAGTGATGAGATCGACCTTGGCTTTATCGACTTCAATTCCCCTTTTTAAGACTGCATGTCCCAAAATAATTCCCTCTTGCACCATGAAATGGTTTTTTTCCCAGCTCAAGACAAGATTTTTCTCTTCACAACGCTTGAGAACTAACAACAGATTACGGAGACATTCATCAAATGATGGACCAAATACAGAGAAATCATCCATGAACACTTACAAAAATTTGTCAACCATATCAGAGAAGATGGCTAGCATGCACCGTTGAAAGGTGGCAGGTGCATTACATAACCCAAAAGGCATTCTTCGGTAAGCAAAGGTACCGAAGGACAAGTAAACGTAGTCTTCTCTTGATCTGCCGAAAACACTGGGACTTGATTATATCCAGAGTAACCATCAAGAAAACAATAGAATTGTTGACCTGCTAGTTTCTCTAAGATTTCTTGAATAAAGGGTAATGGAAAGTGGTCTTTTCTGGTTTTAGTGTTCAATTTTCGATAATCAATACACACTCTCCACCCAGTAGTTTCACGGGTTGGGACTAACTCTCCATCAGAGTTTTTCTTCACTGTGATGCCAAACTTTTTAGGCACGACTTGTATCGGGGTGACCCACTCACTATCAGAAATGGAGTATATGATACCAGCATCGAGCAGTTTCACAATTTCTTTCTTGACCACATCCCTCATGTTGGGATTCAATCTCCGCTGATTCTCTCTTGAAGGTTTTGCATCATCCTCTAAATGAATGCGATGCATACAGACTGAAGGATCAATGCCTCTTAGATCAGCAACAGTCTACCCTATGGCTCTCCTTTGCTGAACTAGAATCCTAAGCAATTGACTCTCCTGGCTGCTAGACAAGCTAGATGAAATGATAACAGGGAGAGTATCAGTAGGACCTAGAAAAACATACTTGAACGAACTCAGAAGTGGTTTCAAATCAAGTTGAGGATGAGACTCAATGGAAGGTTGGAGTGATGGACTGGGAGATATTGGTAAAGGCTCTACTCTATTTCTAAAAGGAAAGGAATTATGATAGGGAGGAAAAGCTGACACCGCATGAATTTCTTCAACGGGTGGTTCTATGTCAGAATCCTCTATCCCTAAATAGAGTAGAGTAGAATCTTGAGCGTCAGACATGAGCTCATTAAAGAGTGTCTCTTCTATAAGGTCATCAATTTCATCAATAAAAGAACACACTTGGTCACTTTCAGTGGCTCCTTGGTTTAAAGCTTGGAATACATTGAGTATGATCTTCATGTTTCTAAAAGAGATCTCCATCATTCCAGATCGACATTGAATACATGCATTGGCCGTCGCTAAGAAAGGGCGGCCTAAAATGACTGGAATGGTGTGAGAAGCATGAGACACAGGTTCCATGTCCAAAACCAAGTAATCAACTGGAAAGAAGAATTTTTCAACCCCAACTAAAACATCTTCGAGAAGACCTCGGGGTTTTCTAATGGATCTATCGGCCAACTGCAGAGTTGTCGATGTTGGTCGCAAGTCTCCCAATCCTAATTTCTCATATACTGAGTAAGGTAAGAGATTGACACTAGCACCTAAATCTAAAAGAGCCCTATTAATGATATGGTCGCCAATGACACATGAAATAGTAGGTGTGTCAGGGTCTTTAAATTTTGGTGGTGTGTCATGTTTCAGAATGGAACTCACCTGCTCTGTAAGAAAGACCTTTATAGAAATGTGAGTCCTAGACTTCCGCTTTTGCGTGCATAAGTCTTTAAGAAATTTTGCATAGGCGGGCACTTGTTGAATGGCTTCTAGGAGTGGAAGATTAATTTTAACTTGTTTGAAGGTTTCTAGCACTTCATCCATCCTAGCTTTGTTCTTATTAAAAGGGGATGACATGTCTAAGCACTGAGGAAATGGAGCACGGGGTACATAAGGTACCTCAAGATTGGCATTAGACTTGGTTCCTAAAGAAGATTCAGAAGGAGAAACAGTGTCCTTCTGCTTTGGCTGACTTAAAGTAGGTAGTGTCTCTACAATTTCATCAGTTTCTGGATTGCTTATTTTTCCTTGATCCTTATCTTCTCTCACATCAACACCAACCTAGTTTTCGATTTGTTTCCCACTCCGCAGGGTTGTTATAGCTTGCACATGTTCATTGGAAGTAGTTTGTTGTTCAAGCATAAACTGACCCTTTGGGTTATTCATTGGTTGACTAGGCAACCGACCCTCATCTCTCTTACTCATTGAATTAGCTAATTGACCAATTTGAGATCCTAATTTAGCTATAGATTGAGTATGAGAATGCACAAGTTGAGCTTGTGATTGTGCCTGGGCTTGAATACTTTGTTGAGCAGACAGGACTTTGTCCTCAAATTCTGAATTTCTAGAGGATTGTGAATATTGGGAAGGCATGGTAGCTTGTAGAAAACCTAGTGGGTTATTTTGAAAGTTGGCTCTTTGGGGTGGGTTAAAAGGAATATCCTGGTTCTGTGGACGCCAGGAAAATTTTCGGTGATTCCTCTACCCCGGGTTATATGTGTTGGAGAATGGATCATTGCCTGTTCGAGCATAAGTCTGGGCAGCATTGACATGCTCCTGAACGAGCTCTGAGAATTATGGGGCAGATGGGCACTCTAGGATAGAATGCATGGGACTTAACCATAGAACGCATGCTTCTTGAGTGTGTGCAAGAGTTTGTGACTTTATGCTCAAGATTTGATCTATCTTCCTAGATAATGTAGCAACTTGGTTAGAAAGATCATCTGTTTGTTTCACTTCATATATACCACCTTTAGAGAGGGTAGAAGAAGAAGAATCATTTAAACTCCTATTAGCCATCATATGTTGCAACGAATTTTCACTCAAGTTTTCAAAAAGTTCCCACGCTTAATTTTCATTTTTTAACAGGAAAGTGCCTCCACAGGAAGCATCTACAAGATGACGATTCTGATCCATCAATCCTCTATAAAATTTCTGCACTAATTGCCAACGAGGTACGGCATGATGAGGACACTTCCACAGAAGGTCCTTGAGTCTATCCTAGCTCTCATGGAACTGTTCGGAAGGCTGTTGGGTAAAGGTAGTGATGGCATCTCTCATTTAGTTGGTTTTACCTATGGGAAAGTATTCCTTTAGGAAATCCTGTTGCATTTTTGCCCAAGAGGTAATGGATTCGGGTTCTAGAGAGTAGAGCTATTCTTTAGCCTTATCCTTAAGGGAGAATGGGAATAGTCTCATTCTTACCGCATCATCTGTAAGATTGTTCAATTTAAAAGTTGTGCAGATTTCTAAAAACTCATCCACATGCTTATATGGATCTTCGTGATTTCGCCCATGAAATGATGGTAGCATCTGTATTATGTTGGACTTAATCTCGAAGTTACCAGCTGTTGCAGCCGGTACTCGAATGCAGGACGGAGATATATAGGCATTTGGAGTGTAGTACTCTTTCAAAGTTTTTATGTTTTCTTCTGCCATTGCAAGCAAAGGGTGGGTGATACTTAATTGGCCTCTTTGGTTTTGTCTAAAGGTTCTCTCAATTTCACCGTCGAAGGCTGCTAAGTCTTCATCCAATGACCTACGCCCTTACATAAACTACTCACGCAAACAAAAATAACAAAAACAACCCTAGATGTTGACAACTAGCACTGCATGCTGTCACAAAAATAAAAGAAAAATCACGCAACACCCAAATTAAACTAAAAAGAGAGGTAATAGATGGCAAACAGTGGGAAAGGATGGCCTTTCCACGTTGGCGAGAAATCCACGTGTCACTTTTTACCTCTGCAATGTGGTTCCTACAAAGACAAAAAAACAAACTATTAAAATCCTAAAAAGAAATGTTTAAACTAAATAGAATTAAATCAAACCGTTACCAAGTCCCCGACAGCGGCGCCAATTGATTGATTGAATTTTTAACTCTTTTTACTCGCAATCACACGAGACTACGTATAGGCTAGTGGAAACGAGGTCGAACCCAAAGGACTTGGACTGATTCAACTTAATTCTAATGAAGGATTTGATTTTTTTACGTAACTAGTTATAACAGAATGAAAAATTCTAATTTAACAAAGCAATGAAATTTATGTGAAAATAATATGATGAGAAATATACTAAAACTTCGAATCCATCCAAACCAAATAGCTTTCCTCTCCGTTAACCCGTACAATTCCAAGTGATCAATTATCCGTGCCTCTCTCGAAGTCACGAATAATCGTAATGTGTGCAGCCCTCTCGAACATGCAACTAAACAAATAAATCTAACTTAATTAATCTCCCTCTCTCGAGCAAAGATCAATCATAAAAATGTAATTTTTATTCAAATAATACCTTGGAGTTCGCTAAGACCTCTCGAACATTAACGATTCCTTGGACTAATTTCACTAACAATTACTCTACCCTTTCTCGAGCAACAGAATAATCATAACAAAATATAAAGCATATAGAATAAAAATCACTACTTTGGAATTGCAAATAAATATTGATAGTCAAATAATTCAGCAGGGCTTCATCTAGTCTTAGTACAAATGAATTTAGTTTAGACATGAATGAAAGAAAAGAAGAAAAAGCCTATGTTGTAGAAGAAGTCATCGGCATCTCTACAATATGTCGTCTGTCGTCTACAGTAATTCTTCTATACGCAACAGTTTTTCTCGAACTGTTCTGCTCTCAGCACAGCAGACCTCTTCCTCTGTTTTCCACTGAACGCTCCTCTCTATGCACAGCCGGCCTCTCCTTCGAACCAGACAGTCGACTCTCTTTCTCCTTCTCTCAGTTGTCGCTGTTTTTTCCAACAGACTGCTCTCCCTTTATAGAGACTGCAAACAGTTTTTTTCAAAATCCGTCCCTTCCAAATCGAATTCTTCCTTTGTGTTGCCATCAATCCTTCCTAACCCAGCTGATTTGCCCTTCGAATGGTTGTCCAAATTTGTAAACAAAAATCCCAAATTTCCTCTTCTCGAACAAAGCATCAGCACCCCGAAATGAAAATTCCTAATCCAGCATAAACTCGCCCCTTTTACATCTCCAATCGAATAGTGTTAGGTACTTACCATTTTGGAATAGGTTTGGACTCGATTTTTCATTGACGCCTCTAATTTTCTCGATTTTACAATTTCCAAATCAGATTTTTTTTACAAATCAAGCACCTTTCTTTGTGTGTTCTGTTCTGCCATTGACCTCGCCGGAAAATCTCCTCTGACATCTCTTGCAGCCTCGCCGTCGTCTGCCATGGCCGTCGTGAGCTCGTTGTTGGCCGCCGTGAACCATCGTCGTCTTGCCCAAGACCCATCTTCTCCGTTGTCGACCGCCATGAGCATCCTCACGTTGAGCCCCTCTGTCCGCTATTGGGTCGATGTCGTCGATCGCTTACCCATCCCCGCCGTCGCACTCATCATGTTGGCCTCGCCCATGGCCACCGTCTACCGCCGGCTGATGATCACCATTAGCGCTCGAGAAGAGCTCGAGCGCTGTTCTGTCGGGAACACCCGAGCTTCGGCTTGGGTTCTCTTTCTTATTTTTTTTATTTCAAACCGAACCGAACCCTGAACCTGCTGAACCGTCCATTTTTCCTTTTTTTTTCTTTTTCTTCTTCTTCTTTAAAACCTGTCGTATCAACTGCATCCGTCAGATCTTCAATCTCAGCACCGAACCAGTTTGACGTGCGTTCTCTTTTGACGATCTGCACTTGGACTCTCAAAACCTACATAAATAAAGTTAAATATAACTTAGACGCATTATAAAATATAATCCATTAAATCCAATTAATGCATCTAAATTTTACAAATAAGATCATTTATATATTAAACTCTTAATTGCTCACATAACATGAATAACCATTAATTATCCTTATTTTCACTAAAATTACGACCAAAATATAGGCAAAAAGGTATATCAAAATGTGTATATTTTGTATATATCATGTTGCACCATGGAGATATGTACGCGGCCCGAGATGCGGTACTGCGCGTATCATGCCCTCTGTTCCAACAAAGCTAAAAATTTTTAGCAAGAACTTATAATTCGGAGCCTTCCCTCCTAGGTGTTGGGCAAGCTTTCTCTGTTCATACAACATACTACAGTGATTGTTCCCTCTGAACGAAAGTTAGACATGCTAAGGGCTTTACCTTTTTCACGCGTATGTATGTGAATTTGTAAAATTATGTTCTCTTACATCTCATTTAGATGCATTTTTTAGGCTGGTAGTTTTGCACCCAAGTATTTCCCATTTAGGCATTGTGTCATGCCCTGTGTTGCTTCCTTATGCATATTAAGAGTTTTTTTATTAAAGGATGCTGCGGCAAAATGTATGTAGACCTGTGGTCTACGATGTTTGAATATTATGATTTGTTTTGTATTTGCTGTCTAGGGTACGTGATTTATATACTTTTCATAGATTAGCTTCTTTTGCTATATGCTACTATTGTATGTGGAAAGTTTTTTTCACAACTGAAGTTCAAAAAGATAGCCTTAGGGCAAAAATCTTCCTAAAAGGTATTTCATACCCACTTAATACTATCAGATATGGTATATGGGCTGGAAACTCGAGCAACGGCGACAAAGTCTCTGAGATCTCATCAATAATAGGACCGACTGTTAGAGATGGCTCTTGTACACAGCGCCATCGTATTTACCGGCAGTAGCACAACAAGGCATGGGTGATGCACCATGGAGATATGTACGCGGCCCAAGATGCGGCACTGCTCGTATCATGCCCTCTGTTCAAACGAAGATAAAATTTTTTCGCAAGAACTTAGAATTAGGAGCCTTCCCTCCTAGGTGTTAGGGCGAGCTATCTATGTTCGTACATCATACTGCAGTGATTGTTCTTGCTTCACAAAAGTTAGACATGCTATGGACTTTGCCTTTTTCCTGCGTATGTACGTGACTTTGTAAAATGATGTTCTCTTGCATCTCATTTACATGCATTTTTTAGGTTGGAAGTTTTGCACCTAATTATTTCCCATTTAGGCATTGTGTCATGCCTTGTGCTGCTTCCTTCTGTATATTAACAGTTTTTTATTAAAAGATGTTGCGGCAAAATGTATGTAGAGCTGTGGTCTATGGTGTTTGAATATTATGATTTGTTTTGTATTTGCTGTCTAGGGCACATGATTTATATACCTTTCATAGATTAGCTTATTTTGCTATATGGTACTGTTGTATGCGGAAAGCTTTTTCATGAGTGAAGTTTAAAAAGATAGCCTTAGGCCAAAAATTTTACTAAAAGGTTTTTCATACCAACTTAATACTGTCAGATATGGTATATGGGTTGGAAACTCGAGCTACGGGGACAAAGTCTCTGAGATCTCATCAATAACAGGACCGACTGTTAGAGATGGCTCTTGTACACAACGCCATCGTACTTACCGGCAGTAGCACAACAAGCTAAGGCAGGGGTGTTGCACCATGGAGATATGTACGCGGCCCGAGATGCAGCACTGCGTGTATCATACATGAAGATATGTACGTGGCCCGAAATGCGGCACTGTGCGTATCATGCCCTCTGTTCAAATAACGCTAAAAATTTTAAGCAAGAACTTAGAATTAGGAGCCTTCCCTAATTATTTCCCATTTAGGCATTGTGTCATGCCCTATGTTGCTTCCTTCTGTATATTAACGGTGTTTTTTATTAAAGGATGTTGCGGGAAAATGTATGTAGAGCTGTGGTCTATGGTGTTTGAATATTATGATTTGTTTGGTATTTGCTCTCTAGGGTATGTGATTTATATACCTTTCTTAGATTAGCTTATTTTGTTATATGCTTGTATTGTATGTGGAAAGTTTTTTTCATGACTGAAGTTCAAAAAGATAGCCTTAGGCCAAAAATCTTACTAAAAGGTATTTCATACCAACTTAATACTCTTAAATATGGTATATGGGCTAGAAACTCGAGCTACGGGGACAAAGTCTATGAGATCTCATCAATAACATGACCGACTGTTAGAGATGGCTCTTGTACACAATGCCATCGTACTTACTGGCTGTAGCACAACAAGGCAGGGGTGTTGCACCATGGAGATATGTAGGCAGCCCGAGATGCAGCACTGCGTGTATCATACATGTTGATATGTACGCGGCCCAAAATGCGGCACTGTGTATATCATGCCCTCATTAATCGGTTTGAATCGGGCTACCAACAGCTGGGGGAATGCTGCTTGGATATTGAAAGGATGAAAATTTTCAGGCTGAAAGGGGGTGAAAATGCTGAAAATTGTTTGGATACTGAGCTAATATGAGGCACCGACAGAGATGCGAAAATCAGCCATATATTGTATCAATATTACTGAACTTATTACTCTCATACTTAAACAAAAGTGGATAGGAATGCTTAAGATCAGATATTAAGCTGGCATATGCATTAGTCTAAAACCAACATTGTAATATTCACAAATAAAAGCATTCGGATCACAATAGAAAGAGGCTACACGGATATTGGAATAACAATTCATTAAAAAAAGCAGCTGACCTGGCGAGAGTAATGCTCAGCATCTCTTTTCATGCCAGCCATTTCAACTCTCACTTTTTGCAAATCAGCTTATCAACACCAACGTCGCAAGTAATGATAAGCTATACAAACAATCACAAATAAGTTACAAGAAAAAAAACTACAAAAACGTGCTAAAAATTTAAATTCTATAAAACTGGGAGACCACTTAAAATGCATCTGCAAGGCACCAAAGAGGAGTCATATAGATAAGTTGAATGTAGCCGAAATGAGAATGTTAAGGTGAATGAGTGGGATAACTAAGAGAGATAGGATTAGAAATGAATATATTCGTGAGAGCCTAGGAGTAGCGCCTTTAGGGGAGAAGTTGAGGGAATGTAGGTTGCGTTGGTATGGGCATATGCAATGAAGACCTGTAGATGCCCCTGTGAGAAGATTAGAAGGGATACATGTAAACGATGCTAAAAGAGGGAGAGGGAGACCTAAGAGAACTTGGATGGAGTTAATACGAAAGGATTTGGCTTTGCTATCTCTTACAAAAGAGGTAGCCCAAAACAGGCTGGAATGGAGGAGTAAGATCCGTGTCGCCAACCCCAAATAGTTGGGAAAAGGTGCTACTTAATTATGATTATGATTATGATCTGAAACTTGCCTCCATATAAGAAAGCTTACTCTCTGCATCGAGTTGCCCTTGGCGAGCCCGCTCTACTTCTTCCTGCCATGCCTGGATCTATACATGGGAAAGCTCAAACAGTCAGTAGCAGAAAGAAAGGTCTGCAAAGAAAAGAATCTGATACGTCTGCATTGCCACTAGCTAGATGTAGTAGGATATTTAATCTTGTAAGCACATATAGAAAAAGTGTTCACTTCTTAAATTATACTCCCACCATTCGGAATTACTATTATAATAAGACTAGAATTCCAGGCGGACAGAGTAAATAGAATGTATATTATATTCTATTAGCAAAACTAATCTAGCAGCTACTACAGCACTGTGCAAAGTTTCCCTTTATTTGAGCAGCCAGTGGACACAGAAGCCAGAATGCCACCCAATGGACGTCTGCAAAAGCAAGCTGCCCATGGAGGGTCACAGTAATTGCCACAACTTCCTTTTACATGCCGCATTTGACATCAAGGACCCACATTAGTAGGTCATACAAAATGTGGTCAGTATCAAAGGTGTACAGCATCCAAATCCATGACATAATTTGAGTTCTTTGGAGATAGTAAAGTCCCCAGGATACAAGTCCCATTCAAAAGACTTTCTATTTTTAGGGGTTTCCCATCATTTATTAAAATAAAATTTTCATTTTCTCAATGCTAAACTATTACACAAAACGTCAGTATTTTAAGCAACGTGCTTCATAATGTATGCAAAACTGGTATCAAGTATCTACCTTAAGCATCTGATTTGCCTCTTCTGGGGACCTTTTCTCCCCGTGACGAGCACGATTGAGTTTCCATTTCCTGAAGCTCTGATCGAGTTAGAGATGCACACTCTACCTGAAAAAACATGTGCAGACTGGTTATAAAACTAAAAAAAATTGTATATCCTGTTATCCAGTATTAAAAGGTACCTTACCTCCGGCAAAGCTAACTTTTGCTCCAAATCAGCTGCTTTAGAGGTTCTCTCATCCAATGTTCTCTACACATTAGCATTAATAAACACCCAAATAAGATAAAGTAGATCAAGATTCTCCTCAGCATCTACTATCAACATATGTGTACCATAATGCTTTCCAGTGAATTATTAACATTAACTCATCATTCACATTAAAATAAAGGGTATCCAGTTGTAATGAAACACAAATCGGACAATCCACTGGAGGTTACACAGCAGCAAAATGATTGCTATAAAGGCTGTTTCACTAATTACCTTACTTTATACTTTCAGTAATATACTTTGTCAGACACTAAACAGCCCGATTACAATAACGAAGACATAACAAAACAAAACAAAATTTTATCACAATATATATATAAAAAAAGTTTAATCATACTTGTAGTCGGGTCCTAACTCCTAAGGACTTGGAAACTCCTCATTATCAGAAAAATAAAAAAGAGAGAGCTGCTAATAGATTTTCGAAATTTTGCTTTTTATTCTCCCTTGAAGATGAAATAAATTTCAAGTAGAAATCAAAATATGATGAGGAAAAATTCTAAAAACACTTTTCTTAATATCATATCATATTTATTCCAGTTCATATGCCTGCTCAAATTTCTGCTTTCACATTTTTTATTCGGAAAAAAAGAGTTATAAATGATAAAACTCAGTCGAAATAATTTATATATTTGCAAACAGTGAAAAATTAAGTTGATTGCATTACCTGAATCCTCGCAAGAGCAGTAGATGTCTCAACAGCTCTACGCTCTAGTTCTACTTCTCTTTCTATGGCAGTCTGATTGTATACATATTCTAAAATCGAGTTACAAAATCGGACAAGAAATAATAGAAATCAAATTTTTACAGTTGAAGGATATAAACCATTTTGGTAGCATTATGTGCTGTACGCTCCTCTTCTGCTCTGCGCTGTGCAGAAGCAAGCTCTTCACGTAAAGCCTAGTCAATAAAACCAAGTATTACTTATTTGAGTTCCTAACCAAAGCAACAAAAATTGATGAGCAAATGTAAGAACTAAGCAGAATAATCTACCTGCATCATTCGTGTTTCTGTCAATTCACGACTTCTTGTAATGGTCTCCATATCTGCCTGAAAGAAAGAACACTTATCAAGTCATACGCGTTGAAGATCTATCTAGACCATTTACAAGGTGATGAATGATAACTGGTGCTTGCAATCAGGATCCTGGTCTTTCAGGAGAGGGTGGCAATTCATATTATCTGGAGATTACTGGTTCCAGTTTTATCACTTTCATGGATCATCTAATACGTGTGGTACTGCCATGCAAGGAATTTGCTATGCTATTGGTTTGAAGTTCCTTCCACGTATTGTTAAAGCTTGAAGTTGATGCTTTATCCTTGAGTAAAATGGTTGATGGAAAATCCAAAATCCCTTGGCATATTTGTAGTACTTCGGAGGAAGTTTTGAATATGGAAGTTAACATTATTTTATCTTCCAACACATTTATAGTAATAGCAATGCTGATGCGGGTTAATTGGATAAGTTTACTTGTTTCAACAATTCTTCAGGATGTTTAATGCAAATTACTAAGAAGAGAGGTTTTCAACAACTGGATGGTATTAGCAAAACCGACAGACGTGCCTTATGGAATCTCAGAATACCATAACTTGAATTCCATTGTCTACTTCAGGCTTGCTCTTTTCTTTGCTTCGACTCTTCTGTTCTTTGCTAGAGGTTTTTTGTTTTCTAGAGAATTACATCTTGTGATCAGGGGTGACATTTTTTTATGCTCCCGCTCCCAAAAGAAACAGTATTTTTCTTACACATCTTTATCCGATTATATTTTGCCACGCTATTTGACGCAGACTTTTTGTAAAGAAAAGGAAAATCAAGTCTATAACATCCTAATACATATGAATAAAAGAAGGCAAACTGATGCAGCAATCTAAGAGGAAAACAAAATAGAAGGGAACTGTATTGTATTGATAGAAAAGAAAAGATTACAATGCCTGAATCCACAGGTCTCTTCGAATCCACGAAGATGATTACATCAGAAAACAGACTCAATCAACAGTCTGTTGCTTGAATCTACAAGCATACAGCCTCTGTTTCAGAGAACTAAAAGGAAAATTTGAGAATACAATCTACTGACCCTTCTAACAGACTTGTGGGCCTAAAAGATGAAAAGACTTAACTACCCCTTATATTCTAACTGTCTTAACTAACTTGAATTAGACAGTTACAGAAATACCCCTCCTTATTACATAATGTCTTCTAGTTGTCTTCTAGATATTGTAAACATGCTGAACTAAGTACCAAGCAGCCTACATCACAAACCCACTAGCCAAATCATTAAGTATTCCTCAAAATATATTCCACTTATAAGCAACAAGTTTGTTACTAATATGTTTTACACAGTTAAGGAAACTGAAAAAACAAAAAAAATTACAAACGAATAAAGAAAGAATTAAAAAGAATATATCTCTTCAAAAGCCATAGATGTTATAAAATGAACTTACCAGCGTCACAAATCTTGCCCAGCTAGGGACATACATATGTTTGTTTGTTGGTTTGTTGGTTTGGTTTTCCGTGTGGGTTGGTTTGGTTTGGTTTGGTAGATAACCATTGATTGTCCAATCCGTATATGAGAGTGATTTCATGTAAACCGACCTCATTTATATATACTATGAAATTGAAAAAGAAACTATGGTATGCGGTGGCGATCTCAACCAAATTCAGGCAATGTATCTCTTTCTTCTCTGATTGTGTGTTATACACTTGAATAAGCTTAATTCCCCAAGGTCCGAGCTGCCCCAAATCCTTAATAGTCGCAAGTAGTGACAAAGAGGTGGGCATACTGAAGCCCAAGTTCTAATTGCGAGTGGGCCGGATATGGGCTTGGGCCAGACGCAAAACATGCAAAAGTGAAAAAATATTATCAACTAACGTGGGGCTCGAACCCCGACCACAAGGCTAAGAGCCTTGCGCTCTACCAACTGAGCTGGACGGCACCAACATTGCTGGACTTTTGTCTTTTATTGAACCACATACGAATCAAACTTCCGGCGACATCGCTTTTGATGCCCTCCTCCTCCTTCTCCTCCTCTTATGTGGCTGTGGAGACCAACTTCATCTCATCTGCTCTCCCTAATTCTTACAACTCAACCTTCGCCCAGATTGGAGCTGCAGACTCTAAATGTGCTCATAGAGCTCCCCTGGTAATTTGAGTTTCATATTCATTTTGTCATGGCTCAAAGTCGCAGAAGGTCTGGATCTAATTCTGTTTTCTTTTTTCTTCCAATTCTTTGTTGTTTGCATAAAAAAGTAATCTAGTTCCAGAGTAATTTTAGATTTGAATTTTTTGTTTCGCATTGATTTTAGGGATTTTTTCGACCTTGGAAACATGCATTGAAGATGTTAAATGCTCTGGAATGTGTTCAATTATTCTCCATGTTTGAATGTGAATGTAGATTGAAGGTTCATATATGGGGGATCGACTCTTCTCTGTCAAAACATTTAAATTTTTAGGCTAGTGATGCAGCAGAAATCGATACAGTAGAAACAAATCTCCAGGAAACAATTTCACAACCGATGTATGATATTTTCGAAGACAGATTGTATTACTTGGAAATTGAATCAACAACAGCAGATGTTTTACATAAACGAAAATGAAAGAAAATTGTAGTGAGAATCCACTCACAGATTGGAGAATCCACTCCTAAGCTTTAGCTATTTCGAAATTTGAAATTAGGTCTAAAACTACTGTTGTCATCGGCTCACTGGCCTTTTATACATCAGTGTAATTTCAACTTTACTTAAATGCCCTTGTTTTTAAAACTAACTAACTTTAACTGTAATGTCTTACTTAGACATTTCCATTTTTACTTCTTTAACCACCATGACTTCTTTTGTAATTTCACTTTTCTTTCCATTCTTCAACGATACTCTGTTTTAACTTCTCTGTTTTCTGCTGATTCTTTTCAACTTCTGTAAACTCTAGCAAATCGGCTCCATCATTTCCTTCTCCTGTAAATCATAAGCTTGTCCTCAAGCAAATCAGTGCCATAGTGATCAGGAAACAAGAACATGATCAGATAGTAGAGGATCTTGGTGAAAATGATACAGATAAGAGACATTGAATGTTTTAGATATACCATAGTGGTTAGGAAGATCCACAATATAGGCATTATCATTAATTTTCTGCAAGATTGTGCAAGGACCAATCTTTTACAAACGAGCTTAGAATAGTGACCAGCTGGCATTCTTTCCTTCCGAAGGTAGACCATGACCTGATCTCCCACTTGAAAAAGTTGTTTCCTTCGATGTTTGTTAGCAGCAACACTATATTCACCAGCAGCCTTGAGTAAATTTTGCTTAACAGTAGCATGAATGGAAACAATAGAGTCAATAGTGTCTGTGACAGCCTTGGGAATTTTAAGAGACTGAAACTGTGGTAGCATATCAAATGGATTTCGTGGATTATAACCATATAATATCTGAAAAGGTGAATATCCAATAGATTTATTAACAGAACAGTTGTAGGCAAATTCAGCTTGTGCAACAAATAGATCCCATTGCTTAAGTTTTTCCCCATAAAGGCATCTAAGAAGATTGCATAAAACTCTGTTAACCACCTCTGTTTGTCTAGCAGTTTGTGGATGACATGTAGAACTGAATTGTAATGCAGTACCTAATCTCTTCCATAACATTTTCTAGAAATGACTGAGAAACTTACTGTCTGTCTGAAGTAATGGTTTGGGGCAAACCATGTAATCTAACCACCTCTTTAAAGAACAATAATGCAATAGCTGTTGCATCGTTTGTTTTTTTAGAGGGCAAAAAATGTGCCATCTTTGAAAACCGATCTACCCCCACAAAAATGGAGTCAAACCCTTTGACAGTTTGAGGTAATCCCGGTAGAAAAGCCATAGTAATGTCAGTCCAAGAAGTGTCAGGAATAGGAAGAGGAGTATATAATCCAGTGTTTTGAATATATCCTTTACTTTGGTGACAAATGAAACATTGCTGCACATATTTTCGAACATCCCTTTTCATTTTCTTCCAATAAAACTTTGTGTTGTCTTGTCTCTTCCGAAATATCTACCCAACCCTCCTGCATGAGTTTCCTTAATAACCTGAAGTCTCAAAGAGCAGTCTGGTATACACAATCTATTGCCTTTGAACAGATAACCAGCATGTAGAACAAACTCAGAATTGGTTTTCTGAGTAGAACACTCATGCCAACTTTTTCCAAATTCTGCATCAGTAAGATACATGCTTTTAATTTTTTTTCAAAGCCAAATACTTGTAACTGCATAAAAGACAATAAAGTATGTCGTCTACTAAGAGCATCAGCTACTATATTAGACTGCCGTAACTTGTGTTTGATAACAAATACTGTTTGATAACAAATACAAATTCCTGCAATTCAGCAATCCAACTGGCATACATTCTATCATATTTACTTCTAGATATACTGAAAAGGTCATTAAGGGCTCGATAACTCACTCCCCACGCTTCCTCTAATGCCCCTTTAGGCCCACTCTACAAACAATACAAGTTTATATGTTTGTCATAATTCAATGAAATAAAATAGCAATAGAATATTAAAATTCTTGAATGCCAGTATACCATTGTGTATGTCTTCCCCGAACCAGTCTGGCCATATGCAAATATACACACATTATAACCATCCAGAATAGATCTTATTAGTGGCCATGTGCACAAAAAAACAAACAAAAAATAAAAAACTTAAAAGTAAAATTAACCAATCGTACAAGATTAATTAATAAGATAGATTCCACAATTGTCCAAAATAGATACTGAAAAAGGAGGTGTTTAAAACATTGAGAAGTTGTTGGACCGAAGACCTTGTCAAACTTAAACATTCAATGCTCTTCTTTTCCCTTTTTAGAAGGATTAGCAACAAGCAGATCCCCTTCCTCACTAATATACTCAATAGTTGTATTTTTCTCATTTTGACCATGAAGAGAGGGCCTTATCCGACAATATACTCAAATATTCCCTAGCGAAAGCCACATTCAAAATTAGCACATAGATGAACTGAAAATTTAATTCTATCATCATCATCATCGTACGCCTTATCCCAGCTATATGGGCGGTGGCATTGATTATACACCGCGTTTGACTTTTCAGAATGAAAATGGTAAAAAATCCATACAAAGAAACATAGTGAAACTTTAATTCTATCATAAAAAAATCAACACATAATTATCATATACCTCTTAAATCTTGAACCTCATTGTAAAGCTTCCTATTTCCAGCAAGAACTAAATGATAATTTTGAGCTGCTTTTATTATTTCTTTAAGATTCTTTCCTACAATAGTGCAGAATAGTTAAAAAAAATAGCAAAGATATGTACACAGTATTTTGCGTGATAATTAATTCGTATGTCTAAGCTTTCAAATTAACTTCCATAGCAAGCTCATCAAATTCATGCTGCCAAGTTCTTCTAATAACCAAAACCTCCTCTGCAATAGACTCAGAAACAACCCTTAGTTCCTGATTAGTCACATATGGTCAAATTGTCAGTTCATTACAAGTATCCAAAGTCAAAACAGGAATGACAGCGCATAGGACTGAAGATCAAGAAGCTTCTTATAGCTATGTTCTTTCTTATTCCAGTGCTCAGCCATAGATTTGGAACTTGCCTCCAGCTCTTTGAGCTTCTTTGTTACCCTCTCCTCTAGTTTTGTTCTAGTTTCTAGCCGAGATAAAAAAAAAGTCAGCATATCTCGCCGAGATCTCGGAAATGATCTCGGCGAGATTTGAGAGAGATAAAAAATATCTTTTTTTAAATTACTAGTAGGAAAGTAAGTGCGATTTGCAGTATGTACTTACTATGATTAACTTAGGATGCAATGATACGAAGCCCAGTGACATGCAAGTGGTTCCCCATTGTTTATAGGTAACCTGAAATATGCATAAACGTTTTGAGCTTTGCAAGGAATGAATGTACAAATGTTTTATGTATAAAACCTCACGAAAGTATAAAGATATAGAGCCAAATATCATATTATGAGAAGAAGGTTATGAAGACGTTGAAAGTGTCATGGAAAGGTAAAGTGCATTATGTATTCTACAACTCTTGTAATAAAATGTAGTTAGAGGAGTAGCATAATACATTGAACTCCAAATTGGTAGTCTTTGTAAAACCATGTTATGCATTGCGATCAAATTCAATTAGACACATTTGTCACCAATGTATGGACAAAAAATTTGATGATGTAATTGTATTAAGCATCTAGCCTCTTGCTTTTCATGGGTATAAAAATTAAAATAAAAAATGCATTATAATGGGCTATGCATCATTTCAAAAATTCTGCCACACACTTGATTTTGACTTGCGCCAATTAGATAATGCATTCGCCTATTATCCTTGTGTCACTATTTTGCACAACAGCATCTCCTACTTATGTAGTAGTAAACGATCATTATAAAATATTTAATGATACGAAGATTAGTTTAATCACATGCAAATAAGTACCACTAAAGAGTATCTTGACTCTTATAGGGTAAGCTCCTGCAAATGACCATGATGGTCACCCCTAATTTTAATAGGGAACTTCAGTACTTGAATCAAGAAGATTGACTTTTACGGTGGCTTCTTGTCAAACATAGAGAAACAAAATTTGGTGTGAACTTTGAACCTAATAGTGACAATAGAGGTGATCTTCTTGATTTTCCAAAGCTCAACTTCTCATTTGAGGAGCAAGATGAATTGGATGACGACGATGACAATGACAATGACGATGATGATGATGATGGGGAGGAGGAGGAGGAGGAATATGAGATTGTTGAGACCAAATAGTCAAGGTGGATGAGGCTAGAAAGTCAGTCATTTAGCTTGTTTCTAGAGGTTACAAATTCGAAAGTCATTTTTGTTCCGGTTGGCATATTTGGAAATGTTCTTAAGCTTTTGATTTTTTGGTAATCTCTAGTATTTGCAGCTCTACCTTGTATATGCTATTGTATTTAATTTTGATTTTGAAATGAGCTACGCTGCCTGCACTTGTTGAAATCTATTACCAGACTCAATAAACAAAAACGAAATGTGTTACGGGTTGGTTTTGTTTGATAAATTTGATATGTGGAGTTCGGTTCATGCGCCATGTAATTTCTTTTTTACATAAAAAAAGTACTCCGATTAGTTATGGGTTGGAGCCTATGTATTATGGGCACCTCTTGCTTTACAAGAAATACAAGATACCATGCCAATAAAACCATGTGGCTGCATGTCAAAACTCGTGAATCGTATTTGATGTCAAAGTTGCACTAATCACAAAAGTTTTTTTTTCGGAAGTAACAAAGTTGATGATTGTAGATGTGAATTTGAGCTCATAGCAAGAGATAAGTAGTACTCCACATGTGAACATAATACATATAGAGGGCAGAGAAGATGCTACTATCAACATATAATGGGAACCAAGATAATTATATTTCATCATGGCATTTAAGATAGTAGTTAGAACAGGGGCACCATTAAGGTTGCGTCCAGTTACAGAGCATCCAATTCTGTAACACAGACTTAGACGTCTACACAGTTGATAGATTCCGTTGTGTTGTTCCTTTCACACGCACTAAACAGAAAATGATGTTATCTCCATATATATGGTGGTAGGATTATCGTGAGTGCATCTTCTCACACACCCTAAATAGGGAACCAGGAGTATCTGCATCTTTTAGGGAACCAGGAGTATCTGCATCTTTTCTAGACACAGTAGTCCTCTTGCAAACAAATAGATTGGATTGAAATAGAGGTATAGTATCTCTTTAAAACTTTACACAGCTAGCTC
The DNA here is from genome assembly GCA_039654745.1 of Houttuynia cordata. Taxonomy (NCBI): domain Eukaryota; kingdom Viridiplantae; phylum Streptophyta; class Magnoliopsida; order Piperales; family Saururaceae; genus Houttuynia; species Houttuynia cordata. Next base: position 42,869,080 of record CM077507.1, on the reverse strand, counting down.
TCCTAGCAAATACTCTAATATAACCAGTGGCAGAGCAGAAGTTATAATAAAAAGTTGGATGTATGCTTAAGGTCAGAAATGTTATTTTCAAGGCAGTTGTTGACAATCTAAGGTGACATTCATTACAACTATTGCTAGAAAAAGACTCATTACAATTTCAATGAATGCTTTGGCTTGTTGTCATGATAGCACAAATGCATGCGCACCTCCTTTGGGACCAATATTCTAGATTTGAGAGGATAATACACTATAGACTTTTTTTTTAATAGGACTGTTTAAGGCCTGACTTCAAGATGCTTAAGTTTAGCAATGACTCAGGCCAATGACTCCAGCCAGTTGGCTTAGAGCATTAGGTTTTAAGTATAGACCACTTCAGGCCAGCCTAAGTTAATCCTATAATAGTCAAGCAGCCCATTTCTTTCTTTTGTTTTTTCTCATTTTTCATTTTTTAGCATTTATATTTTTCATCATTTTTCAGCAATCTTTATTCGTCCGGGCTGTATTATACTCTCAACCTATTTCCGGTTCCAAACCCTTGTCATAGCCAAGTAAATGGTCTATCATGATCTTTTAAGCTCAACAGACAACCACATATCACCCAATGACTATGACTAAAGATATCCCACTGAAGATTAATATTTAACAAATCTCTAGATGGTATTACTTTATGTACTAGTGTGTATGAGTGAGTTTTATTAGCTCAAGCACTTGTTCCAAGAGGACTGTAACAGAAAGATATGCTTATTTAAGTGTTTCTATCCTCCAGTATACTTACTCACACTTCCAATGCAAATTAATCTCCTAAGAATTGTAACATGGATCATCACGGGATAAACTATCAAAACTTATGAAAAACTACTAACAAACAGCTTACAAACTACTCAATTTTCTTTTATTTTCCTTTTCTGATTTTACAATGAAGCACATCCTCTCCCCCAAACTTAATATAAGCATTGTCCTCAATGCACAACAAAAGATAAAAATACAATGATCACATAAGAGTAAAGAAGAAAGATGAAGGAAAATACCAGAGGAAGTGGACTAAGAATCCCAGTCAGCACCATCAGCACCACCCGGAGGAGTGAAACGTCATGTATGAAGAAAATCGACTATGGAGTCGAGGCGTTCGTCATAGCCTGCTGACAATCCCTAAGCTCCTGCTGTGCGACTCTAATCTCCTGATGTGATGTCCTAATCTCCTACACATGGCCAGTGAGATCGGTGATCTGCTGCTGCATAGCCGTCCAAAGTGGTCGTTGAACTGGCTGACCCTCAGGTATCTCGGCTTGCTCCTTAGGATGGTGTACCCTTGGCCAGGTAGCGTGTGGTGTATGGCCCATCATACGATTGTAAGCATCAATTCCAATGGGCCCAAGTCCATGAGCTACTCTAGAATGATCCGGAAAATGCACCCCATGGGTTTGAAATACCCGCTCTAAAATATAGGGATACAGTAACCTCTCATCTTTTTGCCCCACCAACATCTGCTTCATCCGGCCAAAGACGAATGAAGGCAAGTCAAGATCACGGCGCCTGGTATCGTCGTCGAATACATATAGCAAATCGGTCATGGTTCAGTCGACTTTCTCCTTCCGGGCCAACCATACATCATGATGTAGAATCAAGAAAGCGAAGCGGAACTTAGATAGCATGCTGATGGCGGAGAAATATGTCATGGCCCCGGGCCCTATTGTAGATCCCGTCAATCGACCTGTAACGCTGCGGAAAAACGAAAACTGATATTCATCAAAATTGGGATGATGAATAGTACCTTGTTCGCACCCCATGGCACTAGCAATCTTGGCGACTCAGACCCGGACGGGAATGCCACATACTACACTCCGAATGGCCACCCGTTCTGGATCCTCATTATCTTCAATGGTGCCATTCGCATAAAATTCCCGGACCGGATCCTCATGCTCCATTGGATACACATTCTGTCTCTTTTCTGCGATGTGGGTGAAATAATTCACCCAATCCGGCCGCTCCTCTATCAATCCTTGCGACGGGAGATCGGGAATGTAGGGGTTAAGGATCACCTGCCTCTCATACTGAAGAGGTCGGGGCTGTAGAGGAGGGTCAGGTGCAGGAGTGGAAGGAACAGGGCGTGACGAAGGCGCCTCACCCCCAGGGTGTTTTTGAGCAACCATCTTCTGAGGCATCGTACCTAAAAACGAAAGATAATAGTGAAAACCATAGCAAAGTACAATTTTCCAGCATGTCATTTCAAGCTTCATCATCACAGCAAGTATGTAACAGCATATGACACAATACAAGAACTCCACTTCACATTTTTGATTTTTTTTCAGTAAATAAGAACGAAAATCCTAAAAAAATTTGATGAAACCTCATTAAATCGAAGGATAGGAGACTATAAATTATGCATATTAGTCGCAATCATCAATCCAAGAGTATGTATGCAGAGAAATTTATATCCCGAAGGCCTAATTTCGGGAAAAAGAAAAGAATTTTTTTTAAGCAAACATTGTTCACCACATGAACGAAAATCCTAAAAATTGGGGAAAATGCCTAAAATTGAAGAATCAGAAGCGGGAATTCATGCATAATCATCGCAATAGTCAATATAAGAGCATGCATGAGACTAATTTCACAAATATCTACCAGAAACCAAGAAAAATCAAGCTTTTGAGTTTCGGCTTACCGGAAGAAAAATGGGTGATTGCGAGGAAAGGAGAGGGAAATCATGAAAAAAGACACCAGATCTAGATTCTACGTGCAAAAATCTGTCAGGGGCCGGAATCTCAGTCCAAGCAGGGGTCGAAAACGGCGGCGGCGAGCGGAAATAGGTTTCTCTTGTCGCGGCAGCTGGGATTTAAAACGCGAGGAAGATGACCCGCGATCGATCGCATAACAAGCCGATCGATCGTTTTATAAAACGAGAAACATCGCCCGTTAGATTGCAGATGAACTGTGTCACGTGTACCGTCTGGCTATCGATCATCTAGATACGGCGTCGATTGCGCAGCGATCGATTGGTTATGGCCGATCGATTGTATCTACTCTATTTTTTTCATTCTCCCTACGTTGTTGGACCGATCGATCATGTATGAACTACCGATCGATCGTATCTATTGTTCTTCAATTTTTTTTTATTCAATTCAAGCAATATCCTCTCCCCCAAACCTATTATGTACATTGTACACAATGGAAAACAAGATATAAAAATAGCAATGAAACATAACAAGAATAAGAGGAAGAGGAGAGAATACACCTGACTACGTGGGTTGCTTCCCATTAAGCGCTAAGTTTAACGTCTTCAGCCAGACAGAGCCACGATCATGCTGTAATATTTGGGGCAATCAAATACACCATCGAGTCATCTAAGTCACTAACTGCCGCAAAGTAGGGTTTCAAGCGGTGGCCATTCACTTTGAAGGTACTTCCATCTTTTGGATTGCGGATCTCAACAACACCATGTGGGAATACTTCATTCACAATAAAAGGCCCAAACCACCGAGATCGGAGCTTCCCAAGGAATAAGTGCAGTCGAGAGTTGTAAAGTAGTACTTGCTACGCAGGCCCAAAGGATTTTCTGGAAATCATCTTGTCATGGATAGCTTTAGTCCTCATTTTGTATAACTTAGCATTCTCATAGGCCTCATAGTGCATCTCCTCTAACTCACTTAATTGGAGTTTTCGCTGCTCACCGGCTTTATCCTTATCGAAGTTGTAAGCTTTAATAGCCCAATAAGTCCGGTGTTCCAACTCCACTGGTAAATGGCAAGCTTTGTCGTATACTAATCTATAAGGAGACATCCTATAGGGGTCTTGAATGATGTCCGGTAATCCCATAATGCATCATTTAGTCTCAAAGACCCATCCTTTTTGTTCGGGTAAACCGTCTTCTCAAGAATCTGTTTGATTTGGCGATTGGAGACCTCCACCTGGTTGCTCGTCTAAGGATGGTATGGGGTGGCAACCTTGTGGGTGAAAGAATACTTCTTGAGAAGAGACTCAAAAGACCTGTTACAAAAATGAGAACCTTCGTCACTAATAATAGCATAAGGGGTTCCAAACCTGCTGAAAATATTAGATTTCAGAAATTCCAGCACAACTTTATGGTCATTTGTCTTAGTGGCAACAACTTCAATCCACTTAGACACGTAATCCACAACAATAAAAATATATGTATAACCAAAAGATGGTGGAAAAGGTCCCATAAAATTGATACCCCAAACGTCAAATAACTTAAACAATTAAAATGAATTGTAAGGGCATCATATCTCTTTTAGACAAAGCTCCAAATTTTTTACACCTATCAAAAGATTGACAATAAGCATGGGTGTCTTTGAATAAAGTTGGCCAATAAAAACCGCTTTGAAGCACTTTAGCCGCAGTTTTCTTTCCCCCGAAGTGTCCACCATAGGCCTGAGAGTGGCAAAAAGATAAGATGCTATGAAACTCACTCTCAGGGACACATCGACTTATGACTTGATCAGAACATATCTTAAATAGATCAGGGTCATCCCAATAAAAATGTTTGACGCGTGAGAAGAACATATCTTTATCATGTTTAGACCAAAAGGTTGGGATTTGACCTACAACATGATAATTTACAATATGTGCAAACCAAGGTGGGGATATGGTGGAGACAGCAAAGAGTTGCTCATCAGGGAAGGAATCCCTCAAAGGTTCATGGCTGAGTAAGTCGTGAATAGGAATTCGGGATAAATGATCACCACGACATTTTCAGATCCCTTCGTGTCTTTAATTTCAAAGTCAAATTCTTACAAGAGTAAGATCCAATGAATCAGCCTTGGCTTGACATCCTTCTTGGAAAGAAGGTCCCGCAAGGCTGCATGATTAGAGAAAATAATGATCTTACTGCCCAGGAGGTATGACCTGAACTTATCTAATGCAAATACAACAGCAAGCAACTCTTTTTCTGTAGTAGTGTAATTCAATTGAGCATCAGTGAGTGTCTTGCTAGCATAGTATATAACATGAGGAATTTTGTTGATGCGTTGGCCTAACACTGCCCCCTTACAACAAAATTAGATGCATCACACATTATATCGAAGTGCAGTGTATAGCCAGGGGGCTTAATGATGGGGGAGCTGGAGAGGAGTAGGGTTGTAAAGGCTTCTTTGCACAACTCATCAAATTCAAATTGCACATCCTGACCTAGAAGGTGACATAGTAGATGTGATATCTTGCTAAAATCTTTGATGAATCGGCAATAAAACCCTGTGTGGCCAAGGAAAAACCTTACTTGCTTAACTGATGTAGGTGGTGGTAAATTAGCAATCAAGTCAACCTTGGCCTTGTCAACCTCTATACTCTTTTTGGATATAACATGTCCAAGCACAATCCCCTGTTGAACCATGAAATGACTTTTTTTTCCAACTTAACACTAAGTTTGTTTCTTCACAACGTTTCAGAACCAAAGTAAGGTTGTGTAAGCAATCAGCAAAACAAGCGCTTAATACAGAAAATCATCAATAAAAACCTCAAAGAACTTGTCAATCATATCAAAAAAATTGACATCATGCAACGCTGAAATGTAGCAGGGGCATTGCAAAGACCAAAAGGCATCCTACGGTATGCAAATGTACCGAAGGGACATGTAAAAGTTGTCTTCTCCTGATCCCCTGGAAAGACCGACACCTGATTATATCCTGAGTACCCATCTAGAAAGCAATAAAACTCTTGACCTGCTAGCTTCTCCAGGATTTGGTCAATGAATGGGAGAGGGAAATGGTCTTTATGGGTGTTGGAGTTCAGCTTTCTATAATCAATGTACACCTGCCAGCCCGTAGTCTCTCTCACAGGCACAAGCTCACCATTCGAATTTGTCTTTACAGTTAAGCCCGACTTCTTAGGTACAACCTGGATGAGACTCAGCCACTCACTGTTTGAGATAGGATATTGAAAGTGCTCTTTAGGTCCTAGAGGGGGGGGTGAATAGGACAACCACTTAAAAACTCTCACTCTATTTTAATAAGAGATAATGTTAATTTAAATAATCATTCAATGCAACATTATCTTATTAACAAGTAATTGGAAGCGCATGAGTGAGAGAGACTTAAGAGGTGTGGAGTGTGTGTGTGTAACATTATGCAAGACGAGCAATCACAACCAATCACACAAGATTTATAGTGGTTCGCCGCCAAGCAACTCGCTTCAACGGGTACATCCACTCTCGGAGCACCTAATCCAAGGAACCTCCGACATTCACTAAGTGAGGATTTTTAGCTCACCCACAACATCATACACTCACCGGTTTTGCTTGGATCACCGGGAACCATACAAGAGTGAATCCACACTCACTATGGATCACACCGACCCAACTCTCTCTCAAAAGAGTGGTTTGACCCTATGGTCTATACCACAATCTAACACATGTAAAGAAGATATTTAAGAGTACTTACTCTAGGAAGTAGGAGTGACTAGAGTACATACCCTTGATGGGAGGATGTGAGATATCCTACCCGTTTTGCTCAACCTAGTTTTGAGCTTATGGCCGTCCATTGTCCATCCTTGGATTCAACTAATGATGCTCCGAAATTGTAGAGGCTTTTTGGACAAGGGATTGGTTTCTCTAAGAATTTTCCTATGGGATTAAGTGAAAACCATGGCCAAAGATACTTTGAACTACTCTCCAGGGTCAATGGTATGAACCCATCTAATCATTAATGAGGGACCGGAGAGTAGATCAAAGTATTCAAGACCTTTGAGAGAATTTGGAAGTATTTGGTTCAAAGGTCAAGTGGGGGCTTTGGTTTCTAAAGGATGATTCTATATGCTCCAAGAAACCATGATCCAAGATGACTTGAATCTCTTCCTAAGATCTTATAGCAAGATCTTAAACCCCTTTCAAAGAAAGGAGAGGAAGAATAATCAAGAGCATCAAGGCTCTAGAGGACTTCAATCTCTTCCTAAGATCTCATAACAAGGTCTTAAACCCCTTTCAAAGAAAGGAGAGGAAGAATAATCAAGAACCCTCAAGGCTCTAGATGATATGCAAAGAATAAGGCCAAGAGGCTTTGGGGAGATGGCTTGCCCATTTCTTTCCAAGAGGTGGGTATTTATAGATGGAGAGGGAGGTGTGTATCAACCCATCCTTGGGTGGATCCACCTCATATCCACCCACCCATGGGTGGATCCACCTCATATCCACCCACCCATTAGTGGTTCTCTTATGTGGGTTGAGTCCTATTAATGGGTGGTTCCTTTAGCCCAAGAACCCATTTCACAAATGGGCTTTTTCTAAATGTCTTTTCCTAAGGACCTTAGGTGGGCTTTGAAAGAAGCTTTGGATCACTTTGGTTAGTGGGTTTTTCTTGGAATATTTTGAACCTAACAAATTTGATCCAAAAGCTATGGGCCTAGAGGACAACTATGGATGATCTAATGGTTGTGAGTTGATCCTCTAGAAAATATGCACTCCTCTTGTATGTCTTCATGATGGGCCTTCAATAGGTTGCTTTTAAGTGGTGTCTTGGCCATGGGCTTTGTGGTGTGCTCCCACATTGTCTTGGACTTTTGTGATCTTCATTTTCCTTTAGCTTCACCTTGGAGTGTCTTGCTCAATATGATAGCTTTCTCTTCAAGATCCACTTGTGTTGGCTTCTTCTTGAGATTGTCTCCTCTCAACCTCTTCATATAGCCCAATTTGTATATGTACCCCAATTTGTACATATACCCCATTTTCCCTCTCACATACCCCATATATTTTTGTATATTAAATTGACATACATTAAGAGACAAAATCACACTCCCAAATTTTGCCCTAACAAGCTCCCCCTTGTCAATTTGAATGACAAAAATGCTTATATAAATTAGAGGCTTAATTAGCAACTCCCCCTAAGTTGCATTCCCCTCTAATGAAGCAATTCCTCTTTCGATGGGCATGTCAAGTTTTACCCTGTAAGACAAACACATTCTAGTACACTAGGTGGGAATTTCTCACTCCCCCTTTTTGTTAATCAAATTGGCAAGGTTAGATAAGAATTGTAGATAACAAGCGAGAGTCATACTTTAAAAATGTAACTAAGGGAGGTTTAGCATTAAAGCACAATAAAAAGAGTACATTAAGTTCAAAGTGCTTAATAGAGAAATGGCATTAAAGTATAACAATGAGAAGCACATAGATAGAGCATGAAAGCATAGGCACATAGGATCAAAACATACATCATTAACAAAATGGGAAAACAACCAATGAATGTCTTAGTTACAATCCTAAGAGATTAATAACTCTAATGATTCCCAAACCAAAATAAAGGTGATTTTCATTTTAGAGCAAACCTATGAACTCGTGGATAGTTAGGGTGAACCCTACTCGTTGTCATTATACCCCTCAAGTTGTGAGTGTCACTTTTGGTTTTAGTACCCAATAAAATTTGATAGTGACTCTCCAAAAACCAAGACATTTTTTTAAAAAAAAAAAAAACAACACGAGCAAAAACAACAAAAAAACAAAAAAAAGAAAAGAAATACGAAACTAATCTAACTAGCACAAATTCCAATGGACTTTCGAAGATTAGTAAATCTCAAGGAGTCCAGTGGTTTAGTCATAATATCTGCTAGTTGATTATTAGTAGAAACATATTCTAGTGCAACTATATTATCCTCAACTAATTCACGGATGAAATGATGCCTAATATCAATGTGCTTAGTGCGTGAATGTTGAACCGGATTTTAGAAATATTTATAGCACTAGTGTTGTCACAGTATACGCTCATGGTCCCTTGTTGGATTCCATAATCCTGAAGCATTTGCTTCATCCATAATAATTGAGCGCAACAGCTACCAGCGGTAATGTACTCGGCTTCTGCAGTAGATAGAGAAATAGAAGCTTGCTTCTTGCTATGCCAGGCAACTAGACAGTTTCCAACATAGAAACATCCACCACTTGTGGATTTTCTATCAACTAAGTTGCCTGCCCAATCTGCATCTGAGTATCCAGCTAGAGCGGTACAAGTGTCATATGGATACCAGAGCCCTAGATCTGAGGTTTCTGCTACATACCTGATAATTCGTTTAACAGCAGTTAAATGGGATTCTTTAAGATCAGCTTGAAATCTCGCGCATGCTCCTACACTAAATGATATGTCAGGTCTGCTAGCAGTCAGATAAAGTAGGCTGCCAATCATACTCCTATAAACATGAGAATCAGCACTTTTTCCATCACTATCCTTGCTCAGTTTTAATGTGGTACTCATAGGAGTAGCTATATGTCTACCAGAGTCAAGACCAAAACGCTTGACTAGCTCCCTAGCATATTTGGTTTGAGACACGAAAATTCCTTCTTTTAATTGTTTGACCTGAAAACCTAAAAAGAAGGAAAGTTCTCCTACCATACTCATTTCAAACTCCGATTTCATAAGGTTGGCAAACTCAATAGTTCTTTTCTCATTAGTAGATCCAAAAACAATATCATCTACATATAATTGAGCAATCAAGATGGAATCTTTGGGCTTTTGCACAAAAAGTGTTTTATCAACACTTCCTCGACAAAAATCATTATTGAGTAAGAATGAGGTCAATCTCTCATACCATGCACGTGGTGCTTGTTTTAGACCATAGAGTGCCTTTTTGAGCCTATATACATGATGAGGAAGTTTAGGATCAATGAATCCTTTTGGTTGTTCAATATATACTTCCTCATTAAGTACTCCGTTTAAAAAAGCACTTTTGACATCCATTTGATATAATTTGAATTGTAAATGACAAGCAATGGCCATCAAGATCCTAATAGACTCTAACCTAGCTACAGGAGCAAAGGTTTCCTCGAAGTCTATCCCCTCAATTTGGGTGTATCCTTGGGCAACTAATCTAGCCTTGTTTCTAACAATCTTCCCATTTTCATCACTTTTGTTCTTAAAAATCCACTTAGTTCCTATGACATTTATATCACTTGTTCTAGGAACTAGGTACCATACCTCATTTCTAGCAAATTGATTTAGCTCTTCTTGCATGGCATTAATCCAATGTTCATCTGTGAAAGCTTCATCAACATTCTTAGGTTCTATGTTAGAGGTGAAACAAAAATGACTGTTTATTATTTCAGCTTGTTGTCTAGTTAGAATAGGGCCACGAGGGTCACCAATGACTTGAGTTATAGGATGATCCTTTACTTCTTTCAGGTCATTGTTTGAAGGAGGAGGAGAGGATATGAGCTTAGTAGTGGGAACCTCTTCTAGTGCTCCTTCATCTTCTTCAGGATGGTCTTGAGAACCTTCTTCGATTTTTGCATCATGAACAACCACATTGATAGATTCTTGAATGGTGTTGGTTGTCAGATTTAATACCTTATAAGCTCGACTATTGAAGGAGTATCCAAGGAATATTCCTTCATCACTTTTTGAGTCAAGCTTGCCTAGATTTTTCCCGGTCTTTTAAAATATAACATCTACTGCCAAAGACCTTAAAATATTTAACACTAGGTTTTTTATCGTGCCATAGCTCATAGGCAGTTTTATCCTTACCTGCTCGCATGTAAACTCGATTAATAATATAGCAGGCAGTGTTAACTGCTTCGGCCCACAAGTTCTTTGGAAGATTCTTACTAGTTAAAAATACTGTGGCCATGTCTTGCAGAACACGGTTCTTTCTTTCAGCAACACCATTTTGCTGAGGAGTTTTAGGTGCAGAAAATTCATGATGTATTCCAAATTTATCACAAAATTTATCAAAGGAAGTATTTTCAAATTCTCCACCATGATCACTCCTAATCTTGACAATGGTCAGACCTTTCTCATTTTGGATTTGCTTCGCAATCCCTTTAAATTCAAGAAAAGTATCAGACTTTTCTCTAAGAAAGGCAACCCAGGTGTATCTAAAAAAGTCATCTACTACCACAAGGAAATACTTTTTCCCTCCTATACTCTCTGTTCTCATGGGTCCAACTAAATCCATATGTAGAAGTTCAAGAGGTCTAGAGGTATTGATAGTATTTACCTTTTTGTGTGAGGCTCTAACTTGTTTACCTATCTGACATTCACCGCACTCTTTCTTATCCTTACAACTAATGATAGGTAGACCCCTAAGAATCCCTTTCTTACTTAGTCGAGATAAGTCTCTATAGTTTACATGACCAAGACGCTTGTGCCATAGTTCTGCTTCATTTGTTTGCGATATGTGGCATTGAGAAAAGTTTGGTTGACATGTTTCCTCAACTATATAGCAATTGTCAGTAGTTCTAACATCTCTCATAATGGTTTCTCCTTTCTTGTTGGTGATCTTACAACTGTGACTCCCAAAGCTAACATAGTGATTTTGGTCACAAATTTGGGAAATACTAAGGAGATTGTGTTTTAGCCCTTCAACACATAGTACATCCTTAAGGTGAGGCATGTTTGGTACTTTTAGAGTTCCTTTGCCAATGATTTTTGCAGTACTACCATCTCCAAAGGTGACCGATCCTCCATCAAATTCTTTTAGCTTAGAAAAGTTTCCTTTTTCTCCAGTCATGTGCCTAGAGCACCCACTATCTAAGTACCATTTAGGGGAATTTTCTGCTAAGAGGGTTGTGTGAACAACTAGACTCTTTTCCTTTGTTTTAGGTCTCCATACAGTGGTGTTAAATGTTCTCCCTATTTTATACCTAGAAGATGGACTATTTGAGGTGGTTGTTTTACTCTTGCTTTCCTTGCTCTTGAGCTCTGTTTGAGTATTCCTATACTTTAGGGTTATTTTAGCACTCTCTTCAAAAAGTTGAACCATCCTAGTAGTCACAAGAATAAGTCTAGTAGGAACAACATTATGAGAGGAATTAATGAATTCTAGAAGTTCACTTTTGGTGTAATCATTGTTTTTCCTAGAAATCTTCTTTGCATTATATCCCCTATCAACTGGTGCATTTTTATCTTGAGACAATTCTCTTAAGATAGATTTTTCTTTCCTTATGATAGGTCTGGGATTGATTCTTCGGTGTTCCTCTTCAATAGATGACTTGTTAAGACTTTCTTTTACAAAGATAGTTTGAGTTTCACCTTTAGACTTGTTTATACCAGTGTAACCAAGCCCATTCTTATCCATTGGACTTTTTCCTAGCCTTAGCATATGTTGAAGAGTTTGACTACTTTGAGAAAATTTCTCAACTAGACTATCCTTGGATTTGCTAAGTTCTTCTTTTAGAGTTGAGTTTTCAGAGATAACTACTTTTAATTCTTCTAATTTTTCTTTATGTATCTGCTCTCTAATTTTCAATTCATTTTTCAACTTAACAATTTCCTGTGTTTGCATATCATTCATAGCAAAATCAAGTTCCTTTTTAAGCCTAAGATTTTCCCTTTTTAGCATAGTGATCTTCTCAGTCATTCTAGTGCTTTCTTTGAATAAAGAATTATATGAACTTTGAAGGTCATTATTATCGTTGTCAGAAGTAAGAGAATCTGAATCACTTTGAGATGATTCTTCATTTGGTATTTCCACCTTAGATAAGTCATTAGTGATTGATGAGGAAGTCATAAAGACTTTTAAAGATTCTACCTCATCTTGGTCAGATGAATCTTCTAAGTCCTCCTCAGTTTCTGAGGATTCATCCCATGAAACTTTAGCTGCTATTTCCTTTTTCTTAAATTTTTGCTTTGACGGGCACTCAGTAGCAAAATGGCCAATCCCATGACAATTATAACATTCAATGTTTCTTGGGGTTGATTTACTTTTTCTTTTTAAGTTGTCTATAGGTTTAGTTTTAGAAACACTTTTCCCTCTAAATCTTCCATTAAAATGTTTAGCAAACTTTTTAGCAAGGAAAGCAATTTCTTCATCTGCCTCATCATCTGACTGTTGACTTTGTTTGCTAGTAGATTTCAAAGCTACAGATTTTTTAATCTGTGTGGGAAGTTGCATTTCATAAGTTTGTAAAGAGCCAACTAAATCTTCTACTTTCATTAGGTCAGTATTTCTACATTCCCCAATTGCTGTCACTTTAGGAGAAAATCTAATAGGGAGAGACCTAAGGATTTTGTCTACAATGTCAGGTTCAGGTAGTTTCTTACCAAGTCCCCACATGGAATTTACAATATCATTAAGTTTAGAATAGAATTCCATGAATGTTTCATCTTCTCCCATTTTGATATTTTCAAGTATGGGAATGGACAAGTTGGGCCTGAGATTTTTGCTCGGTTTTCATCTCAGTTAAGGCCGTGAGGATGGTAGACTGGGTGGCTCATCTGGTCTTCTAAAGTTGGTTTCTTATTGGATTGGCCAAATTGAGGGGCTGAGGATGGTTGGTAAGATTGAGGTTGGCTTTGGAACTCCTGTCTTGGGACCTGATTAAAAGTGGGCCCTTAGTTAGGTTGTCTCCAGGTGAAATTTGGATGATTTTGCCACCCTGGATTGTAGGTATTAGAGTAGGGTTGTTGGCTCCATGGTAGGTTTGTGTAAGGTTGATGTGCTCCTGTACAAGATCTAAATACTAGGAGGCTGAAGAGCAGTTAACTATGGTGTGCATAGGGCTGGCACAAATAGCACAGACATCTTGAGAGGTTGGGGTATAAGGTGGAGTCTGAGAGAAAAACCTGTCAAACCTCTCGGTCAGAGATGCCACTTGGTGTTTTAAACTGGTGGCTTTAACATCGTACATGCCTCCCCTTGAGGCACTCTTACCAGGCATATGGCCTTCAGATCTATAGAGGGTGGTACTATGTAAAGAGTTTTCGCTCAGGTCCTCTAGTTTTAACAGTGTTGGGTTCATATGGGGCATCCTGCTGTGGTGGAAGACTAACAGAGACAGGTTTGGTAGAAGTGGTTTCTTTAGCTCTCTCTGGAGAAATTTCCTCACTTGCAGTATCACTGGATGGGTTCCTAACCTAATTATCAACTTGCTTACCACTCCTCATGGTAGTGATGGCTTGTACGTGCTCATTTGGATAATGGGAACCCTCGACGGCAAACTGGCCTCTAGGGTTCTGCTGTGGTTGGCTTGGCAAGGTACCTACTTCCCTACGGTTCATGGATTGGGCCAGCTGTCCTAATTTGGTCTCTATTTTGGCAATGGATTGTGTATGGGAATGGACAAGTTGGGCCTGAGATTTTTGCTCGGTTTTCATCTCAGTTAAGGCCGTGAGGATGGTAGACTGGGTGGCTAACATTTGGCTCATTTAGTCTTCTAAAGTTGGTTTCTTATTGGATTGGCCAAATTGAGGGGCTGAGGATGGTTGGTAAGATTGAGGTTGGCCTTGGAACTCCTGTCTTGGGGCCTGATTAAAAGTGGGCCCTTAGTTAGGTTGTCTCCAGGTGAAATTTGGATGATTTTGCCACCCTAGATTGTAGGTATTAGAGTAGGGTTGTTGGCTCCATGGTAGGTTTGTGTAAGGTTGATGTGCTCCTGTACAACATCTGAATACTGGGTGGCTGAAGAGCAATTAACTATGGTGTGCATAGGGCTGGCACAAATAGCACAGACATCTTGAGAGGTTGGGGTATAAGGTGGAGTATGAGAGAAAAACCTGTCAAACCACTCAGTCAGAGATGCCACTTGGTGTTTTAAACTGGTGGCTTTAACATCGTACATGCCTCCCCTTGAGGCACTCTTACCAGGCATATGGCCTTCAGATCTATAGAGGGTGGTACTATGTAAAGAGTTTTCGCTCAGGTCCTCTAGTAGATCCCAAATATCATCCGGGATTTTCTTCATGAATGTACCTCTACAAGAGGCATCAATTAGGGTCTTGTGCTGATCGCACACACCTTCATGAAATCTTTGAACTAATTGCCACTTTGGCACATCATGGTGTGGGCATGATTGGAGTAGGGCTTTCATCCGTTCCCAACTTTCATGGAATTGTTCATTGGGTAGTTGGGCAAAGGTGATGATTTTATTTTGGATTTTATTGGTCCGCCCTACAGGAAAATATTTCTTAAGGAATTCGGCCTGAAGTTCCACCCAAGTAGAAATGGAGTTGTGTTCAAGGGAGTATAGTCATTCCTTGGCACTGTCTTTCAAGGTGAATGGGAACAACCTAAGGCGTACCTGGTCATCCGACAGTGTGAGTTTAAAGGTTGTGTTAACCTCTAGGAAGTTTTGGAGATTCCTATAGGGGTTCTCATTGAGTTGACCATGGTATGTGGGCAGCATCTGGATGATGTTTAGCTTAATCTCAAAATTAGCCACATTGTCAGGTAGAATGTGGCTTACTCTAGATGATCCCTGGCTTAGTCCACCAACTACTTTTGATTCCAATCTCATTTTAATCATGAACATAGCACGTTCGTAGTTATGTAGAAGAGTTCACATTTTTTTCTCTTTTTTATTGACATGTAGAAGGGTTCACATGCACCAAGAAGCGAATCCATCATCAAGTGGGTTGGAGTCCAAATTTCTCTTCGAGTAGGCAAGGTAGTAGTTTGCTTCCAAGCAGGCGAAGAAATGAAATGTATGTCGATTGAAGTTGAGTCTGTATTCATAGTTGTCAAGTAGGGAAGACTCGGAATTAAATTATTCGATGACCAGGCGGGGTCCACAATTACGATTGATCAATGAGTGGAGCTGAAGGTAACGCAACTAACGAATAGAGATGATAAAGTCTTCAACCACCAACTGTCGGGGACATATCTTCTAATCAACATCAACTAACCACGTTTCTAACAAGACATTTAGGTTCTTTACATTATATAAACAGTACGGCCTTACCTACTCTGCAGCCAGCGTATCATTTTCTTTAGTAAATAATGTAGATGGCATGATTGTAGAGATCGCAAGCAGATTGTAATTGGACAATATTATTTCAGTCCACCAACAACTTTTTTTATTCTATTCCCATCTAGATATGACTTGGTCAGAAAACTCATAGTTTCTTATAAGAGTTCACACGCATATAGAAGCAAATTCAAAATCAAGTGGATTGGTGTCGATATTCAAATGTAAGCATCAGGCTAAGCACGATAATGTACATATGTATATATATATATATATGTGTGTGTGTGTACATTACATATGCGCAACAATAGTTTACTTTGAATATCGGACACCATGATTGTTACCTTGATATGTTCCAGTAACTATTCATAAGAGATGATAAATGTCGAGATTGAGTCGTGATTCAAGGTTGTGTATTCACCATTTACTGGGCTATGTCGATAAAAAAAATTTTAAGCTTTTCTAGGATATGTCGACCAACATTTTGCCAGGATACATCGATCAAAAATGAAAACAGAAAATGATGATTCAAGGCAAGTGACCAATTTTGTTCAAGTCCTCTAACAAGTTTTGATTCCACTCCCATCTTAAATATGTCATTGCCAGGATATTTGCAGTTTCTTGGAAAGGTTCACACATGAATCTAGCTGCCAAATCATAAAGAACTGGATTGGAGTCTGATATAGTCTGCAATACCCGTTGTAACAACCCATAAATGAAGCAAATTATTTTAAGTGGAAAATTCGGAGTTTTGGGTCATCGACACAGTTACAGACATCATAGGCTGTCGATGGATCAGAGCAATTCAGTCCGTTTCTCTTTTTGTGTGCCTTTCAGTTTCCATGGTCTAAATACCTTCTTTTCTCCATTATGTGCACGTTCTGGAATGGAAAGGAGGCTAGCATTGGAGAAGGCAAGGTGAAAGCCAGAATTTTGGAGCGGTTCGTCTCGGATTTCAAGGTAGCAAAGATTCTAACCTTCCTATTCTTTGGTACGACCTCATGAATGGCCTGAACTACCATGTTTTGATGGATTTGTGATACTTGTTTGCATGATTCTGTTGTGTAAGCAAGCACAACTCAGGATGACGTATTAATTTCCGTAGTTAGGACATTCCATGTTCGGACTACTTTACTTTTTATTTGCAAATCAATAAACTGTAATAACGGGCATGTTTAGAATTTGATTGGGTCGGTTTGTAACGTACCAGCTGATGGCCAGCCAAGACTTGACCCATCGGCAAGCTTGTCCTTTCCCTTCTTTATAAGGAGGTTTTCTCATTTGTTTGGATTATACAATAGAAAGTCTATTTATCTTCTTCTTCCCGTATCTTCTCCCTATTTTCTCCTCCATCGAAGCTAGATACCTCTTGTGTTCCTATCGGAGCACAACATTGGTATCAGAGCCACAACGATTTGCCATGGCTTAAGGCAAGCAACAGACCATGGCCCCAGAGATGCCAGCCGAGAAGGAGACGGAGAATATAGATACCAACCCCAAGCTAGCGGCCGACTTGGCTAATGCCGCTGTGATGTCCATGTTCGAAGCGAATACACTCGGAGGCTGAACGATTGCGCATAGCCGCCTTTCACTTAGACGGCGATGCCTCTGTATAGTTCCAGAGCATTGAGAAGGAGGTCCGATTCCCGACTTGGACTTCTTTCGCCGACGAACTTTGCATCCAATTTAGACCTAACGAGTTCCAGGATTTTAACGAGATGCTTTCCACCCTACGCCAGACTACCACGGTGCGAGCCTACTATTCTGAGTTTATGAAGATTGTCAATCGTCTCCTAGATTGGCCGATGGTAGCCTTAGTGGGGACCTTCAAGAGAGGGCAGGCTCAAAGCGGAAATTTCAGATGAGATGCACCACTTCCCTTGCACTTCAATGCGGGAAGTAGTGCATCATGCACGAATTGAAGAGGAAAAGCATGCCCGACAGCAACGGGGAGGCCGAATTGGCCCTGTCCTATGGCCTCCAACCAACCCAGCGTCCTCATCTCTTCCAGCACCAAGCTTCACTACTAGCCGGACCAACCCCTCCGCACTTGCTGGCCCTCCCGTCTGTCGCCTTACTCCAGCCCAAATGGATGAGAGGTGCTCTAAAGGCTTGTGCATTAAATTTGAAGAGAAGTTCGTACCCGGCCATGGTTGCACAGTCCGAGACAGTCTGCTCATCGAGGAGGCCGACCAAGTGGATTTTGCCTTTTATGTGGAGGCACTGTCTCCTTATGACAGTGTGCAGTTGGAGATCTCTGTGCACACCTTCTCCTGAGCCTTTACCCCTCGTACCATGCACATCCAAAGTTATCTCAAGCAGCAGCAGGTGACCGTCCTAATCGACAGCGGATCTACCCACAATTTCATCAATGACAAGGTGGCCCAACTGTTAGGATGTTATGTGTTGGACTCCAAGCCGTTCGATGTCTTGTTTGGCGATGATAAACACCTTCAGAGCGTGGGAATGTGCACGCAAACCTCATTATTTATTCAAGGCCATACCTTCACAACTGACTTATTCCTGCTGCCCACGAAGGGGGGCGGACGTGATGCTAGGGGTTCAATGACTACAAGAATTGGGCAACGTGATGTGGAATTTTCGCAACAAGATCATGGACTTTGAGGTGAGCGGACAGCTGGTGCGCATCTAGGGCTCGCAGCCGGGCTCCTTGCAGTCCTCCCAAGCGTGCGACTGTGGATGTGTGCCAGGATAGCTTGCCAACGGACCTACTTACTCTCTTGGCTGAGCACGATGACATATTTTCTGAGTCAAAAGGGCTCCCGCCAGTGCGACGACATGACCATCAGATTCTGATCATTCCAGGTGCTTCACCTACTAATGTCCGTCCTTACCATTATTGATCGTTTAGAATTTAAACCCTTGTAAGTGCACAAGGCAATTGTACTATAGTGAATATTAAGGGTTGTCGAACTTCAAGGACGGATGAATAATCTACCAAACTCAAGAGAAAGGTTGTAGTTTTAATTTAATCTATGAAAGCAATAAACTTTAACTACTTAAATGGGTTTTAACTAATATGGAGAAGTGTCAAGGCTTCAAATCCACCACAAAATAAATCAGCTTTCGTCTCTCTCTCTCTCTTTGTTTTGTATAAATTCCTAATTGGCTAGCATATTCCTCTTGGACATATACTTGTCAATTCAAAATATCATGCTCTCCTCTCGGACGTAACACATAAGCAATTAAAACATTGAACTGTGATCTATCTCTCTCGAGCATAAACCAATGAATCTCTACTAATATATGACACCTCAGTCTACCCGCGTTCCTCTCGGACACGCAAGTATTCTTTCGGATTGAAACTCACAAGAATTCACTTTAGCCTCTCTCGAGCACATAGAATAAACCTCAATAAATTAACTTTAAAAACATAACAAAGATCCATACACCAACTAAGATAAAAGTTAAGATGAGAGAAAGAAAACGATACAACCAATCTATCTGGGCTTCATCTACATATTTAGCTGGCCAACAGACGGGTAGAACAGTGCTGATATTTTGGAGTCATCTTCACTATTCACCGGAAACACTGTTCATGGTGCTATAGCAAAATCACTATTCGTCATCCCCTCCAACTATCTATTATGTAGCACTTTCGAAAATCACTGTAGCAATTGAAGAATCAGTGCAAAATCCATCATTTGTTCCTCCTTTCTTCTTCTCTCTACTTCCGGCCTCATTCCTCTCTTCCTCCAGCAAAAACCCCGCCGGAATCCGGCCAAAACCGCACCGGAATCCCAGCAAAAGTTCTGCTTTTTCAGCCTATTTCCATATTTTCTTTTCTGAGCAAAAGCTCCATATTTTATAGGCCTTCCAAGTCCGTCCCTAATCGAGTGTCCAATTCGTCACTTCCCATATTGAATATGATTCCAAATTGAGTTCGAAATCGGGTTTCCAAGTTCAGCACAACTCTTCCGAGTTCTATTTTCTTTAGATTCTCTGTCATCCTCGCCACGATCCATTGCCGATCTTGCTGAGCTATCGTCGCCGTCCTCCATGGTTCTCGTCGCCCTCAACGCCACCGGCGATCTGTCCTCGCCGGAAGCCTCGGCCGTTCGAGCTTCTCTATTCCGGTAGAAACACCCAATCCTTTGGGTCGGGTTGTTTCTCTTATTCTTTTTCTTTTTCGACCGAACCGGACCAATTCTTTTTCTTTTTCTATTTCGGGTCCAATTCTTTCTTTTCCCTTTATTTTTTTTACTTTTGATTTCAAAGCCCGTCGTATTGCTCTTGTTCGTCCGATATCATCTTGACGGTTTGTTTGTTTTCCGTACTTAAAACCAACACCTGTCTTCTCCTTGGATGACAATCAACGGTCTGGATCATCTCTGCATTAGGTTCTTTCTTTTGAAGTACCTGTTGTCTATCATGTGCTATATTTCTAACAATCATAACTTTTTACTCATAGCTCCGAATTTTGAACAGTCAGTGGCGTTGGAAAGCTGATTTCTTGATCTTTAAAATGAAGCTTGAATCAATCCAATCTGAGATATGCGAATAGAGTCATGAAAATTCAACCATTTTCGCAGCTTATGCTTATTTTTCTACAAAAACCAAAAGTGACATTAAAGTATCACTAAATATAATTAAATACTAACATAAACATAAGTTTATGAGCTAATAAAATGCATAATTTACCTATAGATCAGTTATCCTTACATACAAGCCTTTAAACCTGTAGGTGTCCTTAGTAGGACGAGTTGTGTCTCGTGAGGGTTTGTGATGTAAATTTTAATAAAATACTTGCAAGCGCACGAATCTAATGCAGAATAATGGCTACGAGGTCGATCCCTCAGAGACTTAGTAAGATATTCAACCTAATTCTAAGAGTATGTAACAAGCAACAATGAAATGAAAAGTTTTAATTTTTATTTTCTAATTAAGCAATCAGATGTTCAACTAAACTTAAAACACAGAAATTGGCTAAATAAAAGATAAAATAATAAAAAGCCTATTTGCTGCTTTCAGTCTGTCTGTAATCCCGTCCTGCTTTCCTCTTTCCTCCACCTTCTGCAACAATCTCTCGATTGCACGCCTCAACCGTTTTACTCTTTCTCTCGAACAGAATAAAATAGTCCCCAGTTCCAGCCAAATCAAAGCAGCCCCGAAATCAGATCAGTCAATCCTCTCCAGCACCAATTCCTCTCAAATCCAACCCAGCAGTTCCTCTCACCCGTTTACCCAGCCAAAAAAAAATCCAGTTCAGGTCTGCCTCTCTCTCGAGCAGACAGCCCTCTTCTCAATCAACAGCTGTATGTCAACAACCGCCAGAAACAGAACCAGTAAAACAGCACCACCAAAACAGTCTCCTTTCTCGAGCAGATCAGTCTGTCTCCTCTCTCGAGCAACAGAACGGCAAAACTCCGGCCTCCAGAATACAGCAGTTGGCACCACCAAAACAGTCTCCTTTCTCAAGCAGACACTCCAGAGCATAGCCACCACTTGCATAGCCGGCCTCTGTTTCCTCTTTCTTCTCCCTTTTTCTCTCCCTGATCTGCCTCTCGACCAAGCAACCACCACCTTACCTTCTCTGCCCCGCCGATCAGAACAGCGCCGCCACCTTCAGCTTCTCCTCTGCCCAGCCTTCACCTTCCGGCCCTCTTCCACAGACAGAATACCGCCACAGCACGAAGCTGCCCCCCTTCTAACAAACCTCCCTCTTTACTCATTTATATCATTTCAGCCAGCCCTAATCTCCTTCCCAATCGAACAAACTTTCCATCTAAAGGACGCCTCTGATCTTCACAATTCGGACTTTCTCAATCGCGGTTTTCCAAAAATCAGAAATTTCAGCTGCTTTTGCTGTTCTTCATCGCGTTGCCGCCCTTCGCTGTGAGTCCTACCGATTGTGAGCTCAGCCATCGCCGTCGTCTGCCGTCAATCTTGCCACCGAGCTCATCGCTCAAGAACCATCGGCCATGGCTGCCTCATCGCCGGCGCCGATCGAGCAGAGCTTCCATCGGATGCTCTGCTCGATGTTCTGGGTAACGCCCGAGCCATCGGCTCGAGCCGTTTCTTTTTTCTTTTTTTTATTTAACCCGAACTGACTACTGAACCGCTGACCCGGTTCAATTCCGGTTCTTTTCTTTTATTGGGTTAAAACCCGTCGTAGCAACCACGTCCGTCGGATCTTCAATCTCTTCACAAAACCTGATTGACGTGCATTTGCTTTTGGCGATCTGAATCTGGAGCTCTAAAGCCTGCATAAATAAAATTAAATCGTAATTAGACGCATAATAAAATATAAATCTATTAAATCCAATTAATGCATCTAAATAACTCAATTAAGCGCATTTATTTACTAAACTCCTAATTATTCACTTAACACTAAATACCATTAATTATCCTTATTTTAACTAAAAATACGACTAACATATAGGAAGAAAGGCATATAAAAATGTGTATATTTTGCATATATCAAATACCCCCAAACCTACATTTTGCTAGTCCTCGAGCAAAACAAAACAAAACAACACAAAGAAATCTAACTAATCCACTTCCGTAGGAAATCGCGATTGCATTTAGCGTATGCAACTAGCCTTTTAAACCCCCAGGTGTCCCTGGCTAGACGAGTGAAGTCTCGTGAGGGTTTGCAGCCATGCTACCCACAAACATGTATTTATGAAATAAACCTATTTAATCTAAGTGTAAAAAGAAAATAGAAAATCACTACAAAATAAACAATCCTAATATCCCTTCGAATGCAACTGCAATGTTTATGAAAATCAACCACATGTACTTGGATTTATAATCAACTGGAATATAGAAGCCCTCAAGTAAGTGGTTTTATTCTACACCTTCATCTTGGAAATTTCTGCTCAATATGATATAGCATGATACTTTATATAGTAAAAGTGTAGAACATTGTAGCAATACATTCTAAATCTCTGTTTTATACAGATCCAGTGTGACCCATTAACCAAAGAACATCAGAATCTACACAATCGTCATAATCTTTAGGCTCATGATAGCACAAATCTGCGCGCCTCCTTCGGGTCCAACATTCTAGATTTGAGAGGATAATACACCATAGACTTTTTTTTCTGTTTTTTTTCTTTCGATTATTTTTTCGCTAGGACTGTGTAAGGCCTAACTTCAAGATGCTTAAGTTTAGCAATGACTCAGGCCAATGACTCCCAGCCAGTTGGCTTAGTGCATTAGGTTTTAAGATGGACCGCTTCGGGCCTGAGCATCAGCCTAAGTTAATCCTATAAAGTCAAGCAGCCCCTTTCTTTTATTTTTGTTTTTATTTTTTTTGCATTTTTCATTTTTTTTTCTTTTCAGCATTCATATCTTCAAGCATCTTTATTCCGTCCAGGCTGTATTATACTCTCAACCTATTTCCGTTTCCAATCCCTTGCCATAGCCAAGTAAATGGTCTATCATGATCTTTTAAGCTCAACAGACAACCACATATCATCCAATGACTCTGACTAAAGATATCCCACTGTAAATTAGCATTCAACAAATCTCTAGACTGTATTACTTTATGTAACTAGTGTGTGTGAGTGAGTTTTATTAGCTCAAGCACATGTTCCAAGAGGACTGTAACAGAAAGATACTGCTCAGTTAAGTTCTCTATCCTCCAGTATACTTACTCACACTTCCAATGCAAATTAATCTCTTAAAAATTGAAGTATGCATCATAAAGGGATAAACTATCAAAAGCTATGAAAAATACTAACAAACAACCTAAAACTAAGTAATTTTTTTTTCAAATGATAGAAACCAAAGGAATACTACTTTTCTTTTCTACACCCCCCAAACCTAAACTAAACATTGCCCTCAATGTTTACCAAAATAAATATCACAATGACTAGTAAAAGAAAAGGAGTGTAAGGAAAGAAATCACCTGAATGGAGAAGCCTCGTGGTAGATGTAGAGCATTGAAACACACAAACTAAGAATGAGTAAGTACAAAATATGGAAACATAAAAGACACCCCCAAACCTAGATTGTAGCATCCCCACATATGTATCAACAACCTAAATATTAAACAAATAAAAAGCAATCAAGAACCAAAAATTTGGGTTGCCTCCCAAGAGCGCTAAGTTTTACGTCTTCAGCCAGACGTAACCAAAAATCATGCAGGAGCATTAGGTTCATCCAAATCTAGAACAATCTCCTCCCTTTTAGTAAAACCCTCTAAATATGGTTTCAATCTTTGACCATTAACTTTGAAAATAGTTCCATCTTTAGGGTTTTGAATGTCCACCGCCCCATGGGAAAATACTTTGTGTACAATGAAAGGTCCAGACCATCGGGAACGGAGTTTTCCTGGGAAGAGATGTAACCTGGAGTTATAGAGCAAAATTTTTTGTCCGGGCTCAAATGGCTTCCTCACTATTGATTGATCATGAAAAACTTTGGTCCTCGTTTTGTAAATCTTCACATTCTCATAAGCCTCATTACGAATTTCATCTGATTCATTGAGTTGCAATTTGCGAAGTGATCCAGCCTTGTCCATATCAAAATTAAAAGTTTTGATGGCCCAGTAAGCACGATGTTCTAATTCCACAGGTAATTGGCAAGGTTTTCCAAATACAAGTCTATAGGGAGACATTCCAATCGGTGTCTTAAATGCAGTATGGTAAGCCACAATGCATCATTTAATCTTTCAGACCAATCATTTCGGTTAGGATGAACCGTTTTCTCAAGAATGTGTTTAATTTCCCTATTTGAAACTTCTACTTGTCCACAAGTCTGCGGATGATATGGAGTTGCAATTTTATGAGTAATGGAGTACTTTTTCAGAAGTGATTCAAAAGCTTTATTGCAAAAATGTGTACCACCATCACTTATAATTGCACGAGGGGTTCCAAAACGAGAAAATATGTTTTCTTTCAAGAACCGAACCACCACTTTGTGATCATTTGTTTTGCAGGGAATTGCCTCTACCCATTTGGAAACATAATCTACTGCAACAAGGATATAAAGATAACCAAACGATGGAGGAAATGGGCCCATGAAGTCAATACCCCAAACATCAAAAAGTTCAATAATCAGAAAGTTTGTAAGGGGCATCATGGATTTACGTGATAGTGTACCCATACGTTGGCATCTGTCACATTTTGTGCAAAACTCATGAGTGTCTTTGAATAAGTAGGCCAATAGAAACCACTCTGTAAAATTTTTGCAGCGGTCTTTTTCGCACCGAAATGGCCACCACATGCATGAGCATGGCAAAAAGAAATGATACTATCAACCTCATGCTCCGGCACACATCTCCTAATGATTTGATCTGGGCAATACTTGAACAGGTATGGATCATCCCAGAAAAAATGCTTAACCTCGGCGAAGAATTTGGATTTATCTTGTTTTGTCCAATGTTCAGGAAGTTGAGTTGTGACAAGATAATTAACAATATCAGCATACCAAGGCAATTGAGAGACAACAAAAAGTTGTTCATTAGGGAATGACTCATTCAAAGGTAAGGGTTCCTCAGCAGACTCGTCAATAATTCAAGACAAGTGATCAGCAACAACATTTTTAGAACCTTTCTTGTCTCTTATCTCAATATCAAATTCTTGAAGTAATAGGACCCAACGAATTAAACGAGGTTTAGTATCTTTCTTTGAAAGAAGATATTTCAAAGCTGCATGATCTGAAAACACTATGACCTTGGATCCTAAGAGATATGATCGGAACTTGTCTAGAGCAAAAACTACAGCCAACAACTCTTTTTCTGTAGTATAATAATTGAGCTGAGCATCATTGAGAGTTCTACTTGCATAATAGATGACATGGGTATCTTATTCACCCGCTGCCCCAATACAGCTCCAACCGCATAATCGGATGCATCACACATAAGCTCAAAAGGTAAATTCCAGTCTGGTGGTTGGATGATGGGTGCAGATGTGAGAAATTTCTTGAGTTGATCAAACACTTTAGAACAATCATCATCAAAGACAAAATGAGTTTCTTTGGCAAGCAAATTGCACAAAGGTCTAGAGATTTTGCTAAACTCTTTGATGAATCTTCTGTAAAACCCAGCATGGCCAAGAAAAGATCGAATCTCCTTTACTGATTTTGGTGGAGGCAAACTTGAAATTAAGTCAACTTTGGCCTTATCCACCGCAATTCCTTTATTAGAAATAACATGCCCCAGCACTATCCCTTGACGAACCATAAAGTGACATTTCTCCCAATTTAGCACAAGATTTGTTTCTTTACACCTTGCCAAGACAAGAGACAAGTGGTGTAAACATTCATCAAAAGAGGATCCAAACACCGAGAAGTCATCCATGAAAATTTCAAGAAATCACTCAACCATATCTGAAAATATGCTCATCATGCACCGCTAGAATATGGCAGGTGCATTACATAACCCAAATGGCATGCGGCGATAGGCATATGTTCCAAAAGGACAAGTGAAAGTGGTCTTTTCTTGATCCTCTGGAGCAATGGGAATTTGATTGTAGCCTGAGTAGCCATCTAAAAAGCAATAGTAGCTATGACCAGCAAGTCTCTCAAGCATCTGATCAATGAATGGCAAAGGAAAGTGATCTTTCCTTGCGACCGAGTTAAATTTTCTGTAGTCAATACAAACCCGCCACCCAGTGGTCATTCGGGTTGGGACTAATTCATTATTATCATTTTTGACTACTGTGATTCCTGACTTCTTAGGAACAACCTGAACTGGGCTGACCCAAGTACTATCTGATATGGGGTAAATGATGCCAACATCTAACAATTTTAGCACCTAGGTTCTGACGACCTCCTTCATATTAGGGTTAAGTCTGCGTTGCATTTCACGGGAAGATTTTCCATGCTCCTCAAGGTAAATGTGATGCATACACAGAGCAGGACTTATACCCTTAATGTCTGCTATTGTCCACCCCAAAGCTGTCTTATGTTCGCGAAGAACATTAAGCAACTTTCCTTCCTGTTCTAAATTAAGGTTTGAAGAGATGATAACAGGCAAGGTATCAGAAGAACCTAAAAACGCATATTTAAGTGTATCAGGTAATGGTTTTAGGTCAAGTTGGGGTGGTTTTTCAATAGATGGGACAAGTTTAGACTCGGGAACTGGAAGAGGTTCCACCCTGGCTATCCATTTGGTCGGGTCCAATATAGGGGTAGAGTCAAGCAATGCATTGACGTCTCTAATGGACCCTTCGATGTCAAAGTCTAAGCCAAAATGAGTTAAACATGTCTGGAGGGGATCATCATTTAAAACAGTTTGCAGAGATTCTTCTACTAAACTTTCAATCATATACACTGTATAAGAATCATCTGACTCTGGGGTTGTTGTCTAACATTAAAGACATTGATTTTGACCTTTAAATTGCCAAAAGACAACTTCATAACCCCATTTCTACAATTTATTATGGCATTGAATGTGGCTAAGAATGGCCTTCCCAAAATCACAGGTATCTGACTACCAGGATTCTGCACAGGTTGGGTATCTAAGACAATAAAGTCTACTGTGAAGTAAAATTTATCCACCTGAACCAGAACATCCTCAATAACACCGCGTGGGACTTTAACTGATCTGTCTGCAAGTTGCAGTGTTATGGTAGTCGGTTTCAACTCTCCTAATCCAAGTTGCTCATAAACAGAGAATGGTAGCAAATTTACACTAGCTCCTAAGTCCAACAATGCTCTCTCCACATTATGGTCTCCTATAACGCATGAAATTGTGGGACATCCTGGATCTTTGAACTTAGGAGGAGTGTTATGCTTAAGAATTGAGCTAACTTGTTCAGTGAGAAATATTTTCTTGTGTACATTTAACTTTCTTTTCTGGGTGCACATGTCTTTTAAGAATCTTGCATAAGCGGGAACTTCCTTAATAGCATCGAGCAATGGAATATTGATTTGCACTTTCTTAAAAATTTCCATTGTCTCATCAAGTTTGTTCCCTTGAGATGTTTTTGCAAGTCTTTGGGGAAAAGGTGCCTTGGGTATATAGGGTGGCATATGGCTAGACTCAGGACATGAAGAAGCTTCTAAGCTCTTCTTCGATGTAACAGGACTCACGTCTGGTCTAGTGGTGCTCTCTTGTTCCTCACCCTTTCTAGCGGTTGTTTCTATGGCCGTCTTAGGTGGTTCAACATTATTGTCAATTTGTTTTCCACTCGTAAGTGTAGTTATGGCTTTAACTTGTGCTGGAGATTGGTCTTGACAAGAATTAGATCCCACTTCAAATTGTCCTTTGGGATTTGCTACAGGTTAACTAGGGAACCTACCTTTTTCCCTCTCATTTAATGCAGAGGCCAATTGACCCATTTGAAGTTCCAGCTTCGCAATTGCTTGCGAGTTGGCATGTAAAGAATGTTGGGTATCTTTTTAAAATTGTAGAGAGCTTTGCATGAACAAATTCAAAGTATCCTCAAAAGATGGTTTCTTGGGTTGTGTAGGGAATGTTTGAACTTGTTGAGGGTAAGACTGATTGGGAGGGTACCCTGGTGGTCCTCCTTGATGTGGTCCTTTGGACCATGAAAAATTGGGATGCCTAGCCCAACCTGGGTTATAAGTTTCCGAATATGGGTTATTGCCAGGTCGAGGGAAGGCATTGATAGCATTAGCCTGATCACTATTGTATTCCACTCCAGAGGTGTTAGAAGGACAATTTTGTGTGACATGGGAGGGGTTAGAACAAATAGCACACACATTGACATGTGATGGCATTTGGGGCCCACCAGCAGACATTAACGCATCAAATCGTTGTGTCAGGCTGTCTATCTTGGAAATCAAATGTGCATTATTGTCAACCTCATATACGCCTCCTTTCTTTTGAAAAGGAAACGTTCTGTCAACTCTACTTGAGCAATCCCATTGCTGAGAATTCTCCCATAGAGTCTCAATAAAATCCCACGCTTCTTCTGCACTCTTCATCATAACTGACCCACCACTAGCGGCATCAACCATTTGATGGTTATGAGGTGTTAAACCATCATAGAAGAATTGAACTTGTTGCCACTTTAAAAATCCATGGTGTGGACACTTAAGAAGCAAATTCTTCCATCTTTCCCAACACTCATAAAAGTGTTCACTCTCCTTCTGCATGAAATTTGTAATTTCTCTACGAAGGGCATGAGTTTTATGAACCGGGAAGAATTTGTTCAAGAATTTTTCAGCTAATTGATCCCAACTCCTAATTGTTCCAACTTCTAAAGAGTTCAACCATGCTTTCGCTTTTTCTTTCAAAGAAAAGGGAAAGAGGCGCAACCTAACAGATTCATCAGAGAAATTTTGGAATTTAAATGTAGCACAAATGTCAATGAACTATTTAACATGATTATAGGGATCTTCTTTATTGGAACCATAGAATGTGGGCAAAAGTTGCATCACCCCTGGTTTCAACTCAAAGTGTTGTGCCGTGGTGAGCGGCAACACTATGCAGGAAGGTGAGTTGAATTGAATAGGGGATGAATAATCTTTTAATGTCTTCCTCACATTGTCATTTTCCATGTTACCTAATTGATTTGTAATATCCATTGTATGTTTTAATCTTGCTTTGAAAGTTCTTTCAATTTCTAGGTCAAGAGGTGAAAGCTTTTCACCCAGTGACCGACGACCAAGCATACACTAATTAACACCACTAAAAATTAAATACCTATAACAATCCTAAAAATTGCAACTAACACAAGCATGCAATCACCGAAATAAATATAAAAAGACCAAGCACCTAGAAAAATTAAAAAAAAAAAAAGCAAACGAGGGGAAGGGGTGGCCCTTCCGACGTTGGCGAGAATTTCGTGTCTTCTCTTACTCCTACAAAAAGGCAAAACACTAATAAGAAACAAAAATTAAACTAAATTAAATTGAAACTAAACTACTCTAAGAATTTGGTAAATTATCCTACGTAGTCCCCGGCAACGGTGCCAAAAACTTGATGTAAATTTTAATAGAATACTCGCAAGCGCACGAATCTAATGCAGAATAATGGCTACGAGGTCGATCCCTCAGAGACTTAGTAAGATATTCAACCTAATTCTAAGAGTATGTAACAAGCAACAATGAAATGAAAAGTTTTAATTTTTATTTTCTAATTAAGCAATCAGATGTTCAACTAAACTTAAAACGCAGAAATTGGCTAAATAAAAGATAAAATAATAAAAAGCCTATTTGCTGCTTTCAGTCTGTCTGTAATCCCGTCCTGCTTTCCTCTTTCCTCCACCTTCTGCAACAATCTCTTGATTGCACGCCTCAACCGTTTTACTCTTTCTCTCGAATAAAATAAAATAGTCCCCAATTCTAGCCAAAGCAAAGCAGCCCCGAAATCAGATCAGTCAATCCTCTCCAGCACCAATTCCTCTCAAATCCAACCCAGCAATTCCTCTCACCCGTTTACCCAACCAAAAAAAAATCCAATTCAGGTCTGCCTCTCTCTCGAGCAGACAGCCCTCTTCTCAATCAACAGACGTACGTCAACAACCGCCAGAAACAGAACCAGTAAAACAGCACCACCAAAACAGTCTCCTTTCTCGAGCAGATCAGTCTGTCTCCTCTCTCGAGCAATAGAACGGCAAAACTCCGGCCTCCAGAATACAGCAGTCGGCACCACCAAAACAGTCTCCTTTCTCAAGCAGACACTCCAGAGCATAGCCACCACTTGCACAGTCGGCCTCTGTTTCCTCTGTCTTCTCCCTTTTTCTCTCCCTGCTCTGCCTCTCGACCGAGCAACCACAACCTTACCTTCTCTGCCCCGCCGGTCGGAACAGCGCTGCCACCGTCAGCTTCTCCTCTGCCCAGCCTTCACCTTCCGGCCCTCTTCCACAGACACAACACCGCCACAGCACGAAGCTGCCCCCCTTCTAACAAACCTCCCTCTTTACTCCTTTATATCATTCCGGCCAGCCCTAATCTCCTTCCCAATCGAACAAACTTTCCATCTGAAGGACGCCTCTGATCTTCCCGATTCGGACTTTCCCAATCGCGGCTTTCCAAAAATCAGAAATTTTAGCTGCTTTTGCTGTTCTTCATCGCGCCGCCGCCGCTTCGCCGTGAGTCCTACCGATTGTGAGCTCAGCCATCGCCGTCGTCTGCCGTCAATCTTGCCACCGAGCTCATCGCTCAAGAACCATCAGCCATGGTTGCCTCATCGTCGGCGCCGATCGAGCAGAGCTTCCATCGGATGCTCTGCTCGATGTTCTGGGTAACGCCCGAGCCATCGACTCGGGCCGTTTCTTTTTTCTTTTTTTTTATTTAACCCGAACTGACTACTGAGCCGCTGACCCGATTCAATTCCGGTTCTTTTCTTTTTTTTTCTTTTATTGGGTTAAAACCCGTCGTAGCAACCACGTCCGTCTGATCTTCATCTCTTCACAAAACCTGATTGTCGTGCATTTGCTTTTGGCGATCTGAATCTGGAGCTCTAAAGCCTGCATAAATAAAATTAAATCGTAATTAGATGCATAATAAAATATAAATCTATTAAATCCAATTAATGCATCTAAATAACTCAATTAAGCGCATTTATTTACTAAACTCCTAATTATTCACTTAACACTAAATACCATTAATTATCCTTATTTTAACTAAAAATACGACTAACATATAGGTAGAAAGGCATATAAAAATGTGCATATTTTGCATATATCAGTTTGCAGCTATGCTACCCACAAACATGTATTTATGAAATTAACCTAATTAACCTATGTACAAAAGAAATCAAAAGAAAACACTACAAAATAGACAAACTTATTATCCCTTCAAATTCACACCACAATGCTTAAGAAAACCAACCACACGTACTTCTATATATAATCAAGTGGAATATAGGATCCCCCAAGTAAGTGGCTTTATTCTACACCTTTATCTTGAAAATATATGCTCAATATGATATAGCATGATAAATTAAATAGTAAGAAGTGTAGAACATTATAGCAATACATTCTAAATATCTGCTTTACACATATCCAGTGTTACCCATTAGTCAAAGAACATCAGAATCTACACAGTCATCCCAATCTTTTGGTTCATGATAGCACAAATGCTTACGCGCCTCCTTCGGGTCCAACATTCTAGATTTGAGAGGATAATACACCAGAGACTCTTTTTTTTCTTTTTTTTTTCAATGGGACTGTACAATGCCTAACTTCAAGATGCTTAGGTTCGACAATAACTTAGGCCAATGACTCCCAACCAATTGGCTTAGGCATTAGGTTTTAAGTATGGACCCCTTCGGGCCTGAGCATCAGCCTAAGTTAA
The DNA here is from genome assembly GCA_039654745.1 of Houttuynia cordata. Classification (NCBI taxonomy): domain Eukaryota; kingdom Viridiplantae; phylum Streptophyta; class Magnoliopsida; order Piperales; family Saururaceae; genus Houttuynia; species Houttuynia cordata. Next base: position 42,837,288 of record CM077507.1, on the reverse strand, counting down.
TCATATAAAGTCAAGCAACCCCTTCTTCTTCTCTTTTTTTTTGGCATATTCATTTTTTTTAGCGATCTTTATTTTGTCCAGGTTGTATTATACTCTCAACCTATTTTCAGTTCATGCCTCCGCCATATTGCCAAGTAAATGGTCTATCATGATCTTTTAAGCTCAAAGAACAACCATATTATCAACTAATGATTCTGACTAAAGACATCCCACTGAAGATTAGTATTCAACAAATCTCTAAAGGGTATTACTTTATGTACTAGTGTGTATGAGTGAGTTTTATTAGCTCCCAAGAGGACTGTAACAGAGAGATATTCTCTATTAAGTGTTTCTATCCTCCAGTATACTTACTCACACTTCTAATATAAATTAATCTTTTAAGAACTGAAGCATGCATCATCACGGGATAAACTATCAAAACCTATAAAAAGTACTTAACAAAATAACCTAAAAACTAATCAAATTTTTATGGTTTTTTTTCTTTTTCTGATTTTTTTTATATGCAATCAATACTCCCTCCCTCAAACCTATTATGAAACATTGTCCTCAATGTGAATCAAGATAAAAAATAACAATGATAACATAACAAGAAAAAGGATAAAAATGAGATAATACACCTGAATACGTGGGTTGCCTCCCACGAAGCGTTAAGTTTTATGTCTTCAGCTAGACTGAGCTACAATCTTCTGCAAAACTCGGATACTCAAATCATCAACCTGGATCAATTAAATGATTGCCCCACACACTCCTATCCTTTTTATCTAAGTACGAAGCATATCGTGGAATGAAGGGATGGAGTGGTGGGTGGGGAAGCATTGGACAGAGGGGTCCATATATTAGCCATGGGAAAAAGTCATGAGAGAATTTTAAAATAAAGGGTTCCTCCTCCCTCAAATCAACCAATTTTTCCTCCAATAGAGTAGTGAATGTGCGATGATAGAATTCTCTAAATCACTTTCAGCAATCATATGGTAGGGTTGGTCTAGACATTGGACAATTTATTGAGGTTTCTATTTTGGCAATAGACTGAGTGTGTGAATAGACAAGCTGGGTCTGGGTCCTTATCTCACCTTTCAACTCTCTGTGTTTGGTTTCAATCTCGGCTTTCATCTCGGTTAAGGCCATGAGGAGAGTAGATTGGGTGGCTAGCATTTTGCTCATTTGGTCTTCTAGGGTTGGTTTCCTATCTCTCTCGGAAAATATTGTGCTCTCCTCTCGGACGTAACACATAAGAAATTGAAACATGGAACTGTGATCTATCTCTCTCGAGCATAAACCAATAAATCTCTATTAATATATGACACCTCAGTCTACTCACATTCCTCTCGGACACGCAAGTATTCTTTTGAATTTAACTCACAAGAATTCACTCTAGCCTCTCTTGGGCACATAGAATAAACCTCAATAAATTAACTTTAAAAGCATAACAAAAATCCATACACCAACTAAAATAAAAGTTAAGATGAGAGAAAGAAAATGATACAACCAATCTATCCGGGCTTCATCTACGGCTCGGACCGAGATTTAGCTGGCCATCGGACGGGTAGAACAATGCTGATTTTCCGGAGTCATCTTCACTATTCATTGGAAACATTGTTCACGGTACTGTAGCACGAGTGCTGTAGTAAAATCACTATGTATCATCCCCTCCAACTGTCCATTACTGTAGCACTTTCGAAAATCACTATAGCAATTGAAGAATCAGTGCAAAATCCGTCCTTTGTTCCTCCCTTCTTCTTCTCTCTACTTTCGGCCTCGTTCCTCTCTTACTCTAGCCAAAACCGCACCGGACTCCCGGCAAAAGTTCTGCTTTTTTGGTTTGTTTCCGGTTTTTCTTTTCTAAGCAAAAGCTCCGTGTTTTATAGGCCTTCCATGTCCATCCCAAATTGAGTGTCCAATTCGTGGTTTCTCATATTGAACACGATTCCAAATCAATCATGAATATGCTTTCCAAATCGAGTTCGAAATCGGGTTTCTAAGTTCAGAATGACTCTTCCGGCGTTCTGTTTTCTTTCAATTCTCTGTCATCCTCGCCACGATCCATTGCCGATCTTGTTGAGCTGTCATCTCCGTCCTCCATGGTTCTCGCTGCCGTCAACACCATCGTCGATCTGTCCTAGCCGGAAGCCTGGCCGTTCGAGCTTCTGCTCGGACAGAGCTTCTCTGTTCCGGCAGAAATACCTTTGGGTCGGGTTGTTTCTCTTATTCTTTTTCTTTTTCGACCGAACCGGGTTCGGTTCAATTCTTTCTTTTCGCTTTCTTTTTTTTTACTTTTGATTTCAAAACCCGTCGTATTGCTATTGTTCGTCTGATATCATCTTAACGGTTCGTTTGTTTTCCGTACTTAAAACCAACACCTGTATTCTCTTTGGATGACAATCAACGGTCTAGATCATCTCTGCACTCGGTTCTTTTATTTGAAGTACCCGTTGTCTATCATGTGCTATATTTTCAACAATCATAACTTTTTACTCAAAGCTTAAAATTGTGAGTAGTCAGTGGCGTTGGAAAACTGATTTCTTGATCTTTGAGATGAAGCTTGAATCAATCCAATCTGAGATATGTGAATAAAGTCATGAAGATTCAACCATTGGAGTCGCGTTTTCACCACATTTTGCAGCTTATGCTTATTTTTCTACAAAAACCAAAAACTACATTAAAGTATCACTAAATATAATCAAAATAATAACATAAAATAAGTTTAGGAGCTAATAAAATGGATAACACGATCTAAATGGATAGTGCAGTGATTATAAAATGTACTTTGACACAACTCACAAGAAACTTTTTGGAATTAATCTTTGAAGAGCCTTGTTGAAATCTGCTAATAAACTTATAAAGTGTACAACAAACTATAGATTTCACATAGGGTCTATTTGGTTAGAGAGAAAAAGAAAGAAAAAGAAAAAAAGTCAAATGAGAAAAAAGAAGAAGAGAAAAAGAAAAAGAAAGAAGAGTTAGACTTTTCTCTCATTTCCTTTCTCTTTGAGAAAGGAAAATGTATAACTGGAATTTTTGTGTGGTCCCCATGAGAGAGAAAAACAGTTTTTAGCTATCACACTTTTTTGTCCAGGCAGTGATAACCCTACATCAGATTCCTATGTGTATGGAAATGTGTAGAAAATCTGATGTACAAATATCATTTCCCTTTTTGTCCATCCAAACACTCAAAAAAGAAAAGACTTTGACTTTTCTCACTTTTTCTTTTCCTTTCCTGCTAACCAAAACACACCCATAGTATTGCCCAATATGCATTTTGATTTTCTAAATTCTACTCCCCCTTTTTCTAGAATTGTCAAAGGGTAAAAAAAGAGAAACTCACAAAACAAGCAAAGGTATGGACACTGCCTGTATGAAGCAAAGGTAGCAAACCATGGTTCCAACAAATCCCCATGCTTAGGAATTGTACCCCCGATGAACTCGACCAATATGGGCACTGCAAAAACATAGCAAGCAAGAAGGTCTCTCATACTGAGCTAATTGCATCCTATAAACAACTCAGGAGACAAAATCAACCCGATCTCAAACACTGATGTAGTAGAGCAGAAGTCCAAAATCATAGCCAATCTGCTCTACTCTAATAAGCCAAATACCATGACATACAATCAACTTCAGAAATCCAAAATCCATGGTAAGTAAGTTGGAATGTATCTGATTGTATGCAAACTGGTCATGAGAGTGAGCTATAGTTATGTGCACTCTCTCGACTCAGGAATGCACGAACTCCTGTAGAGGTATGTGAGGGAAACCTACAGTTTGTTTGGTTCCCTAGAAACAGGGGAAAATCGGGGGAAAGGGAAAGAGGAATCCCCATCTTTCCAAACCAAACAAAGAGAAAATAGGTGAGTGGAAAGCAGGGGAAAGAGGGGGATTTGGGTGAAAAATATGGCCCAAAATTTTCCACCATTAGATGGGGGGATTGTCGGGGAAAATCGTCGGGCTCAAGCTCCCGATCTATCTCACTCACCCCTCGTCTCCCTTCCTGCCCTAGCCAAAGCCACTGCCTTCGCCGTTACTGATGCCAATGATCCTCCACCTCACCGATGATCCTCTCCCCTCCCCCTTGATTGCTCCTCTCCTCCACCACTAACATCAACTCTCCTCTGTCATCTCTCGCCGTTTGGGTTTTCTTCACTCTCTGGCCACTCCAACATTTTCTCTCCTCACGCTGGTTCGTGTGGGCTTCTCTCATTGTGAGCTTCTCTCTCTCTCATACACTGTTCCTTTTTGTTGGATGTTTGATTTGCCATTTGAATGAATCACTTGTGCATTGATTATTGTTGTAATTCAATGCGATGATTGATCTTGTTGGTTTTAATACAAGACAATGGTCATCTGTAATTTGCAACTACTTTGGGCATTTTAAAAAATTCAAAAAAAATATTTTTTAACATTTTAGTGAATTATAAATGTAACAGATGAGTTGGTCTTATTAGATTATTGTTCAGATCATAGGTTTTTTTATGGGTATGCTGTTTGAAGTGAAGCTTGATGAATATTGGTGCTGTCATTAGGAGGAGACAATAATACAAAATTTTATTTATTTGTCGAACAATCACTTAAGAGAGTGCAATATGTGACCAAGCCAACTTTTAACCTTGTACAGACTGAATTAAGTAACAAACAACTAAATCCACTTTCACTTCTATTTCATATCATCCTTTAGTTCCATCTCTTTGAAATTTGAGCAAGTAAAAGTGATGCAATTTGTTTTTTTAAGCAGGTGAAAATACAGCAAAATTATATAAGAACTAATTTTGGATAATGTGGGTTCTATTTATTACTAAAGCCTTAGAAGCTAGCTCCGGAAATATTAAGGGGCATGATACTTCTGACACAAATGACTTCAAATTTCTTGGACTTTGTTTTACTTAAAAGAAAAGGAGATTCACTTTATTCTAATATTTTTAAACTATTTGCAAAATGATTATAGAGAAATAAGTTCTTTTTTATTTTTAGTAAGTTCTTAAATATAAACTATTTTTATTTCCCTTCAGCCGGTTGCAGGAAATAACTCCGTTTACATCATTTGGGTGTTTTCCCCCATTTGAGGGGCCTTCTCTGATCTCTTTTTGATGGTGTTTTATGCTTTTGTCCACGTTGAGGTGAAAGTAAGAGAGAGGAGTCTTTTTGGCAAAAGTTGTTAAAATAGGCTTGATGTCATTCCGTGAACAGTATTTTGAAAGTGCTCTTCAGTCCTGGGGGGTGAATAGGACAACTACTTGAAAGTCTCACTCTATTTTACTAATGGATATTGAAGCGCATGAGTGAGAAAGACTTAAGATGTGTGAAATGTGTGTGTGTGTGTGTGAAACAATATGCACAATGAGCAAATACAAGTAATCACATAAATATTTATAGTGGTTCCCCGCCAAGCAACTCGCTTCAGCGGGTATGTCCACTCTCGGAGCACCTAATCCAATGGACCTCCGACATCCACTAAGTGAGGGTTTTTAGTTCACTCACAACATCATACACCTACTGGTTTTGCTTGGAACACCGGAACCATACAAGAGTGATTTCACACTCACTATGTGTCACACCGACCCAACTCTCTCAAATGAGTGGTTCGACCCTATGGTCTACTACACAATCTAACACAAGTAAATGAGAGATTTAAGAGTACTTATTTGAAGGGAGGATGTTAAATATCTTACCCGGTTTGCTCAAACTAGACTTGAGCTAATTGCCTTCCATTGTCCACCCTTGGATTCAACTGATGATGCTCCGAAATTGTAGAGGCTTTTTGGACAAGGGATTGGTTTATCTAAGGTTGGATCCTAGAATAACTAAGAAACCTAGGCCGTATGGAACATTCTTTCTTCCTCAAGTTATGTGAATAGATTCTGGTAAAAACTTAAAAAGGAAGAAGAATAACCTACAAGCACAATCACTTCTACAAGTGGCACGTAGCCTTGGCTCCTTGGAAAACCAAGTGAAACCAGAAAAAGGATATGTGCTTCTTTAAGCTATGACTCAAAGATAACATGAGAGAACTTAATAGCTTAATAACAAAGTGGGTGTTCCATGGATCCACTATTCATATTCTCTATAAGATAGAGAAATATGCTCTCTTTTTATGTATAGACTTCATATGGAGTAGGAACTTAAGAAGCAAGCTATACAAAATAGAGAAAGTGAAAATCCATTGATGGAATGACTTAGCACTCAAGAACTTAGCTATAGATGAGGAGAAACAAGCTAAGCCCAAGAGGCTAGTCAAAATCCATATTACCTTAGATCACTTTGGTTCATCCAATAGATCAATGATCTATGGTTGTGTCCTTGGATCACTTTGGTCCTACCATTAGATCTAAGATCTATGGTTGATTCTTTTAGCCCATGAACCCATTTCATAAATAGGCTTCTTCTAGATGTTTTTTCCTAAGGGTCTTAGCTGGGCTTTGGGAAGAAGCTTTGGATCACTTTGATCCTACCATTAGATCTAAGATCTATGGTTGGTTCTTTTAGCCCATGAACCCATTTCATAAATGGGCTTCTTCTAGGTGTTTTTTCCTAAGGGAGTTGGGTGAGCTTTGGAAAGAAGCTTTGGATCACCTTGGTTAGTGGATTTTCCTTGAATATTTTGAACCAAACCAATATGATCCAAAAGCTATGGGCCTAGAGGACAACTATCGATAATCTAATGGTTATGAGTTGATCCTCTAGAAAATATGCACTCCTCTTGTGTGACTTCATGTTGGGCCTTCAATAAGTTGCCTTTAAATAGTATCTTGGTCATGGGCCTTGATTTCTTTATTGAGATGTCTTGTGTTCTGTTGTCTTGTGTTCTGTTGTCTTGTGTGTCATCTACTGTTACTTGATTTCTGTGCTGATGAAGTTTGAAGTTACATGCTAGGCAATTGTACTTTGTTATGGTTTTCACTATGATCTTTGGTTTCAGGTACAATACCTCATAAATCAGTCGCTCAAAAATGATCTAGGGGTAAAGCTTCTACTTCACGCTGATGTAAATTTTAATATAGTACTCGCAAGCGCACGAATCTAATGCAGAATAATGGTTACGAGGTCGATCCCTCAGAGACTTAATAGGATATTCAACCCAATTCTCAGAGCATGTGTAACAAGCAACAATGAAATGAAAAGTTCTAATTTTTAATTTATAATTAAACAATCAAATGTTCATCTAATCTTAAAACACATAAATTAACTAAACAAACTATCAAAGAAAGAATAAGCCTGTTTTCTGTTTCAGTTCGTCTGCAATCCCATCTTGCTTTGCTCTATCCTCCACCTTCTGCAACAGTCTCTCGACTGCACGCCTCAACCGTCCTGCTCTTTCTCTCGAATAGAACAGAATAGTCCCCAATTCCAGCCAAAGCAAAGCTCCTTCTTCCTCTTGACTCAACACCTTTTCTCTCTCTCTCGAGCAAAAATGACAAATGGTTCTGCTTTGCTCTCTAGAGCCAAAGCAATTACTCTGTTCTGATTTCTTGAGCCAACCAGGACCACTTCTCTATCTCTTGACCAAAGCAGCAATCCTCCTCTTCTCTACCGATCAGCCAAAGCAGCCTTTCCCGATCATATGCAGTATGTCAACAGCCACCAGAAACAGAACCACTCCTCTCAAATCCGCCGCCAGAACAACAGTTCTTCTCTCCCGTTTGCCCAGCCTCTTGACTGCAACAACTCCACCTACACAGCCGGCTTCCCTTCTCCACAGACAGCAACCAAAGCAAAACCAATCTCCTTTCCTCTCTCAAACAAAAACCACCTCTCCTCCAGCACAGATCCGGCCTCCACTCCTCCTTTTCTACACAGCCGGAACAGTACCTAGAAAAGCAGAGCCGCCCCCTTCTTCCACAGACAGAACACCCCCTTCCACAGAACAGCCTTCAAGACCTCTTCTTTATATCATTCCGGCCAGCCCTAATCTCCTTCCCAATCGAACAAACTTTCCATCTGAAGGACGCCTCTGATCTTCCCGATTCGGACTTTCCCAATCGCAGCTTTCCAAAATCAGAAATTTGCAGCTGCTTCTGCTGTTCTTCATCGCGCCGCCGCTGCTTCGCCGTGAGTCCTACCAAGACCAGAACCGCCGTCGAGTGGTCTCACCGTTGATCACATGTGCCGTCGTCGTCTATCAACACCCATCGCCGTCAAACCACCCCCATGGCCGCCGCCTGGTTCTGCTCCGAACCCACTGGCGCTCAACCGTCACCAGACTCCTCGCCGCAATCGACCTCCTCACGATCGCCGTCGTCAGATCACCGTGAACCCCTCACCGCCGTAACCCATCGGCCCTGTCATCGTCGTCCGCCATCGTCGAAACACATCGAACAGAGCCTTTGCTTTGTTCTGGTTAACGCCCAAGCCATTCGCTCGGGTCCTTTTTTTCTTATTTCCTGGCCGAACCAAAATACTGAATAGCTGAACCGGTTCAATTCTGGCTCTTTTTTCTTTTTTTCTTTTTTTTGTTATTGGTTTAAAACCCGTCGTAGCAACCACGTCCGTCGGATCTTCGATCTCTTCACATAATTTGTTTGACGTGCATTTGCTTTTGGCGATCTGAATCTGGAGCTCTAAAGCCTGCATAAATAAAATTAAATCGTAATTAGATGCATAATAAAATATAAATCTATTAAATCTAATTAATGCATCTAAATAACTCAATTAAGCGCATTTAATTACCAAACTCCTAATTATTCACTTAACACTAATAACCATTAATTATCCTTATTTTAACTGAAATTACGACTAACATATAGGTAGAAAGGCATATAAAAATGTGTATATTTTGCATATATGACACGCCCTGTTCCTTCCACTCGTGCACCTGTGATTCCTCCATAGCCCCGACCGATTCAATATGAGAGACAAGTCCTATTTAACCCGTTTATTCCTGATTTGCTGACACAAGGATGGATAGAGGCCCGGCCAGATTGGGTGCGTTATTTCACCCATATCGCATCCAAGAACCAGAATGTGTATCAACTGGTGCACGAGGATTCAGTACGAGAATTTTATGCAAATGGCACCATTGAAGATAATGAGGATCCAGAGCAGGTGGCCATCCGCAGTATCGTATGTAACACTCCTATCTGTATTCGAGTCGCCGACATTGCCAGTGCCATGGGGTGCGAGCGAGGTACCTTTCATCATCCTGAGTTTGATGGGTATAAGTTTCCTGCCTTCCGCAATGTTACAGGTTGCTTGACGGGGTCGACAGTAGGGCCTAGGATCACGACATATCTTTCCGCTATCAGCATGCTACCTGAGTTCCGTTTTGCCTTCTTGATTCTATAGCATGATGTATGGTCAGCTCGGAAGGAAAAAGTCGACTACACCATGACCAATATGCTATATATATTTGGTGATGATACTAGGCGTTGTGATCTTGACTTACCTTCATTCGTCTTTGGGCGGATGAAGCAGATGGTGGTGGGACACAAAGATGAGCGGTTACTGTATCCCTTTATTCTCAAACGGGTATTTCAGACCTATGGGGTGCGCTTTCCAGATCATGTACGGCTATCTCGTGGACTTTGCCCCATTGGAGTTGATGCTTATAATCGTATGATGGGCCACACTCGACACGCAGATTGGCCACGGGTACACCGTCTTGAGGAGCAAGCCGAGATACCAAAGGGTCAGCCAGATCAACAACCCCCCTGGGTGACTATGCAACAAGAAATCACTGGTCTCACTGGACATATGCAGGAGATTCGGCAATCCCAGCAGGAGATTCGACTTGCACAGCAGGAGCTTTGGGATTCTCACATGCTATTATCGAATGCCTCAACTCCATAGTCGATTTTCTCCATGCTTGGCATTTCCCTCCTCCGGGCGGTGTTGATGGTGATGACTGGGATTTCTAGTTCACTCTTTTTCTGGTGTTTTCCTTCCTCTTTCTCTTTTACCTTTTTGTGATCACTGTATTTTGTCTTTATTATGCATTGAGGGCAATTCTCATTTTAGGTTTGGGGTGAGGATGGTGTCATTGTAAAATCAGGAAAAAAAATTGAGTAGTTTTAAGCGGTTTGTTAGTCTTTTTCATAGGTTTTGATAGTTTATCCCGTAATAATACATGTTACAATTTTTAATAGATTAATTTACATCGGAAGTGTGAGTAAGTTTACTGGAGGATAGAAACACTTAACTGAGAGATATCTTTCTGTTACAGTCCTCTTGGAACAGGTGTTTGAGATAAGAAACCTCACTCACACACACTAGTACATAAAGTAATACCATTTAGAGATTTGTTGAATACTAATCTTCAGTGGGATGTCTTTAGTCAGAGTCATTAGATAATATGTGGTTGTCTATTGAGCTTAAAAGATCATGATAGACTATTTACTTGGCTATGGCAAGAGCTTGGAACCGGAAATAGGTTGAGAGTATAATACAGCCTGGACAGAATAAAGATTGCTTGAAAATATATATGCTTAAAAAATTAAAAAAATGCGAAAAAAATGAAAATGAAAGAAGAAAGGGGTTGTTTGACTTTATAGAATTAACTTAGGCTGATGCTCGGGCCCGAAACGGTCTACTTAAAATCTAATGCCCTAAACCAACTGGGTGGGAGTCATTGGCCTGAGTCATTGTTAAACCTAAGCATCTTGAAGTCAGGCCACAGTCCTATTGAAAAAAAAAGTCTATAGTGTATTATCCTCTCAAGTCTAGAATGTTGAACCCGAATGAGGCGTGCAAGCATTTGTGCTATCATGAACCTAAAGATTACGATGACTATGTTGATTCTGATGTTCTTTGGTTAATGGGTGACACTGGATCTGTGTGAAACAGAAATTTAGATTGTATTGCTACATTGTTCTACACTTCTACTATTATATTATCATGCTATATCATATTTGAGTAGAAATTTCCAAGATGAAAGTGTGGAATAAAACCACTTACTTGAGGGCTTCTATATTCCAGTTGATTATGCATCAAGTATGTGTAGTTGATTTTCTTAAGCATTGTGGTTTGCATTTGTCGGGATAATAGGTTCGTTTATTTTATAATGTTTTATTTTGTTTTGTTTTGTTTGCATTTAGGATAATTAGGTTAATAAATACATGTTTGTGGGTAGCATGGTTGCAAACCCTCACGAGACACAACTTGTCCTACTAGGGACACCTAGAGGTTTAACGGCTTGTTGCATATGCTCAACGCAATCGTGCTCCCTACGAAAATGGCATTTACTTTTTTACTTTAGTCTTTTGTTTGCATTAGTTCTTTTAATTTGTTTGCTTTTATTTTTTTTTATTTTGCTAGGGACTAGTAAAATATAGGTTTGGGGGTGTGATCTACGCATAAATTATGCATGTCATAAGCCCTTTAACTTATATTTATATTAGTGTTTGATTAGAATTAATGGTACTGTATTTTTTGTTTTTGTAGGAAAATGAGAGAGAGATGCAGAAAAGGGTGAAATGTGACTCAAATGGTTGAACCTTTATAATTTCGAATGCATATCTCTGATGTCACTGATTTAAGCTTCATGTTAAGGTTCAAGAAGTCAACTTTCCAACACCACCGACCGAGTGCAATTTGGAGTTCGGAGCAAAAAGTTCTAACCATAAAAAAATTGTGCTACAAAAGTAAACCGAGAGAACGATCGATCGGTAGCCAAAGCGATTGATCGCATTCTTAGGAAATTGTCAACAGAAAGAAGAAACTGATAGAATGTTCGATCGGAATCAAAAGCGATCGATCGCTTTCTCGAAAAAATTTTGGAATTGCGCAAAACTGAGAGTACGATCGATCGGTTCATCCAGCGATCGATCGGCAGAGGATTCAAAACATCGATCAGCGATCGATCGGGAAACCGATCGATCGGCAATACGGAGCGATCGATCAGCTATTGAGAAAAAACTGAAATAAGCCATATTTTGACTCGAATTTGGAAGGGGACTTTGTAGTTTCTTCTCAAGCTTATAAATAGGTTTTAAGAGGGACGTTTTGAGCATCAGGGACCAGAGACCTTGAGCTATATTGAAGGCTAGAGAAGAGCAAGAGAATGAGTCTTGTATAGGCTAAAGAAGAAGAAGAATTCATGCTAATGGATTTCTCAAATCAGGCTTTTCTTTTCTTTTTTACTATGTGTAACTAAACTCTTTATCAAGGCTATATGAAGCCCTAGATTTGCATTGCTACTCTTAGTTGTTTAATTTAGTGAAATTTGATATGATTTTCTATACTTAATGCTCTTTATTGATTATTCCTCTTAAGTGCTTTGTCCGAGACTTAATGAATAATTAATGGAATTTGATCTTAATATTTCCTGTGTCTAGCTAATAACAGGATTATGATTGATTCTATGCCTGACCAAGGATAGAGTTAATTGTAGTAATCTATAGTGGATGAACTTTTCGTGTCTGGCCAAGAACGTGTAGTCCATTCATTAGTAATTTGTGTGTCCTGCCAAGAACATAAATTACCGTATCATATCAATGTGTGGAAATAATAATTGAGAATAGTAATTGCATGTTTAGTGGTGGATTCGATGCTTTGATATTCTCATAAATCTGATTTCTTATTAAAGTTTATTTCTTTTAGTTCTTTAAAATTATTAAAATTCACTCTTTACATTAGAATTAAGTTAATCAGTCCAAGTCCTTTGGGTTCGACCTTGTTACACTAGACTATACTAAGTCTCGTGTGATTGCGAGTAAATAGTTAAAAATTCAATCAATCACGGGCTCATGGGTATATTTCGGACGTACAAGAGGGTGAGCCAAAGTTTTCTTTGGCCTGGAATCAGATGCGCTATCCAGGCTTATGTGGCTATTTGTGACACTTGTCAGAGAGCAAAGGCGACAATCACTTCTCCCCAGGGCATGCTTCAACCTCTTCCTATTCCAGATTAGGTGTGGGAAGATGTTTTGATGGACTTTGTCGAAGCACTACCGGTTGTGCAAGGAAAATCAGTCATCTTCATTGTTGTGGATCGGCTATCAAAGTATGCCCATTTCTGTGCCTTGAGTCATCCCTTTACGGCTAGGATGGTGGCGGAAGTTTATGTAAGAAATATTGCTAAGTTACACGGCATGCCCAGAACTATTGTGTCTGATCGCGATAAAGTATTTCTCTCTAATTTCTGGCGCGAGTTCTTTGCTCTTCAGGGCACAGCACTTCACATGAGCAGGGCCTATCACCCGCAGACTGATGGCCAAACAGAGGTGGTAAATAGATGCTTAGAGCAGTATTTGAGGTGTTTTGTGGGGGATCAGCCTCGCAAATGGTTACAGTTGCTTCCATGGGTTGAGTGGTCATATAATATTGCCTACCATACCCGGACTGGCTTTACACCTTTTGAAGTTGTCTATGGCCGACCTCCACCTTCAGTTCTCTCGTATGTGCCTTAACGTTCTTCAGTTGCCGAGGTTGATTATCTGCTTCAATCGCGAGATGAGGTACTACGGCAGTTAAAAGCTAATTTGGCATCAACACAGAATCGCATGAAGCAGATATATGATAAAAAATGCACGGACAGGGAGTTCCAGGTTGGCGACCTGGTCTATGTGTCGATCCTTCTTCAGCGCCAGACTTCTCTCTTTCGGATGGATCGGGCCAAGCTGGCGCCCTGTTATCATGGACCTTATTCTGTGGTGGAACGAGTCGGGTCCGTGGCTTATCGACCGGCCTTGCCTCCGGAATCACTAGTTCACCCTGTCTTCCACGTTTCACACCTCTGCATATTTGTTGGTGATCCCACGTCTGTGATTATTGACGGGCCTCTTCCACTTCGGGCCACGACCGATTCGGACGCACCTGTTCCGATGTCTATCATTGACAAAAGCCGGGTACGGCGATCTGGTCG